>JAVGWX010000002.1:110872217-111254717 GCA_036924085.1 Ariolimax columbianus
AGGTGATTCCACAGAGCAGGAAGAATAGAAATGACGTGCACAAAGCGATATAGGTGATTCCAGAGCAGAGAGACTATGAATGACATGTGCACAAAGCGATATAGGTGATTCCACAGAGCAGAGAGACTATGAATGACATGTGCACAAAGCGATATAGGTGATTCCACAGAGCAGAGAGACTATGAATGACATGTGCACAAAGCGATATAGGTGATTCCACAGAGCAGAGAGACTATGAATGACATGTGCACAAAGCGATATAGGTGATTCCACAGAGCAGAGAGACTAGGAATGACATGTGCACAAAGCGATATAGGTGATTCCACAGAGCAGAGAGACTAGGAATGACATGTGCACAAAGCGATATAGGTGATTCCACATAGCATAAAGAACAAGGATGACATGTGCACAAAGCGATAGAGGTGTTTCCACAACATAACCTGCTGTCAAGGATAGAGTGCTGGAGACATCGTACTAAGTCTACATTTTATGATATGGTATGACTAGTTTCTTTTTTCAGTGCATTGTTTTTTCTGACTAAAGTCAGGTACTCATTTACAGCAGCGTGCATGGAACTGCTCACGACCGTAGATTGAACCCGGTCTCTTCGTCAACATGAGACAAACACTTAATCAGTAGTTGTCTATCACAAGCGAACATGGCGAAATATTTGAATTTGTGTTGTGATATTTCATCGCATATGGCCGTAAAGACCTATCTTGGCGTTTTGCCGTACACACATGGAAAGTTTAAGTAGTTGGACTGTTGCACATTTTGTGCTTCCGGATACTGGGCTTTCTCTAATCTTCATTGATTATGTTTCGCGAAACTACGTGAGCACCTTGTGTGATGGTAGTGCGTTACTTTGAGCGGTCATGTGCAAGTGTTTCTCAGACGGTGGCGTCGATGTTGAAACTGTTAAGAGACACACTCAATGAGTCTGTAGAGTTTCTTCCTTTCTCCTGATGGCCGCTTGCCTGTTCCAAGTTGACTGTACATCAGCTGTCTTTTGGGGATGTTTATCGGGAAGCAAACTTCTCCAGCCCATCTGATTTGGGCTCTCTGCAGCAGTGCATAGATATTAGTCTTGTCCCGACGAGGACTTCAGAGTTGGGTACTTTATCCCACCAGCTAATTCTAAGCAGTCTGCGCAGAGATCTCACACCGCACTGGTGTGTGGGGGAGGGGGAGGCAAGGGATACAAACAAGTAGGATGCGGAGGGGTGGACGTGGCAGAACAAATACAATGAAATATATGAGAGCCATACATAAAGGGACACTGCCTGTGGATATGCAATGATCAAAAGCGGGAATATATTACTGACAAAACAGGACACTGTCTGTCGATATACATACGAGGCGTTTTCAAATGAAACCGGACCAAACTGCAATAAGTGAACATACGTAAGATGCCCACGATGACGTGACTTTCGATGTGAACAGCACATACCAACCGTCAAGTTTGCAAAATTTCATTATACCCTGACTCATAGTTTCCTCAGCAGACCGTTGAAAACATGGTGGGCATGATACGGAATCCGTCTAGAGTTGATCAGCGAAAGCGGTGATTCGGTTTCTAACAGCTGAAGGATGTCGACCTGTTGACATTCATCGCAGAATGCAGGCAGTGTATGGTGACAAAAGTGTGTCGAAGATAACAGTGAATAACTGGACAACGATGTTTAATGAAGTACGCGAATTAACGAAATATCTTTCGAGACCAGGCCAGGCGCATATTGTTTCGTCAGAAGATGCCTTCGCCCAAATTGATGCAGCAATTCGGGTGGACCATCGCTGTAGCTTATGTTCGCCACACTTTTGTCACCATACACTGCCTGCCTCCTGCGATGAATGTCAACTGGTCGACATCCTTCAGCTGTTAGAAATCAAATCACCGCTCTCGCTGATTAACTCTGGATGGATTCCGTATCACACCCGCCATGTTTTCAATGGTCTGCTGAGGAAACTGGCAGTAGGAGTATAATGAAATTTTGCAAACTTGACGGTTGGTGTTAACACCTGAAGTAACGTCATCATGCGCATTGTATGTATGTTCACCTAGTGCAGTTAGGTCCGGTTTCATTTGAACTCGCCTCGTATATCAAAGGCGAGAATATATTTCTGATAGAACAAGACACTGCCTCTGGATATACAATCATCAAAATCGAGAATATACTACTGATATAACAATTGCTGTTTATGATGTTACTATAAAGCAACTCAGCCTGTTCCTTTTTAGTAGATATGCTCTAGTAGTGAGTTATAGTGACTCTTCTTATATCATGAGGCGTGTTGAACAAGGCGTACGGAGTCTGGTTCATACTGACGGTAGTGGAATGCTAGGCTTCTCAATAGGCTCATCACTAATCTAATCAAAGTGACGCCCTAACTGGTTTAGTAGGCTGATATAGCACAGCGTGTTTCCGTTCACCAGACGGGAGATATGGTCTTGGTCGGTATGTTCCACCTGACCCTGACATGTGCGACAGCTCCACAGAAACGTGAGAACGAACACTAGAAACCAGAAGTGGTATTCAACCATCTTCGACTACATCACTTGGCTCGGCTCAGACTATAACACGTTTTTAAAATTACAGCCGCCTACAAGGACAAGAAGGTACAGTCACATATTCATTAAAGAAAGGTCCATATTAGATACCAGGATATAGTTTTTTAGCCAGAGAGTAGTTGGAATGGTTGGAATGTATTGCCACGGGAAATAGTGGATGAAGGGTCATTAATGCATTTACGAATAGATTGGACGCGCATAGGTTAAGAAAAGACCTATGACTGCACGTATGTTGTTTTTGTTGTCTTTGGTATTTATTAATAGTTTGGCAACACAGATAATGAATTATTTGCTTTTTTCATATCTGGGACATGAATCTGAGATATGTGATATCTATAGCGAAGTTAAACCAATACACGGTACAAACAAGTTTTGACACAAATTGGCTCAATTGTGAAGCAACAAGATAAATAAGTTCTCTTCAGGTATGAGTATCAAGATATATGAAATATATAAGGTAAAGGTGCAGGAAATGTGTGGTATATAAATAAACATACAGCAGAATAACAAGAATGTAGGCAGACATGTGGTGAAGTAAAAGCAGAAGAAGAAAAAAAGATAGACGGAAAAGAAGAATTAGTAGACGAGGAACAAGAAGATTTATGAGATGAAATCAGGCAAGTAGAACACGAGCCATTAGAAGATGAAGAAGAAGAATAATAACGTACAGAGTATTTATGCAATAAAGGTAGACATGTAGGAGAAGAGATATACTATGAAAGAGAACGTGCAAGAGGTGAAGGTAGACATGTAGGAGAAGAGATATACTATGAAAGAGAACGTGCAAGAGGTGAAGGTAGACATGTAGTAAAAAGGGTATACAATAAAGGAAAATGTGCAGGAGATGTAGGGGATGAAAGTAGACATGTAGGAGAAGTAATATACAAAGAGGGTGAATGAAGGAGATGAAGATAAACATGTAGAAGAAGTAGTATACCAAGTGGGAGAATGTAGGAGATGAAGGGGGACATGTAGGAGAAATAGTATACAAAGAGAGAGAATGTTGGAGATGAAGGTAGACATGTAGGAAAAGTAGTATACAAAGCGGGAGAATATAGGAGATGAAAATAGACATGTGGGAGAAGTATACCAAGAGGAAGAATGTAGGAGATGAAAGTAGATATGTAGAATAAATAGTATACAAAGAGGGAGAATGAAGGAGATGAAAGTAGGCATATAGGAGCAGTAGTATACAAAGAGGGAAAATGTAAGACATGAAGGCTGGCGTGTAGGAGAAGAGACATACAAAGCGGAACGTGCAGGAGATGTATCAAATAACGGTAGACATGTGATCTCCGTAGTAGTGAGATAAAGCCAAGCAGTGTATACCAGCCTGGAGGATCCCTGTCCATCTTCATCAGCACGGGATGTGAGGCAAGCTACTGCAAGCCGTCAATTGACGCACTTTTCAGGGTTACTAAAGAGTAACCTTATTCACTTTGAGCATTATACAACAACAACAACGGCAGACATGTAAGAGAAAGAGGCAAACAAAGAAGAAGCCCGTGCAGGAGATGTGTCAGATAAAGGCAGGCATTGTGAAAAGGAAATGAAAACCAGAAGGATAACTAGACTTACAAATTAGAGGACGCATTATAAGAGGAATATGATGAAGAAGGAGAAAAAGAAGAATAAGAAGAAAAAATTAAGAAGAATAAGAAGTAGGAGGAGGAGAATTATTATAAGAAAAGAGGAAGAAGAAAATCAGGAAGAAGAAAAAGAAGAAGACTAAGAAGTATGTTGTTCTTTGTTGTTGTTTAATGCCTACAATTAGAATGTTTTCTCTTTTGTGCGTCCTTAAAAGGACGTTAAGTGGCAGATTGTAGTAGCTTTCCTCACATACCGAGCATGCTGATGAAGGTGGACCGCAGTCCTCCAGGCAATTGTGCTATGCGTGGCTTCATCTGCGTGGTGATCACTACTACGGGGATCACATCGATCCACATCTCGTCGGCCAGGCTGTTTTCAAAACAGCCTGTTTAAAGGGAACGCTAACATGGAAGAGAGATTGTGGTCTTGGTCAGTGTATTGACCCTGACGCGACGTTCTGGTCAGTATTTTGTTCCCGACTGGACTAGCGTATCACTTCCCTACGGAGAAATAGAATCATAGAAAGTGTTCTTATCGACTGAAACACTACGTTACAATTAGTGTGGCCCAGTGGTTGGTGAGATTGGTTTACGATCCCAACGTACCCGGTTCAAGTGAGGTGGGGTTTGGGGTAGTTTTACTCCTGCAGGGTAATCTAAGCTGGACAGGTCCTTTCAACATACAGCCTATGCAACATATTTAAAACAATTTTTTTTTTGTATTTTGCGTTCGCCTTATTTCTCTAATCCCCAAGGCGGTGTGCGTTGCAATGTGGTTTTTATTTTGCGCTTGTCGGCCCAGTGCATCCGACTTCAGCATGAATTTTATGTAAGGGTCTGCTTTCTACTGCATTTTCTAAGGGTATGCTTCCCCGGGGTAACGGCCAGTGCTGTGATGGGGATCGAACCCAGAACCTTCTGTTTGTGAGCCGTGTCACTTAACCACTAACCCACGCCGTCCCCTCTATGCAACATATAAGAATGACGCATCCCCCAGCTTAACA
The DNA here is from genome assembly GCA_036924085.1 of Ariolimax columbianus. Classification (NCBI taxonomy): domain Eukaryota; kingdom Metazoa; phylum Mollusca; class Gastropoda; order Stylommatophora; family Arionidae; genus Ariolimax; species Ariolimax columbianus. The sequence continues at coordinate 110,877,380 of JAVGWX010000002.1, forward strand.
TCAGGGTTTCTTAATACAAGAAAATATCACTGACTATTCTCCTGATCGATCTTAAATTCCACGTGACACTCATTCTGAAAACAATGCGGACGTGGACAGAGTGGACAAATAAATGTCTCCCGGGGATAATGGCATTTACAAATTAATTGACCAATTGTCCACATCTTATGGAGCTGAAGTGATGCTCCAGTGGATACCTGACATTTCGGAGTCAATGGAAATGAAAAGGCTGACGAGTTGACAAAAGTGGAGCAACAATCACTACCTCGCATGACACTATAAACCTGCACGTAGATCATGAGGAATAATTATAGACAAGAATGGCTAAATTGGTGAGCTACTTCAAAGACAGGTCCATTACTCTTTAGACACCAAATAGAATCAGATCTCCAGGATCCAGCCAAGCAATTGAAAAGAAGAGACTAGAGTTTGAAATTCGAGCTGAAAACAAGCCATGCCTCTCTCATCAACCATCTGAACAGACCGACTGCGTGAAACAAATTGCAGTATCTGTCACCACCACGATGAATCAATCGAACACCCCCAACCGCGTCAAAACATACACAACTCACTTTATACATCAACACAACAACTCATGAATGGACCCATACTTGTAATAGAATGACAAGAGTACCGGAGTGTCATCATAGCCTTAGGCAAGGAATGCAGAAAATGGGGCAACGCGAGAGCAGAGCTCGAGGTGAATCATCTGATAACTAAGAACACGCAGGATAGTGATGCCATCATATACACCGACGGATCGGTGCTGCAGCGAGACATCAGACAGGGTCTTCTCAGCTAGAATTGGAGAACAGGTCGTTGCTGAGCGAAGTGGGACATACATGTCAATAACCTTTAGTTTGAGGATGGAAGCAGTGACATCAGCGTTAAGATGGCTGAGACCCCTTTAACTAGAACAATAATCGTGACTGAAGGTACAGAAGGGATGGCTGAGACCCCTTTAACTAGAACAATAATCGTGACTGAAGGTACAGAAGGGATGGCTGAGACCCCTTTAACTAGAACAATAATCGTGACTGAAGGTACAGAAGGGATGGCTGAGACCCCTTTAACTAGAACAATAATCGTGACTGAAGGTACAGAAGGGATGGCTGAGACCCCTTTAACTAGAACAATAATCGTGACTGAAGGTACAGAAGGGATGGCTGAGACCCCTTTAACTAGAACAATAATCGTGACTGAAGGTACAGAAGGGATGGCTGAGACCCCTTTAACTAGAACAATAATCGTGACTGAAGGTACAGAAGGGATGGCTGAGACCCCTTTAACTAGAACAATAATCGTGACTGAAGGTACAGAAGGGATGGCTGAGACCCCTTTAACTAGAACAATAATCGTGACTGAAGGTACAGAAGGGATGGCTGAGACCCCTTTAACTAGAACAATAATCGTGACTGAAGGTACAGAAGGGATGGCTGAGACCCCTTTAACTAGAACAATAATCGTGACTGAAGGTACAGAAGGGATGGCTGAGACCCCTTTAACTAGAACAATAATCGTGACTGAAGGTACAGAAGGGATGGCTGAGACCCCTTTAACTAGAACAATAATCGTGACTGAAGGTACAGAAGGGATGGCTGAGACCCCTTTAACTAGAACAATAATCGTGACTGAAGGTACAGAAGGGATGGCTGAGACCCCTTTAACTAGAACAATAATCGTGACTGAAGGTACAGAAGGGATGGCTGAGACCCCTTTAACTAGAACAATAATCGTGACTGAAGGTACAGAAGGGATGGCTGAGACCCCTTTAACTAGAACAATAATCGTGACTGAAGGTACAGAAGGGATGGCTGAGACCCCTTTAACTAGAACAATAATCGTGACTGAAGGTACAGAAGGGATGGCTGAAGTACGAGTGGATAGCATCTCTTAGTTCTTAGTCGAATTGTACTTCTACAGTGGCAGATGCCCCTGTGCAGGTCCCAGCTCTGGTATGAGCTGGATATAGCCGGATAGAGGATTTCCTGCTTAGCGGACTAGGCTCGTGCAGCGTATTACTTCGCAACGTTTGGACAAGTGCCGCGAAGGGTGGTTAACTGATGTGCGAGCCCATCTTAATAGACTCAAACACTAGAGCAAAGTAGACCGGCAGCCTGTTGGGCGCCATCTATGCTGCTTTAAATAAACCATTTAACCATGGCCCGTGCTATGCCATGTCACACAGTTAGTCGCCTCTTACGACATTATCTCTGTGTGGCAGTGGTGCTATTCTTGTCCTTGTCATACATAAAGACCCCGGCGGACCACTAGGGTTAGCATCTGTTGAAGCTTCTTCATGATGTCATCTGTCTGTCGTTTCTTTCGCTATAACTTACATGAAACATGTCGACAATTTATCTGTGATTTTATTTAAATATGTTATTTAAGTCTCCCATTTTCGATAACTTTATCATATATTTTGGTTGTTATATGGTCTTTCTGTCTTTCTTCCTTTCTTTCTATCTTCCTTTCTTTCTTTCTTTCTTTCTTTCTGTCTTTCTTCCTTTATTTTTTTCTTTCTTTCTCTTTCTTTCTTTCTTCCTTTCCATCATAATTTCTTTCGTTCTTTTTCTTCTTATTTTTCTTTTCTTTTCTTTATCATCATTATCTTCTTCTTTTTAATTTCCACAGACAGCGCCGAAAATGTATATAACATACCTGTAGATGTGTTTGCATTTGGTTGTAACGCTGCTGCTAGAATGGCAGCAAAACGGGAAAATGTTCTGTCTTATAATAACAATCTGGTTTATTTGAATATCTTCATAGTCTGGTTTTTCGTAATTTAACAGCATTTCCTCCAACACAACCCACATTTCGGCAAGCCCGTAGATCTGTTTTCCTGTTGAGAGGGAAATACACCTATGTATGACTAACCAGTGCTCAGCTAATTTTAGTACATGGTCAATCCCAGATCAGAAATGTTGATGGTTCTTGTAGCCTACTGGTTCTGCACTCGCCTGATCCATTTTCTGTTTCATGCCCCTCTCTTCTCACACTACGTTGAATGTAATATACGTGAACTCTCAGGGGTGCTGGTTCATCAATTGTAGTGACACCATAGAAGAAGCAGCCATTGAGCTACCAGCGTCGGCAACTCTAATCCAGATCTTTTGGCGACTTCGTTTTCTAAGCCTGCATATCAAGTTAGCCGATTCACTAGTCACCACCTACATCATGACCATAGTTGTAGATCCACACGCTTATGCAGGATTGATGTCTATGTTATTTACACTCTAACTACAGTCGTTCACTCAGGACATTACAAAACATGGAATGTCCATTACCCTAAACGCGCTGGTCAGAGAAGTATTTTCTAGCCCAAAGGTTAAACGGGAAATTTTCTTTTATTGATATACTATATTTGGGGTCACCGGACTTGATTACGTGTCACTATTGATTTTTAACTTGACTTCGTGCCACCATTGATAAATTAACTTGACTTCATGCCACCGTTAATCAATTTAATTGATTTCGTGTCACCATTTATTCTTAACTTGACTTCATGTCACCATTGATAAATTAACTTGACTTCATGTAACCATTGATTCATGAACTTGTCTTCGTGTCACCATTGATTCCTTAACTTGACTTCGTGCCATCATGAAGTCAATTAACTTGACTTCGTGCCATCATGTAGTCATTAACTTGACTTTGCGTTACCAATAACCATTAATCCTTCTTCTTCCTCGTTCGTCTTCAGACCTCAACTTCAATGACTCTAACAAAGGCAGCAGTCGACTCAAGGCTCTGTGCTTCCGTACAGCTTCTTGTGGAAGGACACTGGCTGTTGCCAAATGTCACTTCTTTTGTCGGCATATAGTGGACAGGACTGCAGAATATGTTCTGCCTTCATGGGGGCTGTGTAGCAGGCACAAAGGTCTGTAGCGCCAATCTTGAACTTATTGTACAGATGGCATCTAAGTCTGTTGTGACCTGTGCGTAGTCGGATAATTATCACCTGGTTTCTCCTGGAGATTTGATGGTAGGCATCATTTTCTATGTGGCCAGGGTGGTCTTTTAACCGTTTTGCACTGTACGTTGCCCTAATGAATGATTTTGTCTCATTGTATGTGATTTCTGGATCACTCTGCTGCAGCATTCCTCCCTCTCTGGCGAGTCTGTCTGCCTCCTCGTTGCCTGGAATGCTACAGTGGGCTGGTATCCACTGGACTGCTTTTTTTTAAGCACTGGGACAGTCGCTAGAGCGAGTCTGCCAGAGCACCAAGTTCATTTTTGTTCTGGTTCTTGAGCGCTATTACACTGCGAGGGCGTCTGTGAAAATGACCACTTGCTTTTCTTCCTGCTCATTATGGTCTATAAAGGTTTCAGCTGCTTGTCTCATGGCACTGGCTTCGGCACTGAAGTTTCTGCAGCGCCTCCCAGTGGCAAATGCTGCTGAGTATACTTTGCTTTTTAGTTTTATAGTGATGCCTCCTCCCCCGTTTCCAATGCCATCTTTCGCTGAGCCATCCGTAAAGGCGTGCGTCCAGGCTGTTGGTGGGAATTTTTGGTTGATGTAATTTATAACTGTGTTTTTTCTGTTCCTCTGTTTGTGTCTTTTTGTCTTCGATGTTGGGGATATTGCATATAATATAAGGTACGGGTCTTCCTTTCCAGAGGCAGCGGATGGAGCATGCTGGTATTGGCTTTATGTTTTCGTTTAAGAGTGCAGCATTGTTTTTAATATTTTCTTTTGCCTGGACTGTAAAACTATTCTTTTTTAGCCTGCCGCGTCCCAACCCATTTAGTCTGTGATGCATTGGGTGGTCCATGATTCTATTGAATTTTTCCGCTTGCTGTACGATTCTGCAGTCGTCTCAGCGGTCTTCCATTGGCTGTAGCCTAGTCATAGCTTCTAGGTCTTTTATTTGGGTGGACTTCATGGCTCCTGTTATGATACGGGCTGCTTGGTTCTGTGTGCGCCCTATTTTGTCAAAGTTTGATTTGGATGCCGTGGACCAAGCTGCAATGCCGCATTCCAAAACTGGTCTCACTCTGCCTGTATATAATTTCTTTAGTGTGTTTCCGTCAGCACCCCAAGTAGTACCAGCAAGTTTCTTCATGATCGACATGCGTAGACTCGCCCTCAGCTGGGTCTTTAAAATTTGTGCCTTCCAGGGCAGACCTCGGTCTAAGGAAACTCCTAAGAAGGTTGGAGCCTCATCTAGCCGTATCTCTTTTCCATTTAATTGGAGTTTTACTTGCTGCCGCATGTTTGATAGGGAGAAGATAGTATGTGTCATTTTTTGTTTATTTATTTTTAGGAGCCAGGTCTTGGACCATCTTTCGAGGGCTGCCACAGAACCTTGCATTCGTGTGCTGGCTGAAGTGATGTGTTTTTCAGTAGTCCACATTGCCAGGTCTTCAGCGTAGAGAGAATAGTGGGTACTTTTGTGGAGGTTATTGGCGATGTCATTTATGCAAATAAGGAAGAGTGTAGGGGAGAGGACACCACCCTAGGGAACAACTTGTTCCATGGTTTCCTTTTTGCTGGTATGTCCTTGGACCTGCACTCTTGCTGTTCTATTTTCTAAGTAGTTGCTGATCCACTTGTACATTTTTCCACATACTCCATATTGCAGCATTTTTCCACGCAGCTCGTCTTTCCAAACTTGGTCGAAGGCTTTTCCCAGGTCTACCCATACAGCTAGAGTGTGCTTCCTGGAAAGCATCTTCGATTTCTTGTGTTATGTGGATTACTCGATCTTCCTTGGACCTGTGGTGCCTGACGTCTGCTTGTTGTGGTTTAATGATTTGTTTTTCTTCGAGGTGCCAGCTGAGTCTGGTATTTATTATTTTTTCCATGAGCTTGTCTGTGCAGCCCAGGAGACTGATTGGCCTATAGCTATTTGGGTCAAGTTTATCTTTATTTTTCTTCAGGATGGGGATCATTCGTGCTTCTTTCCACACTAGAGGTACAATGCCAAGCTTCCAGCTGCATTTCATGATCGCGAGGAGTATTTTCTTTGCAGTGCCACCCAATCTCATAAGCATGTCGTTGGTTACCCCCGTCTTTTCCAGGAGACTTTCTTGGTTTGAGGAAGTAAATAGCTGCATCGAGTTCCTTCATGGTCAGGTTGGCTGTTATGTGCTCCTCTGAGCAGGTTAATGAGTTTTTTTTTAAGATCTATCTCTATAGCCATTGCCTGTTTTATTTCTGGCTCGCTTGCGAGAATATTTTCATGAATGCGCTGCATGTGTGTTGGTCAGCATTTTCCCGCTCGTACTGCGATTTCATGGTTCCTTTCAGTCCTCGTTGTTTAGGGTTTTGGCTAGGCTCAATAGTTTTCTGCCGTCTTTGTCCAGATTTAGCGCTTCAGTTGTTTTTATCCAGCTGTTTCTCGCTGAGCCATTTAGTGTCGTTTTGTACTTTGCTGCAATAGCTTTGTAGGAGATGTTAGCCTCTTTCGATCTTTCCTTTTCTGCTCTTCCTCTGGCTTCTGTCAGTTGTTCTTCCAGTTCCTGAAGTTCTGGTGTTCAGTAAGGTTTGTAGTCTCTTCTTGCCCCTCAGGTTATTGATTCAAGGGCGGCTCTCAGGATAGCTTTGTTGAAGCTTTCGGCTAGTTCCTCGATTCTTATATTTCGGGTACCATTAGTCCAATAACTAGACAATATTTAATCGTGATCCATTAATTTGATTTCATGCAACCACTGATACATTAACTAGTACTAGATGATATGTGACTCGCGATCCATTACATTGATTTTAAACGACAATTGAGTCAATTAACTAGACGGTAGGTGAATCGCTATACATTACCTTGATTTTATGCGACCATTGATCCATAACTACATGGTATGTGACTCGTTATCCATTAACTTGACTTTATGCGACCATTGACCCATTAACTAGATGGTATGTGATTCGTTATCCATTAACTTGACTTTATACGACCATTGACCCATTAACTAGATGGCATGTGACTCGTTATCCATTAACTTGACTTTATGCGACTATTGATCTATTATTTATCTTATATGAGGGTCGTGCTTCTAGAACTTTCTTTCAAACCCAAAAAGTCATTCAGAACTTGGTGGTCTTTTGTTGTATATGGTGGTAATGTATGCAAGCTCGTGAGTTGGAGATCCTTCTATCGTACAAGGGTATAGCTGATGTAACTGCCTCGTCGTTGATACGTCGTTTAAAAATTCCAGTGTCCATGTCTTTCCCTTTCAAAGACAGCATTTTATCAATAACGATTATCAACTAAGTTTCCAAGTGCTTAATCTAGCCACTTTTGCCGATATCTCACATGAACCGTCTCTGAAAGGATAAAATACTTGAATCTCCATTGCAGATCATACCTGAGCTAGAATTATGCTTTCTTTTATTTTTTTCCCAGTTGGCAAGTAACCGGATAACCAAAACACGCTGCTGGGGAAAGGGTGTTTGGGATGGGGGTGGCAGAGAGAGAGAGAGAGAGAGAGAGAGGAAGAAAAAGAGAGAGGGAGAGAGGGAAGAAGGATGAGAGACTGGATACTTATGCTGGGTCTCAGGAAAGTAGGGGTTTTCACTGCCAATGTATTTTCAGAGCAAGCTAAAGCCTTTGAAAACAAACGAACGAAGGTGATATGAAGTTGCACGAGTTACACAGTGACAGTACGCTTGTAAAGATAGAGATTAATTGCTGCATATCTGAACTGGCTTTCTAAACCTGAATATCGCTTCTCGGCCTAGTGGCTGAAATCAAAGTTTAATTCACAACACTATCAGCTAAGATCAAAATCACGCAACCCATACTCAATAAATTACCCTCAACTTAAAAAAGAAACATATGCTGATGCAGTACCTATTTACGTCTGTCTTGTTGCAGTACATTTTTACGTCTGTCTTGTTGCGGTACCTATTTACACCCGTGGAGTTGCAGTAACCATTTACACCTGTCCTGTTGCAGTACCTATTTACATCTGCCCTGTTGCAGTACCCATTTACGTCTGCCCTGTTAAAGTACCTATTTACCTCTGTCCTGTTGCAGTACCTATTTATACCTGTCCTGTTGCAGTACCTATTTACACCTGTGCTGTTGCAGTACCGAATTCCTGTGCGTTGCAGTACCTATTTACACCTGTGCTGTTGCAGTACCTATTTACACCTGTGCTGTTGTAGCACCCATTTACGTCTGCCCTGTTGCAGTACCAATTTACACATGTCCTGTTGCAGTATCTATTTACACCTGTCCTGGTGCTGTACCTATTTACACCTGCCCTTGTGATGTACATATTTACAGCTGTTGCAGTACCTATTTACACCTGTCCTGTTTCTGTACCTTTATACACTTGTCCAATTGATGTTCCTTTTAACACCTGTCCTGCTACAGTACCTGTGTATACCTTTCATTGCTACAGCAGTGTTCACCTGTACTGTTATTGTACCTATGTACACCTGATTTAAAACTGTATCAATCTAAAGGTAAAGCAAGTCTAACAGAAGACATTGTATTGTTACTGTACCTATCTATAACTGTATTGTTACTGTACCTATGCACACGTGTATTCTTACTGTACTGATTTATACATGTATTGTTACTGAACTATCTATATCTGTATTTTTACTTTACCTATCTATATCTGTATTGTTACTGTACCTATCTATATCTGTATTGTTACTGTACCTATCTATATCTGTATTGTTATTGTACATATGTTCACGTGTATTATTGCTGTACCTCTGTACACGTGTATTGTTACTGTACCTATCTATATCTGTATTGTTACTGTACCTATGTCCACGTGTATTGTTACTGTACCTATCTATATATGTATTGTTACTGTACCTATGTCCACGTGTATTGTTGCTGTACCTCTGTACACGTGTATTGTTACTGTACCTATCTATATCTGTATTCTTGCTGTACCTTTGTACACGTCTATTGCTACTATACCTATCTATATCTGTATTGTTACTGTACATATATCTACGTGTATTGTTACTGTACGTATCTATATCTGTATTGTTACTGTACATATATCTACGTGTATTGTTACTGTACGTATCTATGTCTGTATTGTTGATGTACCTATCGTTATCTGTATTGTTACTGTACCTATGTACACGTGAATTGTTACTGTACATATCTATATCTGTAATGTTATTATACCTATCTATATCTGTGTTGTTACTGTACCTATCTATATCTATATTGTTACTGTACCTACGTACACATGTATTGTTACTATACCTATGTTAAGAAAGGCCTCTATGTAATAGCGGAGCGCGAAAGCAGCGAAAATAGTTGTCATACTGCATGTAACAAGAGGTTACTAAGAAGGGTTTAGTTTTGGACAACAAGCTACCTTGAAGCCATCAGCTTTAAGATACATAAATATGACATCTACACCTCAAGCAGATTATTAGAAGATAAAGTTTGTTAAGTCATGATACATGACAAAATCAGCTAAGTAATGAATAACAACAGAGTCAGTTGAGTCATGAAGGACGTCAAAGTCAGGTACGTCATGTGATTTGTTGTTTGATTATATCATTATATCAAGCAGATTATTAGTTGAGTCATGAGGTACGTCAAAGTCAGTTAAGTTACAAGGAACGACAAAGTCAGGTACGTCATGTGATTTGTTGTTTGATTATATCATTATTTCAGCTTATACGTCTCCCTTCTTAGTTTTATTTATACGTGTGATCCACCTTTCATTGTCACCAATAACTGTCTTCCCATGTGACTTTTTTAGGGGGCATTTGGTCCATTTAGAGGAACCATTCTTGAGATACTCGTTTTCATTTTCTCTGTTATTTCTCTCCCTCTCTCTCTCCCTCTCTCTCTCCCCCCCTCTCTCTCTCTCTCTCTATCTCCCTCTCGTACACAAGCACTAATAACTTGTAAAAGTCGCGCAAATAATAAATAAAGATGAAAGATATTTCAACTCACTCAGCTCGCTCGATTCCTTTTCGTGTGGTGCTGCAAATATGGAGGCAGCGAATACCACCATCATTAGTCCGCATTCTGTCCATTTTGACCGTAGGGTCATTTCGTCTGTGTACCCTCTCCTGCGTCACAGCATCAATATTTGAATTGGTAAGATCCCACTTGCTCCTTCATGGACACAAATGTGTTTTAGCTATTTAGTGATGTCTGGAACCCTTAGTCTACAGAATAAAGAACAATTTTATTCCACAGTGAGATACTGGATATAGAAAGCAAAGAAAATCTATACGAAGCGGATTGTACTAGTTCTTCACACTCTTGCAGACCTCCATCCACATCCAGAATAGAATCTGCAGAAAAAATAAAACTAACAGGTAAAACTGCAGCCAATGACAAACATCGTTACAAAATGAGGATTAAATGGGCGGAGTTTCCTGACGTGGGTGGAGATTGTCTGGAATGGGATAGACCAGGACCAGACTTATCCACATCTGTCTGCAGGTGACAAGCTTTCTATTTTGTTTTTGGAAGTCTAGCTTTCTATCTTTTTGAAACTCTGACGTGATATATAGGAGCACGAAAGAAGAGGAAGCATTGAGCGTGAGAGAAAAGACGTGAAGGATGCAATATGGTGCTGGAGATTCAAGCAGAGTGTATGATTATTAGCAAACAAAAAACATTGTGACAGAAGAGGGAGAGAAACAGTGGGAAATGTATTACAAAGAAAAGTGCATATGTTATGTTTGGGCAAGCGTGTGAATGTACGAAAATCCGCATGTGTCTGTGTTTTGGACGAGTGTGTTTTATACACTATGATCACATATATAATTCAAGAGTTATAGGCCTAGAAATCACACGACGCATCAAAACAAGTCCTTTTCATGGTTGGAGCAAGTTCATTTCATGGTTGGAGCAAGTTCATTTCATCGTTGGATCAAGCTCATTTTATGGTTGAAGCAAGTTCATGGTTGGAGCAAGCTCATTTCATCGTTGGAGCAAGTTCATGGTTGGAAAAAACTCATTTCATGGTTGGAGCAAGCTCATTTCATGGTTGGAGCAAGCTCATTTCATGGTTGGAGCAAGTTCATGGTTGGAGCAAGTTCATTTCATGGCTACAGACAGTTAATTTCATGGCTACAGACAGTTAATTTCATGGCTACATACAGTTAATTTCATGGCTACAAACAGTTCATTTCATCACTACAGACAACTCCGTTCATGGCTACAGACAGTTAATTTCATGGCTACAGACAGTTAATTTAATGGCTACAGACAGTTAATTTCATGGCTACAAACAGTTCATTTCATCACTACAGACAACTCCGTTCATGGCTACAGACAGTTCATTTCATGGCTACAGACAGCTCATTTCATGGCTACAGACAGTTCGTTTCATGAATACAGACACACCAGTTCATGGCTACAAACAGTTCATTTCATGGCTACAGACAGTTCGTTTCATGAATACAAACACACCAGTTCATGGCTACAACAGCTAGTACTTAGCATGGCTAGATTGAATCCTTTTCATGTCTACAGTCGGTCATTTCATGACTAAAACAGTTGTTGCCAAGGCTACAAACACTACCTTTCATTGGTACAGGAGATCACTTTCAAAGATACACTCTGTCATGCTCTCTCTATACACTCTCTCATCCTGTCTTTCATACTTGAGAGTTGACGAGGTATATTATTCGTTATCTCGTATAAAACATTGTCTACACAATATTACATTTTCTTTCTCGTGCATGAGAAAAAGGTCACTCGCACAACTACCAAAGTGTTCTAAAGCGAGATACAAACGCCATAACGATCGACAATGCTTGGCAGTTTCAAATCCTGCATAACTTAAAGTCAGCAGAATTAATAAACAATACAAGCTGACTAATGACCTTAAAGAAAAAGAGAGGCATTCTCAAGAAAACCACAATTAACTTAACCCAAACAAAACCCAGGTAAGGTGTCTTCCATCTAAGATCCAGAGAGGTAAAAAGGAAAATAAAGATAATTCGGTAAGGACACGAGCAGGAACACTGCACGGCCCCGAAATACCTGGGTTTCAAGCTAGACCGCACACTGTCCTTCAAGACACATTACCAAGGAACCAAACGGGAAGTCTGTGGGAGGATTAACGTCATCCGCAGACTTAAGAGCAAAACTTGGGGAGAACAGCCGTCTATTCTCCGGACATCGGTGGATGCTCAGTGTTTTTCAGCAGCGCAATACGCGACACCAGAATAGGGGAAAGTCCACACACGCCAAGCATGTTGATAGTGCCATCAATGAGATAGCTCTGATCGTGAATGGGTGTCTAAAACCGATCCCTATTGAAAAGAACACCCCATACTTGGTAAAGCATCCCCCGAACCCACACCCCTCCTATCTCCATCCTGGCGCAGAAGAGATGAGAGCGATAAACAGACCAACTATCCAAGACACCTAATATACTGACACCAATTGCAGAAAATGAAACTGAAGTCTAGACGTGTTGTCCTACAAAAAACACAACCTCTCCAAGGAATCCCCAGAAAGCGTCGCATCAAGAAGTGGTCCGACAAACAACAGAACAGAACCGACACCATGAATAAAGCCGAAGGAAGCGGCTACACCATTAGCACACCTACCAAATCCAACCTGGAGAACCGTAAAACGACTTCGGTCTGGAATGACCTGATGCAGAAAACAACCTGTTTAGATGGGGATACATCGACGACTATACTTTGCGAATACGGTGCTGTTCATAGCCAAGAACACCTCATGACATGCCCCTACCACACCCATGTACAGTGGAAGTCCAGATAGAGGAAAACGATACGACAGTCAAGGTGGCTGAACACTGGGCATCTGCAGTATGGTGTGTTGTAATGGGCACGGAAATTCATTAAGTAATAAACAACCCTAGAGACCGATTATTGTTAAAAATAATTATCATATCGCTTACGTCAGTGGTCCAAACCAGTGGTATGTGTTGAGGTGGATTGCAAGGTCATGAAAGTGAAGTAACAAATAGTTACACTTGAACCTAGCAGGCATGTCGTTAGCGGCAACTAAGGACAGTTGTATATATGTCCTTCTAGCATATCATGTAGGAGGAAAACTAACGTCTGGTCAGTCAAAACATACTGATCAGATATGTTAGTCAGGATAAAGCAAAATTTACTGGCAAAGATACTCGTCGTAGTCATCCCTGGAAACGGGCTGTTTTACGTCAGACTGGTTAACAGGGTGAGGCATCGACGTGTTCCTCGTAGTAGTGAGCGACACGCAGATGAATCCAATTTTAGCCTAACCGCCTGAAAGACTCCGGTCCACCTTCATCAGCACGCTGGGGATGTGAGGAAAGCCACAACAAACCGTCACTTAATGTTCTTTTCGGCTTAAAATAGTACATCTTCTCATTGTTGGCATTCAGCAACAACAACAAAAACAACGATAAGCCATTGTCCAAAAGCCAACAGAAGACTTCTACACGCACAACAGTAGAATTAAAACGACCAAGTCAGTGACGGCTGAGAACAGGTAGGGGAGTGGATGATGATGGGGTTGGAGTGTGATAAAATTATGTAGACCGTGGCGTAGTATCAATAGTTTCATGTTGCCCGTGGTGTAGAACTGGAACCACTCGTCCATAAAACTAGGCTAGATACTTGATGATTAATTAAAGTAAAGTAAATTTGTTCAAACATGACTTCCATATAAATAACATAGCTTAGAACATCACGCTCTTGATCAAGGGAACGCGGGTACGAATCCGGTAGGCCTAATTTATTTAGATCCGGGTATAATTACAATTTGCATCGACTTCAGCACAAGTGGCTTTTATTCTTCAGCAATATAAATCCCCCGGCGGTAGACTCCAGAATTGGGAATTAATGTCGAAGTGATCGTTGTGTTGTTGTTGTGTTGTTGTTATGTTGTTGTATTAACCGTGATGATTGGGAAAGAATCGCCACCAATCGCACAGACTGGCGCAGCACTATTGCGGAGGGTGTTCAGAGACATGTTAAGTTAGGAGACATCAAGAATAAATGAAGCTATCCAGAGAAGATCGCCCTGCAAGCCAGCTCACATCAACCCTTCTTCAACCCCGGTGCAAGGGGATGTCTTATTTTCATGTACTAAGTTCAACAGACAATTCAAGGCTCAGATATGCTTATTAAGCCATTTTCGAACTCGTGCGAACAGGGAATGCTGACAAAGAGGTACTCATCGCTTACGATGGACGAACGACATATATGTGTTGTTATTGTTGTTGCCTGATATAACAATTAGCTGAACTACATCATTAAGTGTAAATAAATGTTGAAGTTAACAACAGTATTATTCATTTATTTTTGTGAAGGAAAAGAACCGCTAATCGAATGAAGATTAACGGTATTATATACCCCAGATGTGAGTCAAGGGAAAATGAGGGGGCTGAATATAAAATTAACTTTTGAATTCGTGAAGAAGAAATGCTGCAGAAATTCGGAGCATTCTAGGTCACTGGGTGGAATCCTGCTCGCTGGTGGTACTCTTTTGGTGCAGGACGGTTTGATGTATTTGGGTGTGTGTGAGTGAGTTTGTGTGTATGTGTGCACGGCAGAGATTACTTGTTTCAGCGTTAAGCAGTAGAGATGATAGGGAAGATTGTAAGGCTGGATTGTTAATGGAAGACACTCGTATGTATGATGTAGGAACGAGAGATAGAAGTGGATCAGTAGCTAGCTGTTCGTGTAATTAGTAGTAGTTAGGTAGGTAGATTATAACGGAGATCTTGTTAGTATATGCACGTAGTGGTGGGAGATTGGAGTAGTAATTGTAGGAATGTAGAAGATGATGTTGTTGGTACATGTAACGGTATAGTGGTAGCGGCAGTAGTAGTAGTACTAGTAGTAGTATTAGTACTAGTCATAATAGTAGTAGTAGAACTATTAGTAGTAGTAGTACTAGGAGGAGTAGTACTAGTATTAGTAGTAGTAGTAGTAGTAGTAGTAGTAGTAGTAGTAGTAATAGTAGTGATCGTAGTACTAGGAGTAGTAGTAGTAGTACTAGTAGTAGTAGTATTAGTATTTAGTAGTAGTACTAGTAGTAATAGTAGTAGTAGTAATAGTAATGATAGTAGTGATCATGGTGGTGGTAGTAGTAATAGTAGTATTAGTAGTAGTAGTAGTAGTAGTAATTGTAGTAATTGTAGGAAGGTTGAAAGGCATTTTGTTGATACATGTAACGGTGCAGTGGTGGTGGTAGTAGTAGTAGCAGGTGTAGTAGCAGCAATAATAGTAGTAGTAATTTTAGGAAAGTTGAATATGATGTTGTTGGAACAAGTAATGGTGTAGTGATGGTTTTTGTTGTTGTTTTAGCAAGTAACTGTTCGTGTAATTAAAAGTAGATAGAAAGATATGGTTGTGTGTGGTGAGGGTGGTATTAACAGTTATAGTAGCAGCTTCTACTTCGTTTATGCAAACGTGTGGCAGCATTAGTAATCGTAATAGAAGCAGTAATTACTGCAGCGAGGTTATTAATAGTAGTAAAATCAACAGTTAGTAGTAGTAGTAGTTGTAGAAGTAGCATTAGTATGCGCAGTAGGATGTAGTAGTATTAGTATCAGCAGTAGGCTTTAATAATAGCAGTAGTAGTAGTATTAGTAGTAGGTTGTAGTAGTAGTAGTAATATTGGTAGTAGTAGTAGTATAAGTAGCAACAGCGGCAGCATCAGTAGTAGTAGTAATAGTAGTAGTAGCAGTAGTAGTAGTGATTCTAGTAGAGATGATGGGGGTGGGGATGGTGGTGTTAGCAGTAGAAGTGGTTGTGATTGTGGTGATACCAGTTGTTATGGTAGCACTCATGATTGTAGTGTTATCAGCAGTAGTACCGGTGGTGGTAGTAGTAGTGGTATTGATGAGGTTGGTAGTAGTAGTTGCGGTAGTAGTAGTGCTAGTAGTGGTGTTGATGAGGATGGTAGCAGTAGTAGTGGTGATTGTGTTGATATTAGTACTTGTAGTGGAAATAATAATTTACGCATTAGTAATTTTATTAATAAATTTTTTTTCGTTCACCTGATTTTTTCTAATCCCCAAGGCGGTGTGCGTTGCACTGTGTTTTTATTTTGCGCCTGTCGGCCCAGTGCATCCAACTTCAGCATGCATTTTATGTAAGGGTCTGCTTCCTCCTGCATTTTCTAAGGGTTTGCTTCCCCGGGGTAACGGCCGGTGCTGTGATGGGGATTGAACCCAGCACCTTGGGGTTGTGAGCCGTGCCACTTAACCACTAGGCCACGCGGTCTCTTGCATTAGTAAATGATAATGATCTGATGATGTGTTTAATTATCGTTGCTACAGCATTTTAAGAAGAATCATTGAAAATAAAAGTATACACAGCTGTAGGAATGGTAGTTGTGGTGATTGTAACAATAATAGTTGTGGTGATTGTGACAATAGTAGTTGTGGTGATTGTGACAATAATAGTTGTGGTGATTGTGACAAATATGCGCTTTCAGGATAACAGACCGGATGTTTTCTTTACCAAACAATTACAGAATGATTTAACAAGAACACCTGGCAATATGTATTGTCAAGGAATCAAATTATACCCAAAGTAAAAATCATACATCAATTGATTTTTTTTAAAGTTTAGGTTAGGGATTACAACATTTTAATGACTAAAGTTGTCCTATGGCGGACACTGCTATCAAGGATAAAGTGTTAGATACTTTATTGTACTGGGCTTCAATTTTTTTTTATAAATGTTGCCAGTTCCCTTCCTCGCTGACTTACTTCCTTCCCTACCAGTAAACCAGGTTATATTCACAGCTAGGTAAACTGGTGAGTGTCGATAACCAGGAGGAAATCTACGTACCTTAACCGATATAAGCAAGTGCCCTACCGCCTTAATATTCATATGCACTTGCTGAAGAAATGAGAAAAATGGAAGACAGATAAACAGAGAGAGATACAAAAATGTAGATGCATGCAGTTTTGCAGAAATATCACAAAGAAAGCACAGGAAAGCATAAGTTTAGAAAGAAGGGAAGAAAATGTCCGTAAAATGTTAACACGTAAACAGTACACGATAAACATCTCCAGCCGTAACTTTTTCTCTTCTTTTTTTTCCAGCTTTCCCGGTTTTTCAGGAGTGTACAATTTCGCCATGCAAGCAGTTTTCTTCTCGCCTGGCTGGGCTGCAGGGCGTTGCCTCAAATAACTTCACGAAAAAGAAAATGTTGGCCGACATTTTTGTCTTCATTCTTGTCTTTTTTAACTTGTACCACGCATCAACTGAGTGGTTCCCATGGCAAATAGAATCGGGCCACTTTGCTTTCCAGCATGTCGGGAAAAGTCAACTAATGAAGATTGTGCATACAGCTGTCAACCTCGCCATGTAAGCACAATTGCTATAAAACCACAAATTACTGGAGTCGGGCTTTCCTAAAAACTGGTTGGGGATCCAAATACGATGTTGGACCTGTTTCGACAGAAGACTGGAGTCGGGCTTTCCTAAAAACTGGTTTGGGATCCAAATGGAGTGTTGGGTCTAAGTTTCAACATATGACGTATCAGGCTTTCCTAAAAACTGGCTGGGGAACAAAATGCAGTGTTGGATCTGTTCCAACGGAAGACTGGAGTCGAGCTTTCCTAAAAACACTTTGGGGAGCCTAATGCGGAGTTGTATCTAATGCTTCAGATGGGGCCATCAACAGTGACAACACTAGACAAGCTCTACGGCAGTGTCGACAGCCTCAGTATGACCGCTGCTTTTTTCGAAAAAAATAAAGGTTGACGTCTGACAGCGTACGACGAAGAAGAAGAAGAAGAAGTATCTAATGCTTCAACAAATGGAGTGACGTGCTAAGTTAAGTTACGAAGCATACGGCCATCATTATAGCTGGTCTACGTACAGGAAGTCTGTATCAAAATACTTACACGGACGCATGTAGTGGTGGTTTATGTAATCATGTTTCACATGATGAGGTTGCTATTCCATGTCATACTCTGTTCTGTTAAGGATCGACATCATTACATCTCAGGCAGACCAGTCCTTCTAGGCAAATTGTGAAGAATGTACACATTGATATTGTGGAACGTGTAGCCTAGTTGACAGTAAGCTGGCTTGCTAAGACTGGGATTGCCTCGGACTAGCGTGTAGCCTAGTTGACAGTAAGCTGGCTTGCTAAAGCTGGGATTACCTCGGACTAGGGTGTAGCCTAGTTAACAGTAAGCTGGCTTGCTAAGACTGGGATTACCTCGGACTAGGGTTTAGCCTAGTTAACAGTAAGCTGGCTTGCTAAGGCTGGGATTACCACGGACTAGGGTGTAGCCTAGTTGACAGTAAGATGGCTTGCTAAGACGGATTACCTCGGACTAGGGTGTAGCCTAGTTGACAGTAAGCTGGCTTGCTAAGACTGGGATTACATCGAACTAGGGTGTAGCCTAGTTGACAGTAAGCTGCCTTGCTAAGACTGGGATTACCTCGGACTAGGGTGTAACCTAGTTGACAGTAAGCTGGCTTGCTAAGGCTGGGATTACATCGGACTAGGATGTAGCCTAGTTAACAGTAAGCTGGCTTGCTAAGACTGGGATTACATCGGACTAGGGTGGAAATCACTGACGGACAGAACACAACCCGGGCTTAGTTCGTTCCTGGTACGACCGCTCCTCCAATCGACAGATCTGTAAATGGGTACCTGACGTATGAGTTGAGAAGCGTATAAACAGCAAGGAAGGGAACTGGCCACCGCGCCTTACATTGGCTGCGGCTAATTCCATAAAGGGGCGGGTTCGAACCCCATCGCAGCACCGGCCGTTACCCCGGGGAAGCAAACCCTTAGAAAATGCAGGAGGAAGCAGACCCTTACATAAAATGCATGCTGAAGTCGGATGTACTGGGCCGACAGGCGAACGCAAAAAAAAAAAAATATTGATAGTTCTCGTAGAACACTTTTGTACACTTTCCGAGCCTCTTCTGTTGGCCCGTGTATGATTCCAAAACTTTACAAACTGAGCATTGCTGGTTCATTGATTGCAAACACTCTTTACTCGATGTGGACAACTTCTTTAGAATGTCGCAGTGGGCCTATACATTATTGACCAGCGAACCACAATAGCGAGATCGCTATCCATTCATCTCCACTTTGTTCCATATAAAGCAAAGTACCACCACTGTAAACAACTTTTTACTGGAAGCCTGGGTAAAGCACTTTGTGCACTGTTGCAGGGGGGTAGAAATTGTTTTTCACGTGATGAAGTTGCACTCCTCACGCACAACCCTGTTTTGTCGCTTTTTACAATATTTTCGTCTCCAGTAAAGGTTTCAGACATAGTACACCTATCACTATATGTGTGGCTTTCACTTTCACTCTGTGACAACACTTTGTAAGGATCTACAGTACTGATATGAAGAGGAAGACTAACGTCTGGTCAGGCAAAATATACTGATCAGACAAGTTAGCCAGGATCAGGCAAAACATATTGGCCAAGACTCTCACCTCGGCTTTCTAGTAGCCCTCCCTGGAAACGAGCTGTTTTCATGACAGCCTGGCTAACGAGGTGAAGAATCAACATGATCTCCGTAGTAGTTTGAGTGACACGCAGATAAAGCCACGCATACCACAACCGCCTGGAGGTCCCCGGTCCACCTTCATCAGCACGCTCGGGGTGTCAGGAAAGCTACTGCAAGCCGTCCCTTAATGCCCTTTTCAGGTCGCACAAAAAAGTAACATACTCATTGTGGGCGTTCGCAAACTACAGTACTGACATACGACAGCTAGTCATAAACAATCAGCAGCTAGGCACAATAACCATCGGAGGCAGCGGAAATGGGGCTTTACAGAAGAATGTTAAGAATTATATGAACTGCAAAGAAAGATAATAACACGGTACTTGAAGAGACACAGACACAAAGACAGATTATGGCAAAAATCAGGACAATGCAATTATCGTTTATCATGCGTGTCAAGAGTAGAGACGTGTTGGAACATTTGGTGACAACTGGCAGAATTGAAGGGAAGAGGGACAGAGGGAGACAAAGATAAAAATATATTGGACATTTGGCTTGGCTTGGCTTCGTTCGTTATCTGTCTCCCACTACCAAACTCTGACACAAGCCTAAGTAGCAGAATGTAGTTCAGAGAATGGAAAGCTTTGTGTCGTAGATTGACTGCGATATTTGCACCTTTGGGTCCAACACATCCGACTTCAAAAAGCATTTTTTTAGTATCGGCTTAGCATTATCTCTTCGATCCCTTCTCCTTAGTCAGTCTGCTCTGTTGCAGCCTATCCAGGATCACCGCGTGGAGGTGTAGAAGAAACTTGGCAGCTCTGGTTCGCTGGCCTGACGCTAGGAGTCAGCTATGGGTCGCTGACCGCTGCAGCTCATGCGCTGCTCAGCATCTTGATCCCATATTTGACATTTGAATGGATTGCTTTGGAGACTATCAATGGCAGAATTGATAAACGACACATGCGTTAAGACGAAGAAATCCAAGATCACCTGCCCCAACTGACAGGGCACTTGATGATAATGGTGACTTGACCGTATGCATTCATTATTAAGTGTCATGCAACGATCAATTTCTTCTTCATGCATCTAATCTTCCAACAAATCGGCACTTCAGATTATTTTTGCTTCCCATCCATTTTGTCCTGTCACGCAATAATTTATTTTTACTCTGTCTTACTTGTCGCCATGGTCATTACATACTGGGGTGGGATGGAGTAGGGGTGGCAGTGTAGGAAAGCTGTTAGTTGCGCGGCTCAGATATCAAACTTTCTTGTGTTCAGATTTATGAATCAGCAAGGTTGTACATATGTAGCAAGTGAACCCATTTTTAGAAAGCATACTGGAGTTGGATGCACTGGGCAGTAAGGTATAAAACACAGTACAACGCACACCGACTTAGGAAACAGGGTGACCGAGGAAGAAAAAACACAATAAAAATAACAAATTGAAAATACGCTCGTAGAACATAATGTTCTCTTTAGGTGGCAATTGTTAACATTTTAAACATAGCAGAGCATTTGAGGCACGCATAGTCAAAGGGATACAACTATGAGAAATTATTAACAGACCGATTATTTCCCATACTGCAAACTGACACTACACTCCATCGTATCTACGCTAAGGGAACGCAAATTAAAAGAAAGGTGTAACAGATGATTTAGGTAAAAAGGACAATCCCTATTGGATTTTATATTTCTCAAGCTTGCCTTGTTGAGCTGTCCATAGAAATTGTGAATAAATATCTTTTATTTTCGATATCTAAAGTTTTTCCAAAATGTCACAGGAATGTACGTTTGTTCTCCATGCACAGAATCCGTGATTTTTTTCTAATTCCGCTTTTGCCTCCTAGGCAGCATAGGCTCCCAGAGCAGTTTGCTACCTTTGCAGACACCTGAGCCAAAGCCAGTCATCTAATATTGTAGAAGTGATTTCATATTAGCAATGAATGATCTATCTATCTAGCTTCAGCCCACTTATGTCGTTAAACATCATGTGGAGGTGTGACCTCCTTTGTTTCATATTTTTTTGGCAGGTTAAAATCCACTGGTGACTTACCAGGTTAATCCCATCATCTGTTAGCCCCTGGAATATGCGATTACCTATTTTTGAGACTGGAGGAGGTGGAAGCGTAAATTAGAGCAAGGTAGACCCGCTGCTTGTAAGCCGCTCCGCTAAGCACATAACCAAGACCTGAAGTTATATCCACACAGTCCCCTTTGTGAGGCGAATATCCCTAAAATATTTTTAGTACATTTTTGTCTTGAATTTTGCTAGAGCAGCGGCCGTTAGACCTACTCTTTTCGATTTCCAACTGCTAAGGTATTTTTAACGTGCGTGCCACTGCACACCGGTGCCTGATCTCACTACTCAGAGATCAGGGGAAATATTTACCGGATGATCCACATGAAAAAATCTTGATCTCCATCGTGGTTTGAAACCGTGACCTCCAGCACCCTAGGCGAACACCTTACCTCGAGACAAGAAATACTGAAAATAAACCGAGGGATAAATACAGGGACAATCCAAAGTCTTTGTGCGAGTTACATAAGGTAAGAGGCACCAATGTATAAGGTTACTGGCAAACAAGAGAATAATGATCAGGATAGTGATATCATGGATAACACAGGCAGGAGAGAATGATTCGGCGTGTGATTCGTAGAATCATGGGAGAATATTGGTAAACTACAAACCACCACCACATAACTAAACATTGCATTAACGGTATTGGTCAAAATATAGTGCAATGATTTGTTCCTACAAATGTTCTTTCAAAATCTGTAATTCTGTTAAATGCTTCATATGCGCATAGCGACTTTTAACTGGAAAAATTGGCAGTTTCCTGGAACTGTAAACCCCCCGCCAAACTCCTTTCCTATGCAGTGGGAAACCATCATGCACCTTTATTAGACTCAAGGTCAAAATGAAGCAAGCCGGTGATGATTTGCACCCTTTAGTATCACTGAACTAGTAATGTAGTAGGTCAGTGTTAGTTGGGACAAGAAATGTGCTGTGTTACTTATATTTAAAAAACAAAACACCCATAAAAGATCTGCATGTGTGTGATTGTATTGAACAGAAAGCTTCCTTGGTGCATCAAGTCAACAACAGAATGAGAAGAAGCTGCAATACACTCGGCAAGTGTAGCTTCAAACAACAAGAGCAACAATATTGAAAGAGAACTGTTGACAATTTGTTCCGTTTTCACCTTCAGTTTAAGGCCATTTATTACAAATGGAAAACATCTTAAGAGATCTAGCGTCACATTATGTGTGAAGTTGAACTATATGCGGGCCAGTACGCTACATGAGAGTCCAGTCTGTCATATAACCACCCTTAGTCACCTTTCATGACAAACTTGATGAGGTAAAATGGGCATTTATGTGCTCCCAGTATTAAGTTTTAGCCACCTTCCCATACAAACTTGATGAGGTGAAATGGACATGTTATGTGCTCCCAGTAGTAGATTTTAGTCATAAGTCACCTTCCATCACAAACAATGAGGTGAAACAGACATGTATTATTCTCCCAGTAGTAAGTTCTAGTCACCTTTCATGACAAACTTTTTAAATTAATAGCAAAATGCGAGTCACAACCAATAAATAACATGCAAGCTGCTAATAAAATTGGTGCTTCTGGCGCTAAAATACAACAGTAGTAAAAATAAATTTAAAACAGTTTACAATTAACAGAACATAGAAAAAAGCAGTCAATTCATCAAGTTGAATATACAGAACATCAAGAAAAACGTTCAGTGTATCAAGAGAAGCATTATAAAAACAGAGTACCTACCTAGAAAAGCATTCAAAACATCAAGAAAAGCATTCAGACCATCGAGAAAAACATATAGCATCAAGAAAGGAATGAAGAAAAACAAAAACATTCAGAGTATCTTGAAAAACCGTCAGAACATTAAGAAAAGTGTTCAGGACATGAAAATATTCATTCAGAATATCAAGATAAACATTCAAAGGATCAAAAAAGCATTCCGAGCAACAAGAAGAGATTCAGAACATGAAGAAAAACATTAAATGTATTGAAAAACACATAAAGAGCATAAAGAAATGCATCAATACACATTCAGAATATCAAGAGAGGAATTCAATTCAAAGTATCCAAAAACGATACCTATTACCAGTTGAACAGAAGAGAGCAGGTCGTTGTCTTCAGACTTCGCACTGGCCACAATAGACTGAGGTACCACCTATTCAACAAATTGAAGATAGGTGGTACCGACGAATGCCCGTGCGGTACCGGTAAAATGACCGCTGAACATCTGCTGCAGAACTGCCCGACATACGAGGATCAGAGAGAGCAGATGTGGCCATCACCAGTGGAACTGCAAGACAAGCTCTATGGCAGTGTCGACAGCCTCAGGATGACCGCCGCTTTTTTCGAAAAAATAATGGTTACTGTCTGACTGCGTACGAAGAAGAAGAAGAAGAATTCAAAGTATCAAGAAGAACATTCTTGGCATTAATGAAAGCATTCAAAAAGTCAAGAATAACTATCAGAGCCTTTAGACAAACATTCAGAGTATCAAGAAAGGCATGCAGTTCATAGTATAACAAAATCATTCATAGGATCAAGGAAAGCATTCAGAGCATCAAGACAAACATTCAGAGTATCAAGAAAATCATTCAGTTCAGAGTATCAAGAAAAGCATTGAATTCAGAGTATCAAGAAAAGCATTGAGTTCAGAGTATCAAAAACAACATTCAGATTATCAAGAAAAACATTCAGAGTATCCAAAAGAACAAACATTCAGAGTATCAAAAAAAAAAAACATCATAAAAAACATTCAGAGCATCAAAAGGAGAATTCAATTCAGAGCATCAAGAAAAACTATCAGAGCCTTAAGAAAAATTGTCAGAGGATCAAGAAAAACTTTTGAATATCAAGAAAACATTTGAGTAACAGGAAAAACGCATAGTATCAAGAAAAAGTTTCAGAGGGCTCGAGGTTGAAAAATTGCCAAATGTTGATAGACTAGTTTATGAATCCAGTGATGCCAAATGAAACCAACAATATAGAATAGACTGTGATGTTATTTGGTTCTAAATGTTGTTATGGCTCTAAATGTTGTTATAGCCGGGGGTGGGGTTGAGGATCAACTCTCAAGACCAACTAAATGCTCCCATGGCGTGCGTCTCATATAGCCTCTGACAACAAAGTCAATCTCCTGGCCTTCACACGGCAGAACTGTTTTGATTAACAGGAGAATGGCGGACCATAAGCCATTGACACCTTATAACCAGTAGTTTCGGGCAGATGGGGCTCGAAAGCCTAGGAAGGTAGCTAATCTAGGAGAAGGGAAACTCTGATTTCAAACCATCTGAAGCCTTGCAGATAGGATACTGGCGTATCTTGTTGGGTTTTGTCAGATAAGACTGTGCAACCTGTTTAAGGATAACTCTGAAAGTTGGTCAGTGTCTACCAAACCTGACAACCGACAATGTGCAAAGGAGCACACACAAGAGGATATAATGCCTTATCCTAGAGCGAGGAAAGGCAACCCAAGCTGAGTGTTATGGAAGGGCAGAACAGGTTCTTAACCGTGGTTGGCAGCTGATCTAGGAGTGAAGTCTCAACAGGCAAACAGATAGAGCATTGCTCTGCTAATTCTGCAGCTTGCCTCGTTTCAAATGTATTGGTATCACCTTTCTCTTGGAGAAAATAAGGCAGACTAAGAGAGGGACCATACTGAATGGGAAACACATGGTCTCTATATTTCTGCCCGGGCTATGTGCTAAAAGCACAATTACTATTGTCTGACAAGACAAAAATATCCAATGATGATATTTGGAAGACATATGGGAATTAAATACAAATAGTAGTTCTATGAATTCATCACTTTACTTTTACATTAGCAGAAAAAATACTCTTTGTAGTGAATTTACTGATGAGCCTCATATTGCGCTACAACCAGGAGGACCCCGGTTTATCTTCTCAAGTAGACCTCAGGATGAAAAAAAGTCACTGAGGGACTTGCTGATCAGTAGCCGTTTGTATATGAGTCCCCACTGCCATCCAGACACCAGACAGTGCAATAACATATATGGCTGTGTCACTTGCGATCCATCATCCTTACTCACTTTATTACCTTTCTCAAAGCTGAGTTCTTCATCAAGGAGGGTTTCACATGTAAGTTTCACTACCTCATCTACTCTATCATCTGTCATCAGTGTGGTATGATAAATACATTGGGAAGACTGGTCTGGAACTGCGTGAGAATTTCCGCCAACACCTAAATAATTTCTGTAATCACACAGGCTCCCCTATTGCCAGCCATTTCAATGGTACTGTGTACCGGGCTAAAGCAGATGTTTATGTTACAGGCTTAGTTTCTTGCTTCTCTGACGATCATCATCGATTCACCCTTAAGAACAAACTGATCTCCCGCAAGGGCTGTCTCCAGCTACATGACATTAATATCTTCCATACCTTTTGTTGAATCCTCATCTCATGCCGGCCCCTATCTATCTGCCTGCCCCTTTCCTCTTTTCTCTCTACCTAAATCATCTTTTGGTCTTTCCGAATTTGACCACCACTGGCTTATCTGGCCTTTTTTTTTAACTTCTTACATCTTCCTGGCCACCTCATCCCACCTTTGTCCATCATTTGTGTTCCTGCCACCATCTCGCAAAGAATAACTTGACTTTTTCTCAGTTAAGTAAACTCTTTTTTTCACAACTATGTATTGATATCCTCTATTTTGTATTAATCCCTTCTTCTTTGATTCGTTAGTTAATTATTGTTGTTATTTGTTGTCCCTGATGAAGGCCTGTTGGTTGTAACACAAAACAACTGTATCGCATTACACAAAAACCCACACCAAGAGTTGACTCAACTCGGCAAGTGTAGCTTCAAACAACAAGAGCAACAATATTGAAAGAGAACTGTTGACAATTTGTTCCGTTTTCACCTTCAGTTTAAGGCCATTTATTACAAATGGAAAACATCTTAAGAGATCTAGCGTCACATTATGTGTGAAGTTGAACTATATGCGGGCCAGTACGCTACATGAGAGTCCAGTCTGTCATATAACCACCCTTAGTCACCTTTCATGACAAACTTGATGAGGTAAAATGGGCATTTATGTGCTCCCAGTATTAAGTTTTAGCCACCTTCCCATACAAACTTGATGAGGTGAAATGGACATGTTATGTGCTCCCAGTAGTAGATTTTAGTCATAAGTCACCTTCCATCACAAACAATGAGGTGAAACAGACATGTATTATTCTCCCAGTAGTAAGTTCTAGTCACCTTTCATGACAAACTTTATGAGGTGAAATGGCCATGTTTTGTGCTCCCAGTATTAGGTTATGTGATAACAAAGGGTGAACAAAACTATTAAAAGAACAACAAAATGAATGTAAGGTTTCAAAATAAAATATTTATTGACAATCTCTTGAAACATTTTGTTCAATGCTTATAATTTTTTTTCAAAGAAAGTGAAAACTGAAAAGAAATAATTCTACCACATCATTATCATTATTTCATGCATGTGAATAAAAATATGTACATTTACACAGATTTGAGATATACATAATTAAGACAGAGCACAACATCAAACATCTGCCACAGACTAATAGGTACTTTTCAATACAAGGTGCTGGTATTGGCTGATAATTATTTAAAAGGTGTTAAGAGGCAGACTGACATATGTACAATGTAGTAACCAGCCAGGTCTTGTGTCAAACTGCCTGCTAATCTTGCTTTATTTGCCAGCCTGTAGTGGTATTCAGTCTTACTGCAGTCCCTCTAATACATGTGTTATATTTCATATGTCCTTCCTGACTCACACAAGACAAATGGCCAGTTGGGCATCACATCTGGAGAATGCCTAACTCTCACATAACAGTCAAATACTTATATACAGGTAACCCTCAATTGAATTCAGGGTTGCTGCCTTGGATATGAAGCCACTATAAAATTTGTTTTATTAACTTAATATCGTCATGCTATATTTAAAGTTGGAAATAAAAGTTAAATCATTTTCAAAGTGCCCTGCAGACTAGAGTAGCCAATCATTCTTAGATCTCTTAAAATTTTTGGACAATGACTGGCAAAGAAGTAAATAAGGATCACACTTGATGGCATCTTTAAGGGCAGCAACAATCATTCTGAAATCTTAGCTCCTTGGTCAATGACTAACAAAGATGTCAGTTACTATCATCCTTGATGGCATCTTTAAGGGCAGCAACAATCAATCTTGGATCTTAGCTCCTTGGTCAGTGACTAACAAAGATGTCAGTTACTATCCCATCTGATGGCATCTTTAAAGGCAGCAACAATCAATCTTGGATCTTAGCTCTTTGGTCAATGACTAACAAAGATGTCAGTTACTATCCCATCTGATGGCATCTGTAAAGGCAGCAACAATCAATCTTGGATCTTAGCTCTTTGCTCAATGACTAACAAAGATGTCAGTTACTATCCCATCTGATGGCATCTTTAAAGGCAGCAACAATCAATCTTGGATCTTAGCTCCTTGGTCAATGACTAACAAAGATGTCAGTTACTATCCCATCTGATGGCATCTTTAAAGGCAGCAACAATCAATCTTGGATCTTAGCTCTTTGGTCAATGACTAACAAAGATGTCAGTTACTATCCCATCTGATGGCATCTTTAAAGGCAGCAACAATCAATCTTACATCTTAGTTCCTTAGTCAAAGAAGAACAAACCCCTTCCACTTCCTCCAGTCTGTGGCCATCCTCTGTATGATGTCCATTTGTTAGTGATCATGCAGCTCGCTTACATCTTCCCCCTGATTGTTGTTCAGTTATACTAATGATCTTCCATGGCATCATATTAAACCGTTCTGCATTTTCTCTCCTTGTTCGTTAATTCAAATTAGGTTTATTAATACAATAGGCGATTTAAAAAAAATCGACATTCATGTACAAAATATATTACAATTTAAAATGACATTTAGTTACCTCATCCTCTAGAAACTATACATCATTAAAAAAGGAGAGAAGACTTTCGCACGCCATGGTAGAGGAGGAACGAATAAGTCAAAGTCAGTAAGGTTCGATAAGCAAATTATTTTATTGCTATGATCGGTTGTATAGATCTGTATATATTATATACCTGAGTGGTCCACCGGGGTCTTTGTGAATAACAAGGACAAGAATAGCACCACTGTCCCACAGAGAGCATGTTGTAAAAAGTGACTAACTGTGTGACATGGCATAGCACCGGCCATATTTACGTGACTTGTTAAGAGCAGCATAGATGACACCTAACACGCTGCAAGTCTACTTTGCTCTAGTGTTTTGAGTCTATTAAGATGTACTCGCACATTGGTTAACCATTCTCCGCATCAGACTCTAAGCTGCTTGAGCCTAACAAGCTAAGCAGGAAATCCTCCTTCCAGCTACATCCAACTACTCATGCCAGAGCTGGAACCTGCATAAGGACATCTGCCACTGCAGAAGCACAGGTTAACTAAGACAAAGAGATAGAAGATATTATATTTTAATGTCACATAATAAGTTCTTTGCTGGCAAGCCTGGATGAGGATTGTCGATTGTAGTGAAAATAAAGCGTGCACTGCCGCATGTCTTTATTTCCTCCGAACTTTCTTTTATAATGTGTTTTTTTTTACCTGGTGTCTGACAACCTCTGCTAATGCAAGTTTTTTTCAGATTATCTGTGAGTCTGAATTATAACATGAAATATTTCAATGGTGTTTTAAATAGTCTTTTTAGTGGTGGTATGATGTTTTTAGCCTAAGAATTTTTTGCAATTCGCCTTATTTCTCTATTCCCCAAGGCGGTGTGCATTGCACTATGTTTTGTCTTCGGCCTAGTGCATCCGACCTTGGCATGCATTTTATGTAAGAGTTTGCTTCCTCCCACATTTTCTAAGTGTTTCCTTCCCTGAGGTAACGGCTGGTGCTGAGATGGAGAGCAAATCCAACACCTCTGGATTGTGAGCTGTGTCTCTTAACCACTAGGCCATGCTGTCCCCAGTCTAAGGATAAAAAACATGGGTTTAATTGGGAATCAGCTAACTTTGAACTGGTGTAAATCGAGGGTTTCCTGTATATGTTAATAAACTGCATGTAAATATTTCTAAATATATATATATAATGTATTTATGTGACATTAATATCATAAAACCATAAAATATTTACTTTGAATGCTTTCACAGAGTAAATACGCATCAATTTCGCTCTTCAGCTCTGAAAACAAACAACAATATAACAACAAATAATGTACAATTCAAAGCACAAATACATCAAATTAAAACCTTCAAGATCTTCAAAAAATACACATCAAGTCCTCTTGTCCTTGTCAATCTATCCATGTTCTGACTATGTCTTCCCTGTTTCCTTTATGTTTGTCTTGAAACTCTCTTCTTCATATGAGGTTTAGTCTGCTTCTTTTTCTCTTGCCTTGGGGATTCCAGAGCAGAGACTGTCTTGTATTGCTATCAGCTGGTTACCTTAATGTGTGTCTTATTTAATGCCAGCACCTTCTCCTCACTCATACCTGTTTGATTTTTTCCAATAATTCCATATTAGTAATCCTATCATGTCATTTCAATCTCTCTATTCTGTGCAGGGACCCATTTATTAAATTCTGTATCTTTTAACTTACTTAACTTAACATCTTTATACTTATTTAGAAGACTGCAGAGTCTGTATACTTCTTCTTCTTCTTCGTACGCAGTCAGACAGTAACCATTATTTTTTCGAAATAAGCAGCGGTCATCCTGAGGCTGTCGCCACTGCCATAGAGCTTGTCTTGCAGTTCCACTGGTGATGGCCACATCTGCTCTCTCTGATCCTCGTATGTCGGGCAGTTCTGCAGCAGATGTTCAGCGGTCATTTTACCAGTACCGCACGGGCATTCGTCGGTACACCCTATCTTCAATTTGTTGAATAGGTGGTACCTCAGTCTATTGTGGCCAGTGCGAAGTCTGAAGACAACGACCTGCTCTCTTCGGCTCAACTGGTAATAGGCATCGTTTTTGCTGTAACCAGTATGTTCGGTTTCCCATTTGGTCATGTATCTGGCTTTGATAAGCCGTTTTGACTCTTCGTACATCATACTAGTATCTGTTTGTGGTAGTCTTGCACCTTCTTTTGCCAGTCTGTCTGCCTCCTCGTTGCCTTGGATGTTGCAGTGTGATGGGACCCACTGTACCACTACCCTTTTTGGTGCGGACTGCTGGCACAGTTTGCAGAGTGCTGCTCTTAAGTCATTAAGCTCAGTATTTTTCTGGCTTTTTAGCGCTGTGACTACGGCGAGAGCATCTGTAAGCAGGACTATATGGCTTTCATTTTCACTGTGTGTAACCATTTCTTCCACTGCCGCCCTCAGTACCTCTGCCTCCGCTCTGAAATTGCTTGTGTACTTACCAGTAGCGAATGACAGTGTTATTTTTCTGCCATTTGGTAGGTTCAGGAATGCTCCTGCCCCTCCGTTCTGTGTTGTGTTTGTTACAGAACCGTCGGTGTATGCATGGGTCCAGTCCATGCTTGGGTAGCTCTTCGTTATGAAGCTTAGGAGTCTGTATACAATCAATTCCTTTTACATTCACTTATTCTAAAAATACTAATGAGCATCCAAAATATTCTTGAATTAATCACTTGACCCTGCCTCCAGTATTAATGGTTGTTATCAATTTTGGTTGTTGCTTTTGTTGTTCTCCATGTTTCACTACCATACAATTGAACAGACTTAACGTTGGAGCTGAAGATTTTTTTCTTGGTGCTGGGATTAATTTCTTTTGATTTTCATAAGCTGACCAGTGGTGAACGTGTTGTGAGTTTGGTTTGCAAACCCAACGTACCAGGCTCAGATTACATCATGCTCGGTTTGACAGACCAGGTACACTGGGGATTTTTTCAATATATCACCACTTCGACCAGTTGACTCAGCTGTAAATGGGTACCTGACAAAGCTAGAGATGAACTTTTGAGCCTCCACAGGAGTTATGGAGTTCATGCTCTGATTGTTGGTACCATCGAGAATGAAAGGGACTGAACACATATAAATGCAACCAGGCATAATCAAGTTGGTTTTATGAGCGATTTTTCATCTCCCCAATGCAATAACATTTTCTCTCAACATTTGTGTTTCTATTATGATATATTTATTCATGTCTCTTACTTTGTCTTGATTGCTACAAAGATATATGCATGATTCCCCATCTTGTAGCAGTGTGTCTCCTAAAATAATATGATTATTGCTAATTGCTTTTATTCTCATAATCTTTGTGTGTTTTTTTTTTCTCTGTGTATTCTCAGTGTCAATTTCTGTAACCTTTACAAATACATCAAATTATGTACAAAATATTCAAGTTTATGAAAACAGCACACAATACCAGGAAGACAGTTACCAGTAGGATACAACATCAACAGCTGTCAAAAATCTGAACTTGTAAAGATTCTGACAGAAACAATGCGATTTATTTAAGAGTGAGAATATCTATAAAAAAATAGTCCCAGCCCAAACAAAGCAATTCTGCATATAGAAACCCGGCCACCCCCCCCCCCCCCCCCCCCCCTCTTCTCCATAGCATTAAACTGAAAATGTTTTTATACTGGTTTAGAAGACTCTGCAGAGTCTGTAAACAACCAGTTTCTTTTACCTTTTCTTTCTCTAAAAGCTATTTGCATACAATTTATTCTTAAATGCATTAATTGTCCCTGCCTCCACTACTTACTTCCTGTGGCAATGCATTCCAAGCATTCACCACTCTTTGACTAAAAAATATTTCCTAAAATCTAATCTGGACCTTTCTTTAGTTAATGTGTTGCTGAGATAAGAATAGAGCTACATCAACCTTTGACTTTTTGACCTCCAAAAATTATTTATTTACTATTTTATTCCTGTACCAAATATAGGACATTGTTTATGGCTTTCTTGCAATCCCAGATGGCTACTCCACACTAAGAATACTTCAATGTGTCAATGGTGGAGTGTGAAATGCCATAAGTTGGAGGGCCCTTTACCCTAAAGAGATTAGATTGTCCTGTCAGTTATCTTTTATGACATACTCTCATCCATGCCACACACAGAGCCTTACAAAAAGACCAATCTGTCTAGTACCTTACCATCATTAAAAAAATCTAGGAAAATGTTGTTTGTAAAGAGACACATTTTGCATACAGCTATATTTTTCTTGTGTGGTGTTAACTGGCCAGTCCTTGCAAGATTATATTTCAGTGACCAGCATTGATAGCATGGTTAAAGTTTTTAATTCAAAGAAAAAGAAAGCTAGAACTTTTATTTACATGAATATTTTGTGTTTTAGAAATAGATATGCTGAAGTGAGAGAAAGGGAAAAAACAATAAACATTTACATCATCAGCATGACTGGGATTTTGTAGCCTGTCGTGGACAGACTTCTGGTTAGTGCTTGTTATAAAATATAAATAAGTAAGGTTACTCATGGACTGTTAGCCTCATCATGTAAAACTATTTGCTACAGAAACCATCTCATCACATAGATGCTTTAGTGCAGGCTTCCTACAATGTGGTAAAGAGAAGGGATGACTTCTCATAGAACAGAAGAAACAAGGAGGATGTGTAAATGCTGGAAATAGAAAATAATATTCCTATTACAAAATAATTATTGTTTTCAAATCACTAAAATGGTCACAGTCCCAAAGGCTCACAAATCTGCACCATAAATAATCAAGAACTATACCTGTAATAGTTGGAAAATGATGTTGAGAAAACTCAGAAAGAAATAATTGCACTAAAAAATAATTTTTTTCAGCATAATTAGTCATCTTTCCCAATACACTTTAAGATGGAGAGATCATGGATTATCCTAAAAGTCTCATTCTGGTAGTCTTTTTAGTGTTCTACTTCTGGGATATGTACACACCTCTCTTGATTGCGATTATATAGTAATTTAAAATTGTTTATTTTTTCAAAGAGTGAAAACATCAATATACAAATGATTGTGCTAATCTAGAAAACAGTACTAAAAGATTCCAATAAGGGAGGACCTAGTCTGATTGATAATGATTATAAGAGTAAAAAAATCAATTCAGATGTATCTAGAATGGTCTTTGTGAAAGAACAAACATAAATGAACAAGGCAAAAAAAATGTTCTTTTATCCTTCTTTGATAGCTTATTTTTGTATGACGATGTTGTTAGCCCTATGAATAAACCTTTTTAATTGGCAAATTGTAAGTAGCTTGAGTAATCCATTAATAAATGAAGTGACAAGGTCAGATAAAGTATGATGTAACATGGAGGCTCTAACAAGTTATTCCAGTCAACCTGTAAGATTTGCTTATAATGTTTCAGGTTTTTTGTGTGTTGTTTTTACACTGCTAGGGTCTTACACTGACCATAAATGCCAAAAAAACAGAGGTCATGTACCAACCAGCACCAGGCATGCCGTACACAAAACCAGAGACTACAGTCAGCGGGCAGACGTTGAATGCCGTAGAAAAATTCACATATCTGGGCAGCACGCTGTCGAGATCTGTCAGCCTAGACAATGAGGTGGCAAGCAGAATAGCAAAGGCCAGCACAGCCTTTGGTAGAATGCGCTCGATGGTCTGGACACGTCGTGGCATCAGCGTCAAGACCAAACTCAAAGTCTACCGTGCAACCATCATTCCAACCCTACTATACGCTTGCGAAAGCTGGACTGTATACTCTGGACATGCAAGGAGGTTAAACCACTTCCACACAGGTTGCCTGAGGCAAATATTCCACATCCGATGGCAAGATCGTGTCACTGACATCGAGGTTCTCTCGAGGGCTAACATGCCCAGCATCCATGCACTGCTAGAAAAAGCACTACTAGGATGGGCCGGACACCTCGTCCGTATGTCAGACGAGCGGCTCCCAAAGAAGCTTCTCTACGGCGAGCTGAGAGAGGGATGGCGCGAGAGAGGGCGCCCAAAAAAACGTTTTAAAGACGGTCTGAAGGACTCACTAAAAAGTTGCCAGATAGACATCGACACCTGGGAATGTCTTGCGCAAAACAGATCTGACTGGAGAAGCGCAGTCAAATCGGGTGTAGCTGCCGGTGAAGACGACCGTGTTGTGAAAGCCCAGAGCAGACGCGAGATGCGGAAATTAAGAGCAGCGGGAACACCATCCCCTTCTACAAACCTCGTGTGCCTGATATGTAGCAGATGTTTTCGTGCTCGCATTGGCCTGTTCAGCCCCATGCGCACCCACACCCAACAGGGAAATCTGTGACAAGGATGATGTCGGCGGTCCTCATCGACAACGATGGACAGCTATCATTATTAGGGTCTTACAAACATCTTGCAAACAATAGATAAATACAATTATTTGCCTTCTTTTTAACTTGTTTTGTATTGTTTTCAAGATGCAAACCCATTAGTATATTTTACCAAAAATGCAAAATATGAAAAAAAAACAGGCTGTTAAACTTCGAATCAATCAATGAAATGTAACTCATCACCAGCCGTTTAAAAAATTGCTATAAATATTTATAAGCCTATGCTAAATTAGTTCTAAATGTTGTTATAGCCAGGGGTGGGGTTGAGGATGAACTCTCAACACCAACTAAATGCTTCCATGAAGTGCGTTTCATATAGCCTTTGACAATAAAGTCAAGCTCCTAGCCTTCGCACCGTAGAACTGTTCTAACTAACAGGGGAAGGGCGAAAGACAAGTCACTGGCACCTTAAAACTAGTAGTTTTGGGCAGATGGGACTCAAAAACCTAGAAAGGCAACTCATCTCTGAGAAGGAAAACTC
The DNA here is from genome assembly GCA_036924085.1 of Ariolimax columbianus. NCBI lineage: Eukaryota > Metazoa > Mollusca > Gastropoda > Stylommatophora > Arionidae > Ariolimax > Ariolimax columbianus. Next base: position 110,912,460 of record JAVGWX010000002.1, read on the forward strand.
TGATTTCAAACCCTCTGAAGCCTTGCAGATAAGATACTGGCGTATCTTGTTGGGTTTTGTCAGATATGACTGTACAACATGTTTAAGGATAACTCTGAAAGTTGGTCAGCATCTACCAAACCTGACAACTGATAATGTGTGAAGGAACACACGCAAGAGGATACAATGCCTTATCCTAGAGCGAGGAAAGACAACCTCAGCTGAATGTTGTGGCAGGGCAGACCAGGTTCTTAACTTTGGTTGGCGGCTGGTTTAGGAGTGAAGCCTCGACAGGCGAACAGATAAAGCATTGCTCTGTTGATCCGGCGGCTTCGGCAGCTTGCCTTGTTCTAAATGTATTGGTTTCACCTTTCCCTTGGAGTAAACAAGGCAGACCAAGAGAGGGATAATACTGCATGGGCAACACATGGTCTCTACATATTTCTGCCAAGGTTTTGTGCTATTAGCACAATTACTATCGTCTGACAAGACAAAAAGAGTCAATGATGATGCTAAATTATTTCTAAATGTTGTTTGTTACTTTATAATTATTGATCTGATTTAGTTTATGAGTATATTTTGTTCTTGTAAGCTAAAAAAATTGTAAGTATTTTTTATTGATTTGGTGCAGATGTTGTCATCTCAACAGGTTGACTAGAATGACGACAAGTCAGTGCAATAGTTGAAGTTTATTGCATGTTTGTTGACAAGAAAGACACATTTATTGACATCTGTGTTTTTTTGTTTGTTATTATCATCTGTCAAACAACTTGTAACATTTTATCTGAATTTTGTTACAAGCGACAGTACTATCTTACTCAAGATGAAAAGAAAAACAAGCGTTCATTTGATGTAGATGTTTTCCCAGAGACGTTAAATATGCTTGTCTTTGTCACTTTTCTGGTTATTATCTTTCACATGTATTCTCTTCTTCTCAATATCATGCACCGTCCTTCTCAATTTACTTAATGGACATATGTTTCTAAATAGGGAAGGCATATCACCAATGCCATAGGTAGAGTGATGCTGGGACTGGTGCTACTGATGTGGGTATTATCATTAATGATAATATTAAATGAGGTACATTACTGACCAACTTTCCCAACCCCAGTGATAAATTTCTCTTTAGATATAATGAAATCTGCAGGCTAAAAATATTTCAAAAATATTAAATAGCAGAACATCAGGATTTCAGAAATTGTAAGTGTATATGATATATATAAATAAGTCAAATTATTTCCATAATTCAATTTTCAGTGACATAAAAAATACCTCACTAAATTCACAAAGAAACAAATAAACAAACTATTCATTGTCTATCATTCCACAAACTGGTGTCTACAACTTAAAAAAAAAAAATCATTTGTAGGACACTATATTATGCTTGATTGGGACACAAAATAACAATCAATTTAACAAAATAAAACTCATGACAAACTAAACATACTACAAAATTGATGTATACATTTAGCAGCTTTTTCATAATTCGTTTGTCAGTTGTGAGAACACAAAAATAACATCAGATCTCCAATATCTTCCTTGTGAGATATGCTATGAAATGGAAGATGAAGAATATCAGGTCCACATATATTGAGTATATAAATTATTTTGTATCTGGCCACAATAATATTGTCAAAACGCATGGAAGAACTTTGTAAACATGAGTACAGTCTGAACAATGAATATACATCCAAGCTGTAATATACTCTTTACTGGACAATGTGTATATTATAAAACAAACAATGACAATTTCATTTGGTATTTAACATGATCATAAATATTGTCACTGTACAATGTTTATGTTAAATATATTATTACAGCCACTGTCTTTTGGTTCTTGTACAAACAAGGCATGTGCATGGGTAAGCAAAAGCATAAAACTGATTTCTAAGTTATAACTTGAACTAACAATACACACATTTGTGATTCTTTATCGGCGGGTAGGGATTTTCATTCGCTGTCAGAGGACTCTTTTCTGGCAAAACACAATTAAATCCCAGAGTGTTACAGGCAAGGGAGACATCATAAGAGCACTATAATCTTCCAAACGTGTTGTCGAAGGTGACTAAAATGAGTTTGTGCGTAGGGCTAGCAATCTCATCATGTCAAATTATTGTAATTGAAATCATTACTGCAAGTCCTCACATACAGGTTTTCTGTGAGGGGGCCCGCTGTGGTGGTGGCACATTAATGTGCATGAAGCAAAACCACAATCAATAAAAGAGCATAATTAAAGCAGATGATGATGACCTCCCCTTGTAAGAGGGCATTACCAGCAATGGAGATGCCAGTTGATAGCTATAGATTACAAGTTTCTATTTCCAGTTTCTGAGCACGTGCTACTAAAAGCAGCTCTGTCTTATCTAAGACACTTACTTTAGCAGTAATTCAAAACTCAAGCAAACACTTTTACTTTGAAATAAAAAGGGCTTTAAATCTATCATTTTAAATATATAATATATATTTAAATATATATAAACAGGTGATGCTAAATAAGAGCCCAATAGTCAGTACAACGTGGTCTGTAAATACATAAACACATTCCTATATCTAAAGTGAAGTTTAGTTCTGAAGGAAGAGGCTTCAAACATTCAGTTTGGGTTTTAAAATACACATGTGAAGTTATTCAAGATAAACACTAAAAATATAACACACTTTCTAGAAATCAGACAAATTAAATAAACAATACATGTTCGAAAGAGGGGAGGGAGAAGTCATTTTATTTTGGGGGAATTAATGTTTCAATTTAGCTTAATTAACTTAATTAATGCTCCATGCATCAACAAATACAGCATCTCATAAATATGAGCTTGAATAAGAATATCATAATTTTGTAGTAAAATTGTAATTTATTCAGATTTGTGTGATTAAATGTTAATGAGTATGCATATTTCTGTGAATAGTAGATATACTGATCTCAGAACACTTATTCTCAACATTCACTTTCAGATACACATCATTTGGATGTGGTTAACAAAACTTAGATTTCAGCCACACCTAGAAATAGTAAACAAACAAATGAGTTCTTGTTGAATCAAGATATGAGGGAAACGAGATAGCTACAGGGATATTACAAAATGGTAATTATGGTTGAAATAATAATAATATGAAATAACATTGTGAAACTGCAATCTAGCCCAGAGGAAATACTGATTTGAGATTTTTGTCTACTAAATTGAAATTTTGGGGTAGAAGAAGAATGTGCAGCAAAGATAAACGAATGAAGTGGGAACACATGTGTGGTGGAAATACTATAACATAAAACAAAATACTTTGCTGGAGCATGAGGGTTGAGTGAAACCCCACTAAATTGAAGAAATAAAGCAGAAACAAAGAAATACTGTTGACATCAATCATTCTCAGATACTCAGAGGAAAATTATATTTTTTAGATATCTAAAAAAAAAAAAAGCAATATTTAGCTATTTAAAAAACCCACAATCTGCGTAACCAAGTGGAAATAACCAAATGGCTCTCAGATTTAGCTGAGATCAATGTCTGATTGGAATAGTAGTAAAGGACTCACTTTTCTAAACTAAGGTACAGAGTTCAACTCTAAGGAAAGGAAAGACAGCGAGAAAGGGAATTGGTCACCCCACCACATAAACAAGCTGTGGCTTCATTCAATGAAATCACCAACAATTTATCCTCGACTATGGGACTACCATAGTAGTGAGCGACACACAGAGGAATCCACGTATAGCACAACCACCTGTAGGACCCCAGTCCACATTCATCAGCATGCTCTGGATGTGAGGAAAGCTACTGCAACCCACCACTTAACACCCTTTTTGAGACACATAAAAGTATAATCTAACTCATTGTGGATGTACAACAAGAACAGCTAACAAATTCCAAAAGAACTTGAAAAATTACAATTTACCTCAGATTCCTGGAAGGTTAAAACCTTTAAAAACTCAACTCTAACCCATCTTAATCAGCTAGTTGTTGAGAGACCTACATGTTACTAAGGTACTTGAACCAAATCTACATAAATGTCAATGTGCATGGGTTACCCAGAATTTGTACAACTTTTACTCCCATTCCTTAACTACATGAATGTGCACAATTTTGTGAAAATTATTTTTCTCGAACTCATTTTCTGTTACAAATGACTAGCTGCAGTACCCAGCGTTGCTCAGGGTAGCTATGTAAGTATTTAATTATTAGAGCCCCTTTCTTTGCACCTCTCCCCACCCTCATATTGTCATTGTACTCCCTTCCAGACTCACTAAGGTGTGAAATTAAAGTGATATTTTAAGTTATGCCCTTGCATTTCCCTCTCTCTCTTTCAACCATTCCATTTCCCAATTCATTTTATCTCCCATCTCAACCTCTTCTCTCTCAAACTCTTCCCCATTAACACGCCCATCTCTATATCTACCCATCCTGCCATCCATCTCTTCCCAAACCCATCCATTTTCCTACTCCTCAACCTGTCTATCCCCCCCCCCCCCCCCCACTTAACCAACCCATCTCCCATCCATTTTAACAAATTCTTCTCTCTTAAAAATCCTCCTCAGCAACCTGTTTATCCCTCTTCCGACCTCTTTCATCCCTCAACTCACCATCATCTCCTCCCCAACCTGTCTACTTCCTGACCATCTTCTCACTCCTCAATTCACCCTTCCTTCCTCTTTCCTTCTCTAATCTCTTCCAGTCATCTAAGAGAGAAGCATGTCCTATTTGTAAAGAGGGCAAATGATGTGATGTAGAGAAAAACGCAGAGAATCTTGCCTGTAGATGTACTGTGTAATATACTTTGAGCCAAGTAAATTGGAAGTCACAGTTCATATCTATGCTGCCTTTGTAAGACAAATTTTTAAGTCATATGCAATTTTTTTTTTTTTATCTAGGGATAGGAGTAGAGTAATCTTCTTCTTCTTTGTACGCTGTCAGACGTCAACTTGAATTTGTTCGAAGAAAGCAGCTGTCATCCTGAGGCTGTCGACACTGCCATAGAGCTTGTCTATTGTTCGCACTGGTGATGGCCACATGTACTTTCTCTGATCCTCGTATGTCGGGCAATTTTGCAGCAGATGTTCAGTGGTCATTTTCCCTGTACCACAGGTGCATTCGTCAGTGCCACCTATATTCAGTTTATTGAATAGATGGTACATCAGTCTGTTGTGGCCTGTGCGGAGTCTGAAGACCACGACCTGCTCTTTTCTGTTCAACTGGTTTTAGGCATCATTTTTTGTGTAGCCAGTATGCTCTGTTTCCCATTTGGCCATGTATCTGGCCCTAATAAACCTTTTGGGGAGTGGAGTAATCAATTGTAATGTAGCCAGTAACATCCTCAGGGTACTAAAAAGTAACTATTCCCAATTTGGTTCAGATCGATGGAACTATTTAGAATTGTGTAAGGAACAAACAAACCAACAGACTTTCAGTTTTATATATATATATAGATATAAATAAATATATTTATGTTCGGTAAGTGTATGTGTAAACATATTTAAAATTTGATCATTCATCATCACTCATCGTTTTTGCTCCAATGTGTCCACCACTTCAGCTGATCCCTTTAAAATGAACCCTTTTGCCAAGCATTTGTAGTCATTTCCCTTTGTTGTCCATTGTGTAGCATTTGTTTTAACTGCAGATGGTCCCTTTACAGGGGGCCTGTATCTGAGCTTATACAGTCGCTGATTATAATGGCAATGTTTTTTTACATGATGAGGTTGCCAGCCCCAAATACAATCCTCTTTAGTCCCCTTTTTGGACAAGTAAGGAAGGAACACAATCATAAAATAATCAATCAAATCAATTCAAAATGATAATATATTTCTTACAGGAATTGAAAGTAAACATGGTGATCACTTGCTATAAAAAATATATAGCTGACAGCTTTGTAATTTGTGTGGGTAACAAATTAAAAACAAAAATCCATTGTTGCTATCTGATATTTTATGAAATGTGTATGGTTTCTAGTTATAATTACAGTTATTTGATAAAACTTACATTTCAGTCAAATATTTTATGCACATACAAACTACATGCAGATACCTACATTTAACTTATAGGTGTACATTTTTAAAATGTAACGTTTAATTTCCTTCCTCTTGAACAGGTTTTTGGTTGGTAGGGTGTACAAATTCAATCAAGCCTCTCTTACAAATTTATAAAAACTAACTATTTATTTAAAGTATTGAAGGAACAAAAATACTATCATATCTGGGGATAACAATTATATCTTTCTTAGATTCCTGAAAATAGCAACTAAATCTTTCTTAGGAGCATGACAGATATTTTTACAAATATGTTTATATTTTAATGCAAGTGCAGATTTTTTAGACGCACCATGTGGAAGATTTATAAAACCAACAGCAAAATGCATCACATACATTCTACTGTCATACAGTGATAAGCAAACATGAAGCAACAGGTGAAATAAATTAACTCTTGCACATAGCAAGATCAAACACATAAACTTGTGCTATAAAAATACACAGTTTAATACATGCATTGATATATTTCCTTGTGGTGAGAAGCTATTGGGAAGTTCATTATGACACTGCATAGACTACTGCTCAAATGGGGGTCAACCAGGTAAAATCACTTATTCCGGATGTTGTACATTAGATCTTACATGACATGAGAAGATAACTGTATCTCATGTGTTTGTTGCCAGGGTACAACCAGTGAAATAAGATGCATATTAGCTAAAATAATGAATGCACCAAGATGAATTTGATATTTTTTCAGTTATTTTCACCTTTAGCATTCATAATAAGAAATCTGCACAATAAGCCACAAACATACTGACCCTAGAGCTCCTTAATGTGGTGGCATGAGCTATGACCATAGCATTTTATGATGTATGCAGCAAATGATGACTAACAAAGGTTGTGTATAGAGCTAGCAGCTTCATCAATTAAATGAAAGTACTGTAGAAGCAACTATTAGAAGACCATATAGATGATTTAGTACAGTAGTAGTGCTATGATCCTATTGCAACAATAAAGAAGGGAAGATGATGTTGATAATGATGATGTTGATAATGATGATGTTGATAATGATGATGTTGATAATGATGATGTTGATAATGATGATGTTGATAATGATGATGTTGATAATGATGATGTTGATAATGATGATGTTGATAATGATGATGTTGATGAGAATGTCTGCTAAGACAAAGGTTAGAAATTGTAAACACAGACACAATGAGAAAAGCTAACTCTGGCATAAAATGTCAAGCACTGACATGAAACCTGCAGAAGAGGATAAACAAAGGAATACGTATACAAGAGACGTTATATGAGAATTTAAAGATGGAGGAAGGATATGCAGAAAGTGGCAAAAAGATGGGATAAATGGAAGGTAAAGAAACTGGTTTTATCTTTGCAAGAAAAGAGCACTGGTGTTAGTTGTTTATAACAGAAATTGATGGCACTCTGTTACTTTGTACGCATCTTCTAAATGATATGACTGTTTGCTACTTAGTGTACTGGGATGATCACTAGTAGTCTTTGATTAAATGTCTTGTGGCTAGTCATTTGTCACTCATAAACCTAGCTATGCCTATCTGTTGTAATTCTGCTGACTTTACTGATACCCATATATGCTCAGTCTCTCAGCAAATGGCAAAGGTTGTGGATGCTGATGGTTCCTGTAGTGCAATGGTTGTATACACTTCTGCTTTGTCCTCTCATATGTCCCACTCCATATAAATATTGTTTGATTTCAAAGCTTTGCAGTCTGTGAAATGCTTAGTGATTCATCTTCTGTGGTGTCATCATCCAACAGGCAGCCCTTGATACTTCAAAATGCTATTACTTTCACATATCCAGTATGCACATGATTTAAACTTGTGAAGCCAGTACGTCAGTTCCTTTATTGCCCTTAACCCTAGAATGACCATGAGAATAGATTCATACCAGCCCTAGCGATTTGGGGCCTCCAGCTGATATCCACTCATGCCATAGCAAGCATTTCTGTACTTTTTGAAGTATGGTTTGGAGTCTGACAAACAGTCTTGTAATTGACATCATGAAATGTGTGCAAAATAGGCCCGATGGTACCTGCTTAAATCAAAATACACATAATCTCCAAGCAAGGTAGACTAAACATATTCACAAATTATTGGAATGGATTTTATTCTGGATTTGCTTTGTCTTCAATATTTGTATTTATTTAATTTAGATCACCATTTTTATTTGTGCAATTATAATTTGTTCAGTCATTAATAAAAGTCCTTTTCAATCTCATTGGCTGTACACATGTTCTGTTATTTTTTTCTTCGTAAAAATTAATTTTAATAATGCTAGTATTTCAGCCATTACTGACCAAGGGTGTCTGTACTAGAAAAGTACCTGTCAATCACTGTTGTCCCTGAGGTTACTCAAAGTCCATTTTCCATCACTATTTGTCATCTAGCGTAGCAGCCATGGTCTTAAATTTGGATGACATAATTTAGTTACCAGTCATTTAAAAAATACAGCATGTCCTTGTGTTCAGTCATATGACTGACATAGATCAGTACTTTTTCTGATGCTCCTAGTAAGACCATATCAGTCATGTAACATGTCTGAGATGCAATGACACTTCCATCAAACTCCAATTCAAGTTGTAGCATGAGTACAGGTGTACACATTTAACTTTGCTGGATCCCTTAGAGATTTTGGAGTCTGACATGCCGCAAATGATGGGTATATCACAGCAAAATTTCAGGACATATCCAGAATATTGTTGGCTTACTCGCATACAGCATATTTGTGGGACTGAAGCTGAGCATTTTGTGATAATGTGATTCCTGGGCAAATAATTTTTTAATCATTGAATTCAAATATAAATTTGCAGACACAAGATTGTTTGTTTTCAGAGTTTCTCATTTATGAGTTCTTCATTCTGGACATATTTGTTCTGGTAGCTGGTTTGTAGTGGCTCTTTTTACAGTCGAGGACATACTTGCTATAGTGTAATGCAAGAGTTTTCAGCATACTCACAAAATCATATTTACAGTCTCCCATGCAGAATTTGGAGCCTGATTTTGAAAAGCAAAGACCAGGAGAACTGCACACTACCTAGAATGTCAACAGAGCGAAGTTGCTCAATGGCATTCAGCATAGCTTTGTATATATTATACTCTCCTTTGAAAAAACAAAGAAACACTATAAATGTGACTTTCTGCAGACAAACAAAAGCTTTGGTTTTTTTTTCTGTACTTATTAGCATCATGCATAATGTTGATGCTGAACTACCCTAACAATCAAGTGCTTCTCATATTTTCCTTGTTTTCTCAGACATCATAGTTTTTCTGTCTGTCATCCTCAGCGCTGTGTTTGTCCATGATTTTTCCCACTGGTACAATGTCTACCTGGTCCTCCTTTTCACAGATGAGACCAATTAATTTTGTCCGATTTTTGTGTGTATTTTAGTTAGCAGTGATTTTAATAATACTGTAATTTTGTATTGTATCTTCATTTCATGTCTTAGTTGTCAATGGCATTCATGATATTCTTATGAACAATATTTATACTGCTGTGTTATTATTCTTCTTGATTATTCAACATTCAATATTTGCATCCGTCAAGCTATATTTTGTCTACATGCAACACTCTCTTTCTCGCTTCCACAGCTGAGACATTTTTGTTAGCATGTTTTTAAAAATTATTCTATGAAAACTTGCCTTAGCATGTGTAATCCAAATTGTTAACTTCATTGTACCTCCTCTTGTTATTTATCATGATGATTCTAATGTGACTTATATCTTTCCTACTTCATTAGCCTCATGTTTAATCAGTATTTGCACTTTTGATATGACCATTGACAATTTTGGGAAGATATTTCAATTGAGTAATTTTGATCACATGATCTGTTTATAATGTTGACTAGTTTCTGTAAATTTTGCCCATTTTTTTTGTAATGCACTGTAAAACATAGAGTTTAAATCCTTTATCCTCTTACTATTCTCCTTCTTTGATATTCCAAAATATCAATAGGTCCACCTCAACAAGTAAAATCCATCAATGACATTGGTTCCAAGATAACAACATTTGTTGGCATGCCTATGGAAAGTAATGCACATATGTTGACATCTTGGATTCATTAAGTGTTCTATTCCATGCAGTTGTTTTCACGTTGCCACAGACAGGGCAGCTTATATCATACAGTACATGTGTGGTCCAGATGTTTCTTATATTTTGTGCAGAGAATATTTACATGAATATGTGCAACATGCTGTGCAAAAATGGTGCTATGATATATGCCAGATGTAGCTGTCAAATGGCCAACAAGACATTTATATTTCATGAATGAACCATTTTTCTCAGTGAAAGAAGCAGAAACAGTGATGTCATTTAGAAGATTTTGTAGATATTAAGAACGAACACAATGGCCATGATGGTATAGAGTATCTGGAATTATACAGTGCATTTTCTGATCATGTAAATGCTTTCAGTGATAACCTGTTTACAAATCCTGCCAGATTTACTAATTTAAATGTCAAATGTACCTTAAGCCATGTACATGTAATATTTCTATCAGTCTGATCTGATAGCAAATATTGACTATCCACATGAATTAAGAAAAGAATGAGCTTTTTCTAAAGTATGCAGTATACTTAATGGCAGCTGAAAGATTTACTTTGTTGCTGTTAATACTATCTGTAACAGTAATTCCACTTTTTAGGGATTACAATTATTATTTTGTTTTTACAATCTCAAGACACTGGTTGTTCATGACTGTCAACAAACATCATTTATTTATGAGCATGTCTTTAGAAATGTAGAAATAATGTTTGTTTGATCAAGTTTTCTTGAGACATGCTTTACATCTAAACAGAATCAGTCTGTGGGTATTTAATCTTGACAATTACTAACCAAGACATTAGTAATGAATGATGATTTTGTTGGCATTGTTGAAAAAAACTTATACAAATTTATCTAAATGGGGTGATGTATTGAATAAGCTACAATTAAATTTTCTTTAGATTTTAACATAATTTCAATTCTATAAAATGTACTTACATCATTGTAAATATCAACAACTTTTAAACATTGCAAACTTTTAAAACACTTAATAATGATGTCTCAAACACAACAACCTTAAACATGTGTTACCAATTCTGTTCAGATGCTTCATAATTATTTTATTAACTTCTCATCTCATTTGTTAACAATTGTTGTCAACATTTAACCAATTGTCTGTTCCTTTTGGTTGACATCTTCTGGCATTACCCATTTTTTCTTTTTGTCTGTTTGAGCCTCTGCCTCATATTCGTTGTTCTTCTGTTCCCAGAAGTGATGAGGCAGAGCATTCAGGTAGTCTAGCAGTACATCCCAATAGCTTGGTGCTAGTCATCCAAACCCACACTTCGTACACACTAAAAACACGCCTAATGTCCGACAGTTGCAATACTTTTTGAACAGTCTCCGCCGTTGCCGACAGTATACTTTAAGCACTCTGTCCACGGCAGTAAAAGTGTCTATACTGGTTATAGTGCTGGATAGCTCCTTGGGCTTGTAGCACCCACGCTTATTATTAAAACAGAACTGGGCCTGGCTTTTAGCAAAACTGGTTTTGATGTCTTTGCTAGTCTCAACATTGGCTCGACAAGTGAAGCGAAACCTCTGTTGAAAATACCCTCCCTGGGTACTGTTTGTTTGTATCCATTCTGTCCATGGAGATGTTTTGGAAATTTCTGAAAAAAATTGTAATGTGTTTTTAAATATGAATTTCACTATTTATGTAAGTAACATACTTACCAAAACCAACCTCACATTAGGGTTAGATGAAACATACTGACCAAGATACTACCTCACCTCATGTGAAACATTCTGATCAAGACCCTTCCTCACCGCAGGTGAAACATACTGACCAAGACCCTACCTCACCTCAGGAGAAACATACTGATCAAGACCCTACCTCACCTGAGGTAAAACATACTGACCAAGACCTTACCTAACATCAGTGTTATGTGAAACATACTGACCAAGACATCACTTCACATCAGGGTCAAGTGAAATATACTGACCAAGTCCTCAACTCAGGTCAGGATCAGGTGAAACATACTGACCTCACATACTCGTCATTCTCCTGGAAACAATATGTATTACAGCAACCAGGCCAATGAGAATGGGATCAACACTTAGAACTCCATAATGATGACATAATAATAATAGTTACCCATTGCAAGCAAATACTTGTTCTGCAAGATATGTTCTCATATGGCTAAAGAGACCAATCCTGACATGACAAACTTTTTCACACTCAAGGCACTCATGTGAGAAGTCAGCTGTGGAGTCACCATGTGTTCTGTTCTTTCAAGCCGTACGCCTACTCTGATCCTCCATGATGGAGATTTGCTATGCTTTAGACCATAGTGATGAACTTATTGAGAAGCCTTACATTGCACTTCAGGTAGGAGGACCTAGGTCTATGTTGTTCAGTACACATCAGGTTGTAAGAAGAGTCAATATAACCTGCTACCAAAAAAAACATAAAGAGTGAAGAACTCAATATGTGTAGCTTAAAAAAAACATATTAGTAAGTTACAAATAATATTTATTTGCCAGTGTTAACATTATTGCCCAAGTGGTGTGCTAGGATCTTTGTGTATGACAAAGATAAGAATAGCACCACTCCCTTACAAAGAGCATGTTGTAAAAGGCGACTAACTGTGTGACATGGCATAACACTGGTCATGGTTAGGAGGTTTATTTATCTGTTTAGAGCAGCATAGATGATGCCTAAAAGGCTGCAGGTCTACTTTGCTCTAATGTTTGAGTCTATTGAGATGGACTCGCACATTCGTTAACCACCCCCTGTAAGAGCTTGTCCCAACGCAGAGGAGTATTAAGCTGCTCAAGCCTAACCCGCTAAGCAGGAAACACTTCTCCCAGCTACATCCAACTCATACCAGAGCTGGGACCTGCACAGGGGCATCTGTCCCTGTAGAAGTACAGGTCGACTAAGAACATCATTACACTATGGATAGACTCATATGTGCTTAAAGTCATCAAATGGTAAATAATGTGGTTACAGAAAGCTCTTGCAGCTTGTTGGCTGTAAACAATCCTTTATTTTTTCAGAGTCAGAATTTTCATTTTCCTACAAAAGTAGCCTTCCCTTCCAGACTAATGTGTTGCAGGTTCTAGTATTAATGCACAATAAATCATTCATCACCCATTCTCTTGTAAGTAGAAACAGGTTTGCCTCGTGAAGGTCAGGTGTTGGACTTTGCTGTCAAAGGCTTTGTGTAGCCTTCCATACAACAAAGACAAACCTTCCCTTGGTCAGAAGACATATTATTTCATATTCTAAAAATGACATTTGCCCTCTATCTTAGCAGATTATCTATGTAAGGCTGCCTCACCACTTGAGTTTTCTTGGTGTAATGATCCTTGTCAAATGATCAGTGGTTATGTTAAACATGAAACTACAACATCTTATATGGTATGTACGGTGTTACACATTGAGTGGTCTCATATAAGACACATGTCTTAGGATTAATTTGGTGTTGGAAAGTCTGAGACAGGCTGTTAAGTTTATGAGAGAAAATATGTACTTAATTACAAGATAAACGAAATGGTGGCAAAAGAAGTCTGGTACATGTTGGTAAGTTTATGTAGGAAATTGATGTAGTTATTTGATGGATAAACTGAATGATGATGAAAGTAATGTGAGACATAATGTTAAGTTTTGTAAGAAACTGATGTAGTTATTTGATGGATAAACTATTTAGTGATGAGAGTAATATGAGATATGATTTTAAGTTTATGCAGGAAATTCTTTTTGTTCTTTTTTTTTGAACTGACACATCCATTTTCAGCATGGCATGTTGAGACCAGGTTTGCTTTCTCTCTTTGATCTCTGTTCTCTTAACCAGACTGCATGGTTACAGTCTGTTTCCAGGGTCACCACTTGGAGTTAGAATATAGTTTTGGTTAGCTAACAGTTGCTGAGTCTGATGCAAGCAGCCAGCTATGATTCATTGGCTACTGTCAGCTCTTTTACTGCTGCATCTTCTATTCCTTTTGGGAGAAATAGAAGCAGTTATTTGAGAGATGATAACTGTATGACAACAGGAAAAGCCTGTGACAGACTGCCATCTATATAAGGTAAATAGATGTCTTTATTTGAGAGTAAGTTAGAAAGACAAAAAAATATGTTTACCTGCACACTTATGAGTGTTACACATCCTCCACTCTTCTCTGTTGCCCACACAAAAGAGGCCTCCCCTGTCAGGCTGCGGGCGGTCACAGGAACGCTTGCGAGTCTGTATTCCACCGTTGCAATTTGTGGTGCATGTGCTCCACCCAGACCAACTTGACCAGTCCCCATCTACTGGGACCACTGTGAGAGGACATAACAGAAAGGAGTTACCTAGGAGACATAACTATAATAGATGTGAGTTACCATCTCCTTCTTATTTGCCCTTACTACCTTGAGGTGTATAAGCCATCAACCAAAAATCTGGGAACAGATCTGACCTGTGGTACTTTCTGCATTCTTTCTAGCTGTTGTTTTTTTTTGTATCAACCTCTAGGTTTTATCTCCAAGCGTTATTAGGTCTTCTTTCCATGAAATGTCTGATGTCATCAAACCACAAGAATGCTAATAGAGTCTTAGATATACCACGGAGAATGGAAGAGCAGAAGAGTTCTAATAAGGGTTCATTGAACAAGGTGGATAAACACAAGCATTAAAGTGACAATAAGATCCTGCAATCACACCAAACACAGCTACAACCTCAGAGGAATACAGTCAACTTGTATCAAGATGACAGCCCTTTACAGGGCTAGAGCAATAAACAATAGCAAGAAAAAGCACAAAGTTAACAAAGGACTATGTTGTTGTTGTTATCCTATAGCTGCTGAGCAAGTCTGCTTTTAGCAGCCCAATGCCGTTCTTATATCGATATAGGTTTTCTTTATTTGTTTCACTGCTCCGTACAGTGTGTTGGCAATTGTTGGTAGTGCTTGTAAGAATCTTTTCCACATGTTCGCAAGCACCTTAGACTCAATGAGTAGGTGTCTAACTGTTATATCATGGGGAGAGCAATGTCTGTACAAAGGAAGGTGCTGGGGATTGATGCGATTCAAGTGGCTATTGACTCTGGTGTGTCTGTTCAGAACTGAAAAATGACTTTGATCTCTTCAATGTAGTTTGTTTATGTCATCATTACTTTTTGGCTGTGACATTTTGCTAAATACACTGCGACCAATTGCTCCCATTGCCCACATGTTCATGCATATTTCCCTGGTATTATTATTCTTAATAATTGTTTAGGTTACTGCAGGGTTTATTCAATTATTGTTTGGAGGCTACTGTTTTTGACAATCTGTCAGCCCTCTCGTTTCCTGGTAGCCCGCTATGTCCATGGATTCATTGGAAGGTGACATTAATCCAGTGGGCAGTGATAATGTTGTTGTATGGACAAAGGACTATAAAAGAGCATGGTGAAAATGAAAGAAAAGTCAATTACACTCTAATATAACCAACAGGCTACTAATAAACATGGTTGGATGGGCGTGTTCTGACCAGGAGTAATCTAATTTTTCAGAACAAAACAAAAATGGTTATTAATTTATTCATTTTTACAAGTATGTAGAATTTATTTTGTTGTTAGTAATTAAACAAACCTTATTTTGCAGCTATATGTCCCTTGGCATAGCCTAACTATTGTAAACATTGACCTAACATCTTTCTGTAATCATTATGTTCAATCAGGCATAAAATGTGTCTGATGCCAGGTAGCTAACTGTTATTTAAACTAATTTATGTCCTTTGCCTTGAAGTACCATGTTAGACCAAGGGCTTTAACTAACACCATTCTCTATCTCATTGGTGGACACATAAAGTTATATGGCCACCAGGACATCACTTTTCATGTTGATCTGGTGTTTATCTAATGTACAAGGACAAAATCCTAACTTACTTGGACATTAGTCAAATGTACAAAGACATAATCCTACCTTTACATGAACGTTAGCTTAGCCTACATGGACATTAGCCTGATTTATATGGATATTAGTCTAAGTTACTGGAACATTCGCCTAACTTACATGGGCATTCTGGATTATCTTTACAATAAGCGTCCTCTCTGTCCTTGCCTGGAGCACACTCGTTGCCACCAAACCTGGGAGATGGGTTGCCACATCGGCGTGATCGCTGCCTCATAGCAAAGCCACACGTTTGTGAACACGCAGACCAGGCTGACCAATCTGTCCAGCCACCATGAACTGAAAATGACATGAAATGAAAGTACAACAAATGAAATCAATATAAGTTAAAAGATTCTACCCCATACGCATTCAGAAAACATTCAACAAATCTAAGGAAAGCAATTGGTCAGAATAAGTTGATGTACACTGTCAATATCTAAAGTGCTTTATTTTTTATGTGGCTTGAATGCTTTGCTTTCTTGCTGTTCTGTATCTGCACCTAATAAAAACTTTTTATGTAGCTTGGATGCTCTGCTTTTACCTTGTTCCTGTATCTTTGGATTGACATGATGAGGTAGCTAGCAACATTGTCAACATTACTTCTTCTTCTTCTTTGTTTGTTCTTAATCTTATGCTACCAAGCCTTGAACAGGGCTTTACAAGTAGCAGGATGTAGTCCAGAGAACGGAATGCGTTGTGTCGCTAGTTTTCAGATTGAATGCAATATTTGCACCTTTTGATCTGACACATCCATCTTCAGCAGGGTCAACATCGCTAAGTCACAACATGTACAACAGGGTGGTCAAAATGCACAGCAGGTTCATCTTATTCTTCCCGTCTCCAAATAGAGACCTTGGGATTCACATGAGGAACATAGTACATTCAGTTCCCATGTATTTTATCATTAAAGACCAGTCAAAAAAGTTCAGAACAGTTTATTAATGTTTATCTTACATCTCTGGCAGAAATTATGTAAAGACAGCATATGCAAAATTAGAGAAGTTGAAGTTGTGGATGGTGTAAGACAAAATGCAATATTCCACAACCTATGTCTTCATACAGGCATGAATCAGTTCTGATGACCTCTTACATGACCTATCAGACCTAACAACATGCTACAGTATAACTTAGTAGATGAAGTATTTTGTTTGTTTGTTTGCGTTCACGTTATTTCTCAATTTCCCAAGGCGGTGTGCATTGCACTACGGTTTTTATTTTGCGCCTGTCGGCCAAGTGCATCAAACTTCGGCATGTATTTAATGTAAGGGTCTGCTTCCTCCTGCATTTTCTAAGGGTTTGCTTCCCCGGGGTAATGGCCTGTGCTGTGATAGGGATCAAACCTAGATCCTTCGGGTTGTGAGCCATGTCACTTAACCACTAGCCCAGGCCGGTCCCATGATGAGGTATTATATAATGAGGATTCTATTCTTAAAACCTTACCAGTAACCCATGTGTATTGATATGTCTCCTATTGGACAATATGCATGCACCCTCTGTAGTTAGGAAGGAACCAACACCCTGCTGAACAGACCTGGGATTAGAGAGCCAGCATTTGTTGCAACATGACAACCAAGGTCAATCATAAAGACACAGTGGCCCAGGACATAAAGATCATATTGTCTGGAACTTTTGGTTACAGGTCTAGAGCCTAGGAGAAATTGGCCTAACCAGTAGACAAAATGTTGCAGGGAATGATCACATGAGCCCTATTGTGGCTTTGGTACATTGAAGCTATGATAAAGCATCCTCTCAATTATTTAGTGTCAGGACATTACATTTCTGGCCTCTGCCTGGGGTGGGAAGACAATTCACAGACACACCAGTCTGACAATGCCGAAAAATGTCTTCATACTAATCATATTTGATGTCATTTAAGAGTGTAAAGAGAGGACATAAAAGGACCCTGGGACATTGAAGGATACTGATAATAATATTATTGTTTGAAATTGTCTATCTATTTGTTCATTAGTTTTAATTTGATATAAAGTGTATGTATTAATGAAGTATTCTTTAAGGCGAACCTCTACATCCCAGATTAAAAGAGGAGTGACTGAGTAAGGAAGTAAGCATATGACATGTGATAAGTATTCAACCAACCAGTTAATATCATGCACAAGAGAACACACACTCGATGCCTGACCTGTACAATTGCTGACCTCCATCGTTTGTCCTCTACACATACGGCCATTGTTGGCAGGTCTAGGCCGGTCACATGACCTGGATCTGCAAAGACATTTATCAATCGTTTGGTCTGGACCAACCTGGTGACACACACTCCACTCTGACCAAGTGGACCAACCTCCGTCGACTGTGGAAAAAGTGCAAGTCATGACTAAACAATGTATTATTATTATTAAGAGAACACATTTTTGTGGTGAACACTGTGAAGATAGATAGCTTGTATTCTGGGAATATACAATACACTTTAAGCTTGGCATCTCAACCAATGTTTTCTGTGCACCAAGGAGTTTGAAAGGTCTCAAGTAGTTCAGCTAATATTCATGATTAAATACAAAAGAAACTTTTAAAACAACTTAGCTGGCAGTTGTTTGCAGAGACCAACCAACCTTATATGTCAAAGCTGAATTAATAAGTTATATTTTTTATTCCTTCTGGGTTTTTTAAAACAATTTTTTCTGCATCTTTACTATTCAATATTGTCATTTCATTTTTATGTCTTTTATAGAATTCAATAAAACCAATTATTGACATTGATTTGTATAGTTTACAATGTACTGATTTGTAAAATTTACAACATACTGATTTGTATAATGTACAACATAATGATCACTATCATACAATGCAGTTCATTGTAGATAATTGTTAAGTAAAGACTACTTGAAACCTGATAAATATTTCAAGGGGTCCTCCACAATAAAAACAAGATTGGTCTAGAGCAAATGTCAGAAAATATTTTTGGTATTACTCAAAATGTATTTCTGTTAAATGATATTTACTCCAGTCCCTATACCTTCTTAACAGTCCTGCACCCTGTCCCCTTGTAAATTTGCCTCATCCCCTCCCTGACTTCAAAGTAAACAGAAACAAGGTCATTGCTCTTACAATTAAAAGAAAACCGCTCTCAAGGTCAAGAGTTAATAAAATACTTTAAAAAGTCACACATGCTGTAACAAAGAACAGCATAGATATACACAAAGAATTGAAAGGAATAAAGAACTGAGGCATTTCATTCCAAATATTTACAATTCGAGTTTTTGGAAAATGATACTGTTTCATTTTTAATGAAACAACATTCATATTAAAGCTTTTTGATGTCGATTGGCTAATGAGGAGGTATAGAGAATGTCATGGAATCTGCATCTGATTTAACTTATTTTATAAATATTTTGTGATAAGAGAAACTTGGGGGTAAGGTCATTAAGTTTAGTGACAAGAGAAACCTGAAGCAGACCATTACTTTTTTATGAGGAATATATATATTTTTAGGGAGAATTGTTTAGTGATCAGATAAGGCTGAGGTAGACCATCACTTTTTTATGAGGAATAGATATTATTTTAGAGATAATTGTATAGAGATGAGATAAACCAGAGGCAGACCATCACTTTTGCAAGAGAAATAGATATGATAATTTTAGAAATAATTGTATAAAGATGAGATAAACCAGAGGCACACTATCTATTTTTTCATGATAAATAGATATGATAATTTTAGAAATAATTGTATAGAGATGAGATAAACTAGAGGCAGACCATCATTTTTGCAAGAGAAATAGACATGATAATTTTAGAAATAATTGTATAGAGATGAGATAAGCCAGAGGCAGACCATCACTTTTGCAAGAGAAATAGATATAATAATTTAAGAAATAATTGTATAGAGATGAGATAAACCAGAGGTAGACCATCTATTTTCTCAAGAGAAATAGACATGATAATTTTAGAAATAATTGTATAGAGATGAGATAAGCCAGAGGCAGACCATCACTTTTGCAAGAGAAATAGATATGATAATTTTAGAAATAATTGTATAGAGATGAGATAAACTAGAGGCAGACCATCACTTTTGCAAGAGAAATAGACATGATAATTTTAGAAATAATTGTATAGAGATGAGATAAGCCAGAGGCAGACCATCACTTTTGCAAGAGAAATAGATATGATAATTTTAGAAATAATTGTATAGAGATGAGATAAACCAGAGGCAGATCATCACTTTTTCAAGAGAAATAGATATAATAATTTAAGAAATAATTGTATAGAGATGAGATAAACCAGAGGTAGACCATCTATTTTCTCAAGAGAAATAGATATAATAATTTTAGAAATAATTGTATAGAGATGAGATAAACCAGAGGCAGACCATCTATTTTTTCAATAGAAATAGATGTAGTTATTTTAGAGGGAAAGACAAAGAAGGGAACTAACTTGGTGAGTCCAAAACTGGGCAGTGTCTGAAGTCCTGCTCCCAGTAATTCGAGTGAACATCCCCATTGGGAGGTGGGGTGCAAGCTTGTAGCTTAGTATCCCATCCACAGTATGGGTCTTGGGCATTGATACACAGCCTGAGGACACGACAATAATCAATAGTAATCACCTGGTGTAGTAGTAGTAGTAGTAATAGTAGCAGTAATATTAGTAGTAGTAACAGTAGTAGTACTAGTAGTAGTAGTACTAATAATAGTAGTAGTAACAGTAGTAGTAGTAGTACTAGTATTAGCAGTAGTAGTGGTAGTAGTAGTGGTAATAGTAGTGGTAGTAGTAGTAGTAGTAGTAGTAGTAGTAGTAGTAGTAGTAGTAGTAGTTCATTTCAGTCATGAATAACTACAGGATAATAGGACTTTGAAGTGGTGTTTTCTTTATATTTGCGGAGCTATGGTTTCACTTCTCCGTGCTGCATAAGCTTGTTTTCCCGTAAAGTGAGGTGGCCCTTCAGTGCACATCTCCATTTGGATCGGTCTGCAGCTTCGACTTCCAAGGATGTCAGACTCATATCCATGGCCTTCATACAACGCTTACACAAATCTTTTGACTGTGGTTGGCCAACTGTTCTTTCACCATCCGCCAACTGTCCATAAAGGATATCTTTGGTAATGCGACCATCTTACATGCAACTGCAACGAACATGACCAAGCTATTGTAATCTTCATTGTTTAAGTAGAGTGTACATACTCGGAAGACCAGTGCGTGAGTGCACCTCTGCATTTGTCACTCTGTCCCTACAAGTAGTTCCAAGAATAGATGAATGGATTGCAGGCATCATATATGGAAGGTGTTAAGCCTGTGCTCTTGTTTGGTATAGGTTGCCCAAGTTTCACTACACTGTTGTTTTAATAAGAGCGCGATGATGACACATGCATTGTATATCATGGCCTTAGTTGCAATTGTCAGTCTTTGGTTTTCCAAATCAACCACTGTGAGACGAGCACGTGCAGTTTCTTGCTAACCACTATTTGAACTGTTCCTAGCGACGCAGCAAATTTCTTATACTAGCGAACGTAAGCTTCGACGACGGATCACCCGAATTGCTGAATCAATTTTACCGATGGCATCTTCTGACGCAACAATATGCGCCTGACCTGGTCTCGGAAGATCTTTCGTTAACTCCCGTCCTTCTTTAAACATCGTTGTCCAGTTCTTCACTGTTGTCTTCGATACACTTTTGTCACCATACACTGCCTGCATTCTGCGATGAATGTCAACTGGTCGACATCCTTCAGCTGTTAGAAACCGAATCACCACTCGCTGATCAACTCGGCTTCCATATCAAACCCACCATGTTTTCAACGGTCTGCTAAGAAAACTATGAGTCGGAGGATAATTAAATTTTGCAAACTTGACGATTGGTATGTGCTGTTTACACCTGAAGTGATGTCATCATGCGCATCGTACGTATCACTTTGTGCAGTTAGGTCCAGTTTAATTTGAACACGCCTCGTATATAGACCAGAATTAGCATGTAACAAGATCTAACAGAACAGGAATAGGAAAATAACACATAATGGACAGCTGATAACTCAACTGTGTGTTACCGAAGATCTAAATTAGAGCAAAGAATAGCACCACTGTAACCTGGCAGACATAGTATAAGAGACGACTGAGGAGTATTGGGTATGCGATTGGCAATCCAGTCATTAATAAACTGTCAGCCATAAGAAAAAGAGAAGCGACAAAGTCAAATTTAACTAATGTGGGTTGGACACGACGCCGACTTCCCGGGGAGGAAAACTGACGTCTGATCAGGCCCAAAATACTGATCAGAAATGTTTGTCAAGGTAAGGCAAAACCTGGCCAAGACCCTCATCTCGGTTTCCTAGTATCCCTCCGTGGAAACGGGCTGTTTTCATGACAGCCTGGCTAACAATGTGAAACATTACGTAAACCCTGCGTCATTGTTTACATCAATGCTGCGATACGTCATTTGTTCAGGAAGAATATCAAAGAAGAAGAAAGAACATTTTAAGACCAGTATTGTATTTACTCGCTTAATTTCTTCCATTGTGTAGAAAGATATCCCCTCAATTTTTGAGGGAATCGCAATATAATATTTTCCCACGTAATTTTCTCTCATTCCTCCGACTTTCAAGGTTAGCGTGTCGCACATGTTACACAGCAACTAAGGTATAACACAAATAGTGAATAGCAGAAATAAGTATTTCTTTCAAAACAAACTGACTCATAACCTCATCATGTTGCACAACTATACGAGGAACGTTGAATCCAGCTCCATGCCTGACTTCTACATATTTTATCTAGTGTTTAGATCCTACAAAAATGTGTAATCGCCCCCTCCCCCCCTTCCGGTCTCATACCCCTATAAACCTCCTCCACAACCCCACCCCTTTGATGTAGACAAATATAAGCCTCAAGAAAATGTCAAATACATTTACACGCCGTGGTGAAAGAGGAAGGTCAAATTAAGTCAAACTTATGTGGGCTGGATAAGTTGAGTGTAATACGCCAGAATATTGTGCATGTTTTTTTTAATGAAAAGCCCCTTACATATCACGCTGGATCATTGAAACAAATTTAGTTCAGTGATAGGACAAGACACACAAAAAGAAAACTTGTTTCTTGTTAAAAGATGTATACTTTTAATTTAACTTGACTAAACTTTACTTTACTTCTTTAAACTGGTTTAGAATGATCTGCAGAGTATATATACAACCATTCTCTTCTACTCCACTTGATCTAAAAATAACTGTGTACGTCCAATCTATTCTTCAATGCTTTAATTGACCCTGCCTCCACAATCTACTGTTGCAATGCATTCCAAGCATTCACCACTCTCTTACTAACAAAATATTTTCTAATATCTAATCTGGACATTTCTTTAAATAATTTGTAGACGTGCTCTCTTGTTCTTGAAGCCATCTGTACTTCGAAGAAAAAAAAATTGTTATAGTCCTTAATTTATTCTTTCCCTTGATTATTTGTTAAACCTGTATTAAACTGTCTTGAATTCTTCTCTTTTTTAGACAATGTAGGCGTGTTTACTCGAAAAAGGTGTCAATATAATATACACTCACACGCGCTTGCATGCACGCAAGCACACACACATACACACACACACACACATATATATATATATATATATATATATATATATATATATATATATATATATATATATATATATATGCCACTGTAATTTGTATTTATTTTCCGCCAAGAAAAATAATATAAGCAATAAAAGAATGAACAGTTACAAAACAGATCAGTAATAATAACATACGTACGTGCTGGTAACAAACCGATGGCATCGCTGTACAGGAATTTTGAGAATCTCACCCTCAGTAGAGATGTATATTGCTCCCTGGTTAAATAAACGTTTGGGAAATGAATACCAGACTGATCAAGAGCACAGCAAAATGTGGTGAACAGAGTAACGGTAACAACCACCTAGACAAGATTATGTGACACACTCAAGAAAACAAAATACACCAGACAACAGAAAATAATGTGAAGTAATAAGCAATCTGGAATCGAACTCCGGACATGTAGTCGATCAATTTGCTTCGTTCAACGAAGGACATGAATTAGTGGATTTGGCCAACTGAAAAACAGTTACAAGACAGGCACTGTTGCTGGTGAGGATGTTTTCGTGACTTTATTGAACTATGTAGCAGCTTCAGACGAAAGGGGAAGTCCTCTTTCTATCTTGTCTTTTGTTCCATAATAATAATAGCTGGCCATCGCAAGCGATGATGACAACAGCAATCAAAGATGTTGTGCTGCACCTCACCAGTGAGTTCAAGGTTGCTGTATAGTCCAATTCTGGAAACTGACAATCCTTCCACATACGTAGCATTTAATGTCAGAATTGGACATATGAATGCCAGTTGTTTTGTCTTTACGCAAAGTACGTTTTTTCTGTGCTTTGGAGATCCGGCGCTCCTCAACAAATGAGGTGCCTTTGGTGGTGCTTCTACGCCCTGCCTTGCGGTCCTGTGCGGAGACATTCCCATGCGTTTGCATCGATGCCGAAGCGTGCTAGAGATATTTTGAGGGAGTCCTTAAAACGCTTCTTTTGACCACCGGCTTGACCGCAGGCCGTCTTTCAGCTCACCATACACTAGTTGGTTTGGGATGCGGTTGTCTGGCATACACACGAAGTGGCCGGAACACCTGATCTGGGTCTTCTGCAACAATGTGTGCATGCTCGGCATTTTTGCCTTCATGAGGATCTCGGTGTTTGGTACCCTATCCTGCCACTTGATTTTGAACAATCTGTGGAGTCAGCCAGGTGCCCAGCTGCATTGACTGGGGTTTGTCAATGACGGGGATTGACCCGAACTCAGCACAGATGCAGTAAGGAATGAGCAATCTGCCTCTCTGCTATTTTTTCACTTAATTAGACACCCCTAAAGTTGTTATCACTGACCTAGATTTTCTCACTATCAACTTTTGTAATTATGGTTTACAGAATACGGGTCAAGATAGTAGCATAGCAGCCACCGCTTTCAGGGATGACATATTAGCGACTTGATTGTATGAGATCTTAGCTTGTTTATAGGGCGTTGCTTTTGAGCAGGCAGCATTTACAGGCTGCTGGGTAGACTGAAACACATGGATACCCATAATGATGTGTCTCTTAACACTGCATCCCAGATAACAGTATCTGATAAGGTACGACTTTGATCTTTTAAAGCTAAAACTTGCAGTGTGATGGATTAGAATTATAAGCTAAAACTTGTAGTGGGGTGGAACAACATTTTAAGTTCAAACTTGTAGTGGGGTGGAACAACATTTTAAGTTCAAACTTGTAGTGGGGTGGAACAACATTTTAAGTTCAAACTTGTAGTGGGGTGGAACAACATTTTAAGTTCAAACTTGTAGTGGGGTGGAACAACATGTCTCCACTATGGAGATTACAGTGTTGTCTCCACCTTATTGGCCAGACTTATGTGACACAGTCTGTTTCACGAACGAGGACGTGAGGTGCAGGTATTGATCAACATGTTTCTCTCTTACCTTAATTACTTTCTGCTCTCCTTGTAAGTGATGGAATATAGTGTTAAAAGGCTCAAACAGTCATACAATATATTTACCCAGAAACGTCAGTAGCCAAATACTTACTTTTGAAGCTGACATTTTCATGTTTTTCACCGGCCTTGGTTGACCATTAGCCACAATTTTAATCTCCTCTATCAAACAAGTCTTGTCTGTGCCTGGGAAACGGAGCATTTTACGGACTTTCCCATCTTCAGTGGCTAAGAATAGCACGTCGTATATGGCGGTCTTTGTAACCACTAAGCCCACAACGATGTGGGTCCACCTGAAACAGAGTGACACACATGTGTTAGTCTGGTTTGGGTATAACTTGAGTAAAACTTGATTGTACCTCTGATTCATTCTCTAGAATACTCAACGTCAGTATCAAGTTGGTACTTGGTGTTTGGTGCCGAAACGCGGAGAATGACCAATGTGATGCAAGAAAGACTCAATGCATTCGTTAATATATGCCTACGAAGAAAATGGGCATAGAGGAGCAGGACATGGTGATAAATAAAGACCAGTTGGAAAGGAGCCAACAATAGTCTCTGAAACAACGCATTCTTTTTCTTAGTTCCTTACTCAGTGACTGCCAAAGAGATCAGTGACCACCACGTCTGATGACGTCTTTAAAGACAGCAACAAACTTGCTCCACTTCACCTGGTCTGCAGCCAGCCTTCATACAGTGCCCTAACTTTGAATCGTAATTCCCATCTCAATCTCTACGGTTCTTTGCCAAGCTGTCTTAGGCTGGCCTATCTTTCGCCTTCCTCTGAGGTACACACCAAGCCACGTCTGGGGATGGCGTCTAATTCTTTTCTTAAAATATGGCATAGCCAATCCCAGCGTTGACCGGTTATAATGGTGTTCATGTCTCTTTGGTTTCTCAGGCCAAGCAGCTTCCGGTTGGTGATGGTGTTTGTGACTTCTTGGTTTATCTAGACAAGCAGCTTTACGTTGGTTATGGTGTTCATGATTTCTTAGCTGCTCCGGGTAAGCAACTTTTGGTTGGTGATGGTGGTCGCGTCTTCTTGGTTACTCCAGGTAAGCAACTTTTGGTTGGTGATGGTGGTCGCGTTTTCTTGGTTACTCCAGGTAAGCAACTTTCGGTTGGTGATAGTGGTCGTGTCTTCTTGGTTACTCCAGGTAAGCAACTTTCGGTTGGTGATGGTGGTCGTGTTTTCTTGGTTACTCCAGGTAAACAACTTTTGGTTGGTGATGGGGGTAGTGTCTTCTTGATTACTCCGAGTAAGCAACTTTCGGTTGGTGATGGTGGTCGTGTCTTCTTGGTTACTCCGGGTAAGCAACTTTCGGTTGGTGATGGTGGTCGTGTCTTCTTGATTACTCCAGTTAAGCAACTTTCGGTTGGTGATGGTGGTCGTGTTTTCTTGGTTACTCCAGGTAAACAACTTTTGGTTGGTGATGGGGGTAGTGTCTTCTTGATTACTCCGAGTAAGCAACTTTCGGTTGGTGATGGTGGTCGTGTCTTCTTGGTTACTCCGGGTAAGCAACTTTCGGTTGGTGATGGTGGTCGTGTCTTCTTGATTACTCCGAGTAAGCAACTTTCGGTTAGTGATGGTGGTCGTGTCTTCTTGGTTACTCCGGGTAAGCAACTTTCGGTTGGTGATGGTGGTCGTGTCTTTTTGGTTACTCCGGGTAAGCAACTTTCGGTTGATGATGGTGGTCGTGTCTTCTTGGTTACTCCAGGTAAGCAACTTTCGGTTAGTGATGGTGGTCGTGTCTTCTTGGTTACTCCAGGTAAGCAACTTTCGGTTAGTGATGGTGGTCGTGTCTTGGTTACTCCAGGTAAACAACTTTCGGTTGGTGATGGTGGTCGTGTCTTCTTGGTTACTCCGGGTAAGCAACTTTCGGTTGATGATGGTGGTCGTGTCTTCTTGGTTACTCCGGGTAAGCAACTTTCGGTTGATGATGGTGGTCGTGTCTTCTTGGTTACTCCAGGTAAGCAACTTTCGGTTAGTGATGGTGGTCGTGTCTTCTTGGTTACTCCAGGTAAGCAACTTTCGGTTAGTGATGGTGGTCGTGTCTTCTTGGTTACTCCAGGTAAGCAACTTTCGGTTGGTGATGGTGTTTGGCCAGAAAATTATGTGAATCTTTCTTAGGCTGGTCATATGAAAAGATGACCACTTTAATGTTTCTCTAACCTCCAGAACTCCGCTTCACACAGAAGCACAGACAACCCGCAACTGTTATTTACTTTTAGTTTAGTGTTTGTGTTGAATAACGAATTGAGAGGGGGAAATTGGGGTTGAGAAAAGAACCGACCAACATAACCATGCAGACTTATTTGGATTTCTCATGGAAAGAGAAAGAGAGAGAGACCTAAAAATTAAAAATACACGGAGAAGAGAATATAAAAGGAAATTACAATAATATAGTTACACCTGGAGAGAGGCAGATAGAGTAGCGCAGAACTGTTCATGCTGGCGAGATGTGGTTAATGGTCTATGCACAAAAATGAGCAATGGGCTTTGATTAATTAATTTACTCTCTCATTATGATACTAACAACTTTATTGTACCTTTCATAATGATACTAACATCTTAATTGTACCTCTCATAATGATACTAACAACTTTATTGTACCTCTCATAACGATACTTACAATGTTATTGTACCTCTCATAATGATACTAGCAACTTTATTGTACCTCTCATAATGATACTGACAAAATTAGTGTACCTCTCATAATGATACTAACAACTTTATTGTACCTCTCATTCTCTCTCATGATGAGAGGTCCTTTTTCCCTGGTCATGACCGCTCTATCCATCAGCTGATATCTTTTGGCTGCGACAAATAGATCAGTCGACTGCTCAGAGGACCTCTTACTGCTTGAACTCTGCTTCTCACACTGAAATAATCACAAAATACTGATGAAGGCATATGGTTGAAACTTTCACGTGTAAACTGATTCTACATTGACTATCTGCTTATGAGTTATCTATATTTGGTTCATATTCACACATACATCCTTCTTCTATTTCAGTTTGTCTGTCAGTGACGTATGGCGTTTCCCCGTTGTTCTCTCTCTCTCTCTCTCTCTCTCTCTCTCTCTCGTATCAAACACATGCATTGAGGGTGCGTAGTGAGCCGCAAATGTCTATTGCGCCGCTGTTGACATCCCATGGAGGTTTAGGATACACTTAACATTTTCTATCCACCTGATTCTCGGTCATCCACGGCTGCAGAAGCGTTTCTTTATAAGCGCGCACGTGTAGTCTGGAATGTTGCATTTGTGTTAGGTGACCGAACCACTTCACTCATAACTGCATAACTCTCAGACAACAGCAGCATAGTGAACTACACAATAGCGACATCCGGAGAATGTCACACATCAAGGATGTCCTACAGTACGTCAACCATTCAAAACACCGCTTGGCTGATCATATATCCAGAAGACAAGATGAAAGATGGAGTACCATAACCACCATGTAGTATCTGCGCGACAAAAAGACACATCAGGGACGGCCCCCAACTCGCTGGCGAGATTCACTAGACAAGCCCAACAATCATGACCACACAACAGACAGACTACTATCACACTGGACGACACACTCCCGCGACAGAAATAACTGGATCCTGAGTTGGGACCAGCTCAAGGGTGACCATCGCTTGATGAAGAACGGGTCGAACTAAGAAGATCGAACCATTTGATTTTCTCCCTATCCATCTTTTCGGTGCCTGGTCTGGTTTCGACACATTTTCGCATGTCACCATTCCTCATTCTGTCTCTCCTAATGACGTCAATAGTTTTTCTCAAGTATCTCATTTCATAGGTCAAAATCTTTCTATCTTCGGTCTCTGTGAATGTCCATGTTTTACACTGATAACAGGGAGTTGGCACAAATATAATGTTGATCAATAGTCATTTAGTGGACATTCTAATATTCGGGTGTTTCATGAGTGGGAACAACTGATATGCAATTGCTTTCGTCTTCTGACAGCCAATAAATTTCCTATCATCATGGGTAAAGCTGTTGCCAAGGTATTGTTATCAGCGTATATATTAACATCATGCACATACAATTTTATTGCAACAGACAATCCATAGACAATTAATTAAACCAACTTTACAGCAATCTGAAAGTTAACAAACATGTTCGGACAATAGAAAATCCCTAAACAATTAAATCAAGTTTATAACAATATCAATCTACCGAAAGTTTACAAAAATGTTCGGATAACAGAGAATCACTTGACCCAGAATATCATTTAACTACACCAAAATATTTGTTGCTGTGTGGTCATCTGTTACTGTGAGTGTTTCATTCTGAACAAATTGTGTCCTGTAGCGTGTTATAGGTGTTCCTAACATCACAGGGCGTCCTGAAATAGGTGGGAAAGGAGGGGGGGGGAGGGGGTGTTTGAGGGGGGAGGGGGTTCATCGATGTAGTGCAATGCAGTCAGTGTCAACATACACATCGTTAGCTTCCTTTTCCTAGACAAGAAGGCTCGGCTTCAATCCCAGCAAGGATCTAGGTTTTGTTATATGAATTAATAACTTAGACTGCACAAAGAACATTGACTTTAGATGAAAATGGCCTTTATTCCCGAGAAATTACAAATCTTCTCAAAAAGAAGTCAAAACTCGACAGATAAGCAACCAATAATGGGCGAAAAGCCTGTAATTATATTTGTTGTTGTTGGTTTCAAGAGACCATGTAAAAAACACATTCAAATCAACCACTACAAGCTACAAAGGCAGAGAATGTTTTTTTAATCGATACGATTTTTTGAAAAAAAAAAATAAATAAAACAAAGTGCCACTGCATATAAAGGTGTCATTGGGAAGCAGTAAACGTTTTCTTAAATATAATAACATTTTATTTCAACGAGGAGGTCACGAGAGACACAAAACTCAGTGTGTGAAAGCGACAGCTTTAAGATTGAATTGTTCAGACAAATCTCTATATAGAAGATGAATCCCAATATTTGCGGAGAAGATGAACCCGTGGATGCGAGCAGCGGCCATACGGTTATGTGCGCTGTGTTTGTGGGTGTGTGTTTGTGTTTTCTCCATAAACAAACTGTTTGTAAAGGAAGCCTCACTGCACTCAGGACGACAGTTTGTAAAGGAAGCCTCACTGCACTCAGAACGACAGTATATAAAGGAACCCTCACTGCACTCAGGACGACTGTTTGTAAAGGAAGCCTCACTGCACTCAGGACGACTTTACATCTCTACTAACGCCTAAAAAAGATTAGGCACAAGAACCAAATCGGTACGTGATCACTCCGCCGGGAGAGGGTTGGGTCCCGCCTATTTAGAGACATACCGAAGAGACATTCCTTACAAGCAGAGCAAGCAGTAGTGAGATGTGATGTCCCTGCGACCTCCTATGGTTACGGGAATGATGGGACGAGAGAGATGTAAGGTGCAGAAGAGCTGCCTGTGGCATGAGTATATAGCGGACACAGAGGCCTGAAACTTCGGGAACTTGCGCAGGTCTATTGTCTTGGAATATCAGGGTTTGCGGGAATGACAGGGCGGGCATTCTGGCGTCAGAGACACTCCACTCAGTGGTGAAACTGGCAATAGATAAGGGTGACATTTTTAAGTTGATCAATGACCTCATTTTGGGTAAAGATACTGCAGTCAATGAACCAGGAATGCACAGATTGCAGGGTTTTGAAATCATAAGTTGGTCAATTAGTGTAGGGCACGTAGTGGGAGAGTGTTTAACCAGTGAGGTACAGAAACTATTAGTATCTAGACTCTTCGCCATTTGCTGAGAGGTACTGAGCACCTATGAGTCTGCCGGAGTGCAAGGACGTCCATACTTAAAAGATTAGATTAGAAACGAACTGCTTCTTTACGATTGTTTTAAAAATACAGGGAGACAACAACAATAATAATTGGATGTAAATATTTCATTTTCTGCAGTACTTTCCCCTTGCATAGTTATTCAGTGCGCAACATTCTAACTACGTGTCAGTACAGCTTACTGTACTATTACAATTCCTGCATCGATGTCGATACACAGGAGCAAAGAGCAAAGTTTCCACTAAAACATTTCAAGAATACTGTAAAATGTGACTAAAGAGGATTGTATAAAGATACAGCAACATCATTATATAATGTATATTGCTACAGAGCGAAAACACATTGTGCTCCAGTGAGTGCATCGATAAGGATCAAACTGAAGTGGCAGTACCATGCCTCACTGGGAGACACCGGCAGTAGAGTACTTTGGTTGGTTAGACATTGGCTTTTGAACATGGTATTATTGTTTACAGAGTTACTGGTATCGAGTTCTTCATGTTTGACGAATTGTATCTGAGTCGCTGAACATCTGATGCAAAACTGCCCGACATACGAGGACCAGAGAAAGCACATGTCGCCATCACCAGTGGCAACACTAGACAAGCTCTATGGCAGTGTCGACAGCCCCAGGATGACAGCTGCTTTTTCGAAAAAATACAGGTTGACGTTTGACAGCGTACGAAGAAGAAGAAGAAATATCAGAGTGATATAAGATTTGTTCTTCTTCTTCTTCTTCTTCTTCTTCTTCTGCGTTCGTCTTGAAAAGAACGTTGTGACGTTTTGTCGTAGTTTACAGCGAGGCTGCTATATCTGCGCCTTTTGGCCAGATACATTCGATTTCAGTTGACATTTTTGAGAACCTATTTTGCCTCCCCACTGCGATCTGTATTCTTTGATTTAACTACACTAGTACAGCCTGTATCCAGGGATGCCAGGTTGACGCGCAATAGGTTCTTGGTCAGCTCTGGTTCTCTGGCCCTAATGCAACCAGCTATGAGTCGTTCAGAAATGTACCAGTTTTAACTGGGCATCGTCTCGCATCATCTATCGGCATATGGGCCTGAGCTTACTCCCTGGCCTCAGCATACTCTAGTCTACCCAGTTGTAAATGAGACGGACTTACAGTTATTGAAGCAAGATTAATATTAAGTGAACTAGGTTACGCCACATAGAAACAAGAAATTATACCTAACAAAATGAAATACCTAGCAGCAGTATATCCAGGCGGCAGTTTATTCTATAGAACTTCCTGTACTATTTCTTTGCCCGCACGTCTGACATCTACATCCTGTATTTACGCCAGACCTACCGGACACACCTACTAATCAGTACTCAACAACATTGCCTGCACCAAAGAAAAACAGTCTGAACTGCGTATTCTTCATAACGGAATAACTGATAAATAACAAACAAATGAAATAAACAACTGACTATACCTTGCCATGAACAAAATTGTTTTCGTTCCTTAGCCACGCTGTCGATGGACCTTCCTGGTACTTGAAAGGACCATCAAATGCATCAGTCAAGGCCGTGAGGTTATAAACACAAACAGCAGATCCTGGAATGCTGTTTCTGGAATGCGGAATAAACAACAAATGTAACATCGGCGCATTTATGTCAGCGGTTGTGATAAAGTTGGAAATTGGGGTGAAATTGAAAAACAGGATAGGAATTTGGAACTGAACCAAAATTAGACATGAAAATAGACAACCAAATAAACAAGCGGGTAGTTGTGTTGAAAAGCGGGATATCGTGGGGGAAAGGTAAGCAGATAAAAGAACAGGTATGTCATACGTTAGGTCACCTGTATGTCAATTTTTCTTCTTCTTGGGCCAATCAGACACAACTTCAACTCATCTCACCATCTTACCTCATTTTAATCGTATCATCATCTGCTCATTTCTGCGGCTCAGCCGACGGGTGCAGTACGACCTTGTGTCGTGTGTCAAATGTGCTGGCGTAGTTACTTTCTGTCATGTGACATCTCTGTGTCTGTTGTACCTTCTGTTAAATTTCATCGGTGTGGCCATGTTACTTTTTGTCACGTTACCTTAAAGCCATCAACACTTTTAGTTTCGGCATGTCCTTACCTGAAGACCTCATGTCCGATTTAATAAGCTCATGGCGCAGATAAGTTTGGATATATTTTTGCCCTTGGTCTTAACTTTTTATTCACCTTCTAATTTCTGCCCGTTTTAAACTAAATTTGCTAACAATATCTGTCTTCGAAAGATGGCTTCCAAACATTAAGTGTTGTCCACATTAACAAATATGGGAGTTTTACTTGGTTGAAATAAAGCTACAGAAACACCTACCGACATTTGTAAGAAACTGAAGAAAGAAAATAATTATCCCGCTTACAAGTCATAACATAACAATATAAATTACATGCCTGCGCAGAATGCCTGGAGTAGCAAGAATGGATGGAATCAAAAACGAAGAAATTAGGAGACAAGTAGGCACACCATCAGTGCTAGACTTCATCAAGATACAGCAAACCAAATGGTTCGGCCACGTGACACGTCAAACACCAGATGTACAGATAGCAGAAATATCAGAAGCAGTAAATCTCTCCGTATACGAAGCACATACTAGGGCCCGGTCAAGAAATCTCTTCATAACCTGACGCTAAAAAGTACAAGCAGGACAAAAGCGAAAGAAAAAGACATTCCATATAGCACATCAAGATTAGGGTCTTAGACCTATATTTGATGCACAAAAAGAACTCTACATGTGATGTAATCAGCATCTCGGTGGTCGCCTTTAATTCAAGACTTTTTCTGTTACCAAATGTTTTAGACTTGATCGACATCGGAACAGTTTGCGATCAAACAATTTCCTGCACCACTTGGAGATTAATTCTGAATAGTGGCTCCAAACTGGGAACCGTCATCATCAGGTTAGGCATTCTGGAGACTAGTCTTGAAGTAGTCTGATCATGTCACACAACTGTCCTCTGTTAGTCAGTCAGGAGACTAGTGTTGAAGTCGTCTGATAATGTCACACAACTGTCCTCTGTTAGTCAGTCAGGAGACTAGTGTTGAAGTCGTCTGATCATGTCTCCTCTCTGTGCTCTGTTAGCCCGGTTACTGGTGTTGAAGTCGTCTGATCATGTCGTCTCACTGTGCTCTGTTAGCCCGGTTATTAGTGTTGGAGTCGTCTAATCATGTCGCCTCTCTGTGCTCTGTTAGCCCGGTTACTAGTGTTAAAGTCGTCGGATCATGTCGTCTCACTGTGCTCTGTTAGCCCGGTTACTAGTGTTGAAGTCGTCTGATCATGTCGCCTCTCTGTGCTCTGTTAGCCCGGCTACTAGTGTTGAAGTCGTTTGATCATATCGCCTCTCTGTGCTCTGTTAGCCCGGTTACTAGAGTTGGAGTCGTCTGAACGTGTCGCCTCTCTGTGCTCTGTTAGCCCGGTTACTAGTGTTGGAGTCGTCTGATCATGTCGCCTCTCTGTGCTCTGTTAGCCTGGTTACTAGTGTTGGAGTCGTCTGATCATGTCGCCTCTCTGTGCTCTGTTAGCCCGGTTACTAGAGTTGGAGTCGTCTGATCATGTCGCCTCTCTGTGTTCTGTTAGCCTGGTTACTAGTGTTGGAGTCGTCTGATCATGTCGCCTCTCTGTGCCCTGTTAGCCCGGTTACTAGTGTTGGAGTCGTCTGATCATGTCGCCTCTCTGTGTTCTGTTAGCCTGGTTACTAGTGTTGGAGTCGTCTGATCATGTCGCCTCTCTGTGCTCTGTTACTAGTGTTGGAGTCGTCTGATCACGACACGTCCATTTCCGCTGTTAGTCCGGATACTAGTGTTGGAGTAATCTATTCATGTCACACCACGGTCCTTTGTTCTCGGTGGATCTCTTCAGCTCAGCACAAGTCTGACCCCGACGTTCTTACACGCATGTGGGGTGTACTTGTTTCTTGGACGCCCCCTTCTTCTTTCGTCTGTTATGTCTTCCAGTATTTTCAATATTGGCCAGCCATGCCTCATATTGTGACCAAACCAAAGGCATTCGACCTTTTTTTGTATTTTTCATTATTTTTCCACGTCCCCGTATGTCGTTAATCACTTGCTCGTTTGATACTTTTCCTGTCAATTTCACTCTTTGCATCATGCGATGACATCACATCTCAAAATCTTCAAATTTTCTAAGATTTTTTCGTTCCTTATTTTTAAAACAGTTCACGCTTCAGTGCCGCTCAATGTTACCGGTCAGATATGTTTGATGATTATTCTTTTAGGCAACTCAATATTGATGTTACTTGATGTTAGAAGCTTTTGTTTCTCTATGAATGTCTTTTGAGATCATAGTTCTGATTAACTTCACAACGGGAATCCTATGTAATTGTCTCAAATTTGAAAACCTCTGCATTTGTTCTTTGGTATGTCCCTAAATGCTAATATTTATTCTTTGGGTTTGTTTGGCAATGATCATAGTTTTTGTTTCGCTGGATTTACCTTCAGGCCAAATGTCTTGGCTGTATCACTGATCATGAAGCGTTGTTTTTGTAATTAATTTTTTATTCGACTGGTTCTCAATCTGTTCTGCTTCTTTCCCCCGTTCACAGGGAGGGAATTCGCCTCTTGCTTGTTGAGAACCCCTGCTCTATTCCTTCTATGATGACTTGGTTATCCGAATATTTGATGCACATATTCTTTCTGAATTGGTCTTAAGAACCAAGTTGCATTTTCTGGTAACTTCTCCCATTGTCACCTCAGAATGAGCGATAAAATATGCTCGGTAATAGTCAAAACCCCTGTCTTACACCTTCACTGATTGGGGCTGCACTTAATTCTCCCTTCTTGAGTGCTATATTCACCGTTTGATTTTCATATAGATTCTGTATAAGTCTAATTATTGCTTTATCCACCCTAAGCTGTTTATAAATAGAGCAAAAGCTTGTTCCCACGGCATCCTTTCAAAGGCCTTTTCATAGCTAATAAAGCAGATAAAGCTAGTTCTACTCTGTCAATCATTCTCACTGCAAGCAATCTCAGTTTTCCAACTCTTTTGTCACTATCCTTTGGGAACTTGAATTTTAGTTGAACATAGATTTTATCTTAGATTCAATTAATAGCAAACTGGGAATACAAAAGTGACAAACTGATTTTCCCAAGAAGTTTAAGAAAAAGAGGAAAGAGAACGAAAGAAGTACAGACATAAAGTAAACACGTAGTCTACTTATGGGAGTGTTGTGAAGCAAATAGTCTACTTATGGGGACACGTAGTGTACTTATGGGGGTGTTGTGTAACACGTATCTACTTAAGGGGGTGTTGTGAAACACGTAGTCTACTTATGGGGGTGTTGTGTAACACGTATGTATTTATGGGAGTGTTGTGAAACATGTAGTCTGCTTATGGGGATGTTGTGAAAATACAAAGTCTCCCTATGGGAGTGTTGTTAAACCATATAGTCTACTTACGATGGTGTTGTGAAACACATAGTCTACTTACGGGGGTGTTGTGAAAACAGCGTAGATTAGTTCCTCATCCTCCGAGTAGAATGTGCTTTGCAGTTCATCAAAGTAGAAGGGGAAGTTCCCTGGCAGGGAACAGTTTAGTCTGGCCTTGTGGTACGAGGTCCACGTGTTTTCCAAGGCGAACGAGCCACCTTTGTCGTTCTGAGAAAGGAACAAAAGAAACGCCTAAGATTGGTGAATATGAGATATTTGTCCTTAGGGATAGTAACGCTGTAGAGATTTGGATCTCTGATTTTTTTTCATACAGATCGTGATAACCAGTTCTATTATTTGATTGTATATCTCCCCTTACTTGCAAGTCAGATACTGACTGGGTCGAGGAAGGGAACTGGCCACCCGACCTTACACACTCTATGGTTTAGTAAAGTGAAGTCTTTAACACTTCATCCCCGACCACAGTTTCT
Organism: Ariolimax columbianus; assembly: GCA_036924085.1. NCBI lineage: Eukaryota > Metazoa > Mollusca > Gastropoda > Stylommatophora > Arionidae > Ariolimax > Ariolimax columbianus. The sequence goes on from JAVGWX010000002.1 coordinate 110,949,447, forward strand.
GGTATGGGACTTTTAAATATAATAAAAACAAAGAGTATGAAATGTTCGACGCACTCACAATAGGTGTGGAATTAAATACCAGAGTTAAGATATACAGATGTCCTTTTGAAGAGCGCTGCGGGGTTGGAACAAATGATCCTGTCGGTTAAACAACACAGCGAAGAACCCAGTCTATACTTAAACGTCAGTAAAATCAAAATAATAATGATCATGACACTATCAAGCATAAAGTGTTTTAACACTTGATCTCCGAGAGTAGCGTCTGCTACGAGACTCCCTTTACCGTATTCAATAAGAAAAATAAGGTAAATACCAGTCTTAAAGTTTTCAAAGAAAAACAAGAATTTACGTACGTGACAAGTGCTGAATACCTCGGCTCAATTATAAACTACTATAGAAATTTCCAGAACGAAGAATGGCAATGACATTGCAGAAGTTAACTAAAATGAACAAAAACATATGGCACAACACTAACAAAATGACAAAAATAAAGATCATGCATCTTCCCAGTCGCGACGTACGGATGCGAAACATAGACAATCACACAAACACTAATCAAGAAGACTGAATCCTTCGAGCTAAAATGCTACAGGAAAGTGCTCAAAATAGCACGGAAAGCGAGAAAGAAAAACACATAAAATGAGCTGGATATAGAACAAAAATTGGCTAGTGAACAATACTAGGTCTTGGAAACTAAAATACTTCGGCCCCATCAAACGCTATAATGATCTAGAAGATAATGATCTAGAAGATAATGATCTAGAAGATAATGATCTAGAAGATAATGATCTAGAAGAAACGATACTTGAAGGTAGGGTACCTGACAGATGAGGCAAACCGAGGAGAAGATGGACACAGGACATTAAAGAGGTTTTGAAGATGTCAGGCGTGAGAGCTGGCCAAAGATCTAGTCTTACAGATCTTCTGTTATGAGAATATACAATATACATACAACCTAATCACTCTCATTTTTATTTTCGAAAGTAACAAAATTAATTAATTAAAACCAATTAATTTTAATTGCAAATTAAAATAAGGTAACAGTTCGCTGATTGGATCTAAATAGTTTACTATTTAACAAGTGTAGATGATTCCGTTGTCTGGCTTAGAAACATGGCATACTACTAACAGCATCACATCCAGACTGCAGACCTTCACCATCATGAAGTCTCTATAGTACAGAAACATGGCATACTACTAACAGCATCACATCCAGACTGCAGACCTTCACCATCATGAAGTCTCTATAGTACAGAAACATGGCATACTACTAACAGCATCACATCCAGACTGCAGACCTTCACCATCATGAAGTCTCTATAGTACAGAAACATGGCATACTACAGACCTTGCACTAAAAAATGTCTCCATCAAACACAATGTGTACAAGACAGTGAAAAGACAATTAATGTTGATACTTATTGTGACATTCTGATGACACTTAGACGTACGTGTCATGTCACAGTCAACATCGTGGGATGTTGCAAGTTGGGAATATGCTTTCACATCGCAGGTCAAACTGTTGAACAGTACTGCAAGAACTTTAGTTCATAGTTTTTAACCGCCCACCCTATACCCGATCTTTCCCCAAGTGATTACCGCCTTTCCATGCACCTAAAGTAGTGACTTGCGTCCCAGCGGTTTGTAACTAATGATGAACTGTAGACAGGCGTTAATGAGTTGTTCAAAACACTGGCGGCAGACTTCTCCGACACTGGAATTAAGAACCTGGTGCAACGCTAAGAAAAATGTGTTGAAGCCAATGATGATTTGTTGAGAAATAATGTAAATGTGTGATTGCCTTTTGACTGCTACAAGTCATTTTTATCTTTGATGGGTTTTATATTTTAAATGCCGGAACTTACTTAAAAAACGCGTCTCGTATATTTAGAATGGTGCATGAGTAAGCTATTCTTAAGTTAGTAAGTATGTTATGGAACTGATTCTCTTGGTTATTTCATCTGTGAGCAGCTGGCTTTTAAGCGTGTTAACAGTGAAATAAAGAGAAACTGAAATCAATTTGGCTTATCACAGACAAGCTGGCATATCAAAACAACTTTTAAAATGGCTTTGAAGTGTGAGAATAAAATTAACACAAACATCGTCGAAACCATTTAAAACAACAATAAACAAAACTAAATGAGAAGCAGACATGGACGCCGTTTGTGATCTTTGAAGTAATGGAAACAGGAAACTAATTATAACAATAAATGACAAATTTGCTCTGTCGATGACCGGAAGTAAGAATATTAAATACGATAGAACCTCACAGTTTGAGAACATGAGGGAATCATCATAACATCGTCTTGCCAAATGATGTTGATGATTCAAACACTCTCTTTCCTGCTCTACTACTCATATGTCTATTTGAGAAAGCATGAGCACTATACATGCTCAAGGTATTTATTTACCAGCACCTCAATAATAATAATGATATATCTGATTTCAACAGTTCCATTGCTGTGCTATTCTTCTGCGAGCTATACCATTTCAATTTCTATACGTTGCAAAGAGTTCCGACCACTTGGCACTACCCATCTCGCTGTGTGTGGTTGGTCTGCTAAGTTCGAAAGAAATGTAATCTTCTGCTCTTTTTTTCTTCTTCTTCTACTTCGTATTTTTCCTATCAGCGATAAAAACAAGTTATATATTCTTCTATCCATGCATTTATGTGGCGTATTGATGTTGGAGCTAACTTTAAAACCAAGAAACTACTCCACACTCGGCCTGTGCGAATGGTTGTGTGTGCAATCAAACGAGTTGGAGAGTCTTCAATGCTTGTTTGGCTATGAACAAAACCCTAGAAACAACCCCCCTCCCCGTCCCCTCCCCCCTCCGCACCCCCTCCCCCAACATTTTATGTTACAGGTAATAACAAAGGGGAATAACTCATGGAAACAGGCTGTGTCACATCTGACTGGCCAAAGACGTGGTCATCGACGCTGTAATCTTATAGCGACGAGCTTTCTGAGGGGTCTCGTATTGCACTTCAGTCAAGAGGACCCTCACCTTCTCAAGTACGCCTCTGCATGTAAGTTGAGCCACTGTACACTGCTACGAAACAAACGCAGTTTAGAGTAAACTCTAAACAGGTAGCTTAAAAAAAAAGTACTTGTTTGTACAAATGTGTTGCGCACTTTTCATACTGCACTTAGAATTAGGAGGACCTCTAATTTAGTAAATCTAGATAGGGCGTTCAGAAAGTAATGCACCACATCGTTTTTCTCAGCTAATAATAGAAATAGAAGCATTACATTTTTCACACTTCAATTATGTCATGTGTCAATTGTGTGTACTAAATTGCACCGCGATCGGCCAAATAATACGACTGCACCAAACCGTTGAAATGGAGAATGTTAGCAACTTGTGGTTAAAGCAACGAATTGTGATATAATTTCTTGTTGCATAGAAGGAAACGGTTGTGAACATTCACAAGCGTCTATGTGATGTGTACGAACGTTTTGTAGTCGACAGGAGTACAGTTAGTCGCTGGATTCAAGAATCAAAGAATCAGGAAGTGTAGATACGAAGCTGCTTGATCGGCCGCACAGTTGACGTACTGTCACAGCCACCAATGCAGACATGTTTAAATGCGCTGAGAGCATTATTCTTACTGATAGGCGAATCACCACTCAACAACTGGCCTTACAGCTGCCAATCAGCATTTGTAGTGCAAATGCAGTTATACAAAATCGTATGATTTTCTAAGGTTTGCGCAAGATGGGTTCCTCGAAGTCTCACAAATGACCACCGATTGCAATGGAAAACAATTTCTTCTGAATTGTTGGAGCGTTTCAATGCTGATGAAAAGAACTTTTTGGCTAATATCGTTACAGGTGACGAAGCCTTGGCACATTATCTGAATCTGAGACCCAAAAAAAAAACAGTCCATGGAGCGGCATCACCCACAATCACCACGAAGAAAAGCATTCAAGACAACTCCTTCAGCTGGGAAGGTCATGATCATTGTCTTTTGGGGCATTGAATGTGTGATTCTTGTGGATGTGATGCCAAGAGGAGAGATACTCAATTCACAAGCTTACATTAAGACATTGAAAACAACTCAGTCGACGTTTCCGCAGAGTTCGACCGCACAAGAGTCCAGTAGACCTGCTTCTCATACACGACAGTGCGCGCCCTCACACAAGTTCGGCAACAAGGGAAGCAATCACCAATTTGGGTTGGATTGTACTACTCCATCCACTTTATAGTGCCGATTTGGCACACTCTGATTTTTATCTGTTTGGTCCACTCAAAGATGCACTTCGTGGGACTAGGTTAGAAGATGATGAAGAAGTGATTCATGCAGCTAAGAAATAGCTACATGATCAAGACATAATCTGGTAGGGGCTATAAATACACGAATTTGTTTCGCGTTGGCATAAAGCTGGACATGTTTGTGGAGATTCTGTTGAATAATACAGATGTGTACATGGCATTTCAATGTATATTGTATAGAAATGTCATGCCTTTTGAGTAAAAATATCCTGTGAAAAACGATGTGATGCATTACTTTCTGAATGCCCCTCGCATATTTCTGTCTTGCTTTTGTCAGTTATTTCTGAATCTAATCTCTGAAATTGGCATTTGTCTTGATTCTTGTTTCTTCTTGATGTGTCTGCTGTAAAATATCACATGTCATCCTGTCTTGGGAAGCCCATTAGATCTCTTTGTGTCATTTCTTTTGGTGATTGGCACACGAACATAGGTCAACAGTTTTGAACATTATAAAATAGAGTGTTGATATTGATACACGTAATACTTCTTCTTCTTCTTCTTCTTCTTCTTCTTCTTCTTCTTCTTCGTACGCTGTCAAACGTCAACCTGTATTTTTTCGAAAAAAGCAGCGGTCATCCTGAGGCTGTCGGCACTGCCATAGAGCTTGTCTCGTGTAGCCACTCTTGATGGCTACATCTGCTTTCTTTGGTCCTCGTATATCGGGCAGTTCTGCAGCAGATGTTCAGCGGTCATTTTCCCTGTACCACAAGTACATTCGTCAGTGCCACCTATCTTCAGCTAATTGAATAGATTGTACCTCAGTATGTTGTGGCCTGTGCGGAGTCTGAAGACCACGACCTGCTCTCTTCTGTTCAACTGGTAATAGGCATCATTTTTTGATGATTGTTTTTGATATTACAAAACAGAAGTGATTTTAACAATAAGGAAACAGGATGCTCGGTTTGAGAGAAAAAGGCGATTTTGGAATATAGCAAAATGGTGATTATGAAACAGAATGGCGATTATAGACGGCGTTATGAGAGACAAGAGATCTGTCATTTTGGAATAATGAAACAGAATGGCGATTACAGGGGGCATAAAAAAAGAGAACTGTGATTTTGGAGTGATGAAAGAGAATGGCGTTAATGGAGGGGATAATAAGAGAGAACTGATTTTTGAATAATGACACATACTGGCGATTACAGAGTGGATAATGAGAGAGAACTGATTTTTTTAAATATGGAGACAGAATGGCGATTACAGAGTGGATAATGAGAGAGAACTGATTTTTTAAATATTGAGACAGAATGGCGATTATAGAGTGGATAATGAGAGAGAACTGATTTTTTAAAATAATGAGACAGAATGGCGATTATAGAGTGGATAATAAGAGAGAACTGATTCTGGAATAATGAGACAGAATGACGATTATAGGGTGGATAATGAGAGAGAACTGTGATTTTGGAATAATGAGACAGAATGACAATTATAGGGTGGATAATGAGAGAGAGCTGTGGTTTTGAAATAATGAGACAGAATGACGATTATAGGGTGGATAATGAGAGAGCTGTGATTTTGGAACAATGAGACAGAATGACGATTATATGGTGGATAATGAGAGAGAACTGTGATTTTGGAATAATGAGACAGAATGACGATTATAGAGTGGATAATGAGAGAGAACTGATTTTGGAATAATGAGACAGAATGACGATTATAGGGTGGATAATGAAAGAGAACTGTGATTTTGGAATAATGAGACAGAATGACGATTATAGAGTGGATAATGAGAGAGAACTGTGATTTTGGAATAATGAGACAGAATGACGATTATAAAGTGGATAATGAGTAAGAACTGTGATTTTGGAATAATGAGACAGAATGACGATTATAGAGTGGATAATGAGAGAGAACTGTGATTTTGGAATAATGAGAGAATGACGATTATAGAGTGGATAATGAGAGAGAACTGTGATTTTGGAATAATGAGACAGAATGACGATTATAGAGTGGATAATGAGAGAGAACTGTGATTTTGGAATAATGAGACAGAATGCCGATTATAGGGTGGATAATGAGAGAGAACTGTGATTTTGGAATAATGAGACAGAATGACGATTATAGAGTGGATAATGAGAGAGAACTGTGATTTTGGAATAATGAGACAGAATGACGATTATATGGTGGATAATGAGAGAGAACTGTGATTTTGGAATAATGAGATAGAATGACGATTGTGACCACTTTGAAATAGATTGGGGTTCCATATGGCACAATGAGCAAGTATAGCAATTTTGGCCTAAATAGAATAAGTCATTGTAAAATGAAGACGAAAACGTTGAGGATGTGGATACTAATGTTTAAAATATAAAGACAAAAGGAAAGACGAGATTGTGTTTTGAATACTAATACTCATAATTAAAACATAGAGATGAAGGTAAAGACAAGATTGTGATGTACGTACTAATTCTGTTCTTAAAGCATAGAGAGGAAGGTAAAGACAAGATTGTGATGTACGTACTAATTCTGTTCTTAAAGCATAGAGAGGAAGGTAAAGACAAGATTGTGATGTACGTACAAGTACGGTATTTAAAACACCCATATACGGTGAGAGACGAGATAGTGTTGAGGGTATTAGTAAATAGAGCAAAATAAATACGACATATATAGAACATATGAGATCAAACCACACAGGAAGTCTGGACATGTGCTAGCTTACCTTACATACACGGGCCACTCTGGAGTAGACTCTCTGTGGGGGAGGGGAGGTGACGAAACGGGAAGATACACGTATTACAATTCAGAATAATTAAAAAAATATAAATATTAAAATTGGCAGACGCATAAATTGAACCCAATGGTGGTTAGGAAACTAAGAAAGTTAAAAAAAAAGCACTTCTACCAAACAGCATTAACGGACACGTATCGACGCTTCTGACGCTAATACTCTGTCAAGGACGGAACAAAACAAAACAGCACACACAAAACAAGCTAACTCAGCTAAATACGTAACAATGCAATAAATAACACGAAGCATTAGGTAAGGTAGAGCCTTCCTCTCAAGGGAACACAAGGAATGCTGCAAGAGTATCTACAGCTATCAACAGGTACTTTTTTCTTCATTTGTTGCATGGTTTCGTGTTTTACGTTGTTGTAAGCTCTGCGAGTGTTTAACGTGTGTTACACATTTGGTTGAGCAAGCTAATACTTTCTGTGTTGTTTTCTTCTTTCTGTTTCATTCTTGGTAAAAGCCTTCATTGGTTGAAAATGCGGTCACCGTCTATTTCTGTTCTTTTGTTTCTCATTTAAACCTTTTTAGTTTATCTCCAAAGAAACCATGGTTACGGAGCTTATTCCCATTTTGGAGTCCATATGGAAGGTTTATGGAATAAAGGCCAATTACTCTGCAGTCGTTTCGCAGTGTGCAGGCAACGTTTTTAGTTTACATCAGTTTTTAAATAAAACGTTACCGAAGTTCAGAACTTTCAATAGCAGCTTTGAACAGTTGTTCTTATACTAGGTGTACAAAGTTCTTGTTACCGAAGTTCAGAGCTTTCAATTGCAGCTTTAAGCAGTTGTTCTTATATTAGGTGTGCAAAGTTCTTGTTACCGAAGTTCAGGGCTTTCAATAGCAGCTTTGAACAGTGGTTCTTATACTAGGTGTACAAAGTTCTTGTTACCGAAGTTCAGGGCTTTCAATAGCAGCTTTGAACAGTGGTTCTTATACTAGGTGTACAAAGTTCTTGTTACCGAAGTTCAGAGCTTTCAATAGCAACATTGAACAGTTGTTCTTATACTAGGTGTACAAAGTTCTTGTTACCGAAGTTCAGAGCTTTCAATTGCAGCTTTAAGCAGTTGTTCTTATATTAGGTGTGCAAAGTTCTTGTTACCGAAGTTCAGGGCTTTCAATAGCAGCTTTGAACAGTGGTTCTTATACTAGGTGTACAAAGTTCTTGTTACCGAAGTTCAGAGCTTTCAATAGCAGATTTAAACAGTTGTTCTTATACTAGGTGTACAAAGTTCTTGTTACCGAAGTTCAGAGCTTTCAATAGCAGCTTTGAACAGTGGTTCTTATACTAGGTGTACAAAGTTCTTGTTACCGAAGTTCAGAGCTTTCAATAGCAGCTTTAAACAGTTGTTCTTATACTAGGTGTGCAAAGTTCTTGTTACCGAAGTTCAGGACTTTCAATAGTAGCTTTGAACAGTTGCTCTTATACTAGGTGTGCAAAATTCTTGTTACCGAAGTTCAGAGCTTTCAATAGCAGCTTTGAACAGTTGTTCTTATACTAGGTGTACAAAGTTCTTGTTACCGAAGTTCAGAGCTTTCAATAGCAGCTTTGAACAGTTGTTCTTATACTAGGTGTACAAAGTTCTTGTTACCGAAGTTCAGAGCTTTCAATAGCAGCTTTAAACAGTTGTTCTTATACTAGGTGTGCAAAGTTCTTGTTGAGTATACCGAATGAATGAATATTGTAATGAAATATTTTCAAGGTGAAACACGTTTAACTGAACTTTTCGGTTCACTATTGGAAAGAATGACATTACAGTCTCATTTTCCGGGAACACGGATCAAATAAGGCTGTTGATGTTTTTATCGTTATTGGGTAACTAGGTCTGACGAGCTGTTCGCTCTTTCGCAGTCAGTCTCAAGTTGATTATTGTGCAGGTGTTCTGTAAGATGGTGAGTGTAGCTCTATAATGATTTAGTTAGTGATTGTTGAGAAATAAGGCAATAACTTAATTCGTGTCTGTGGCGAGTAACTTATTCGTGTCTGTGGCGAGTAACGTGCAAACTGGCAGCACATGTTGTCCTGTCCCATGTGGATTGTGCACTTGCAACAGTTAGGTTCATGTTGGTCTAACTTTTAAAGTATTTGTTAAGTCCGATGTGTTCTGTCCTAAGCTGGAGGATTATGTTCTGTTCTCTGCGTTGCAGTTTGTTGATGTTGGTATTTGTGTTTGGGTGTGTCATTTCTTTACACATGGCACGCCTAGTAGACTCTCCCGTGCATCGGTTCAGTTTATTCTTCATCAAAGTTGTTTTAAAGTATTTGCTTTGCAATCTGCGCTTTGTCTAGGGATGTGTATTTGCTCCTAGTTCTGATAGTGTTTCTGCTTTCTCATTGCCTGATATGTCCTGAAATCCACCAGAGGGCGAATTTGATGTTGTGTGTTGTTTATATCTTATCATTCATCTCAGATAAATGTGTTATTTCTTTCCCCAAATTCTGTTATTGTATTTTGGACACTACTGTCGTGGCACATATCTTTTATTAATCAGCCAAATAAATCCATCAAGTGGATTCTATCAGTAAACATGAAAACAGTAATATTTTTCAGTATAGTAATTCCTGTTTTTCTAGAAAAATGTAATGTTGTGTTCAGAATCATACTTTAATTTCATGAATAAGAAGACAGCACAAGCAACATGATACAAAATATTTGAGAATATTCTTGGAGGCATCCGAAATGTCTTTATTATTTTTCGTTCAGCGACGAAGGTATATTTGTCAATATATTCTCATTGTTGTGATTCTGTACTCTAAACTTAATACTAAACTTGAAACTAAATCTGATACTAAATATGATACTAAACTTGATACTAAACTTGAAACTAAACTTCATACTAATCTGGTTATGTTCGTTATTGTACTTCTATTGTTGTTATTAACATCCCTAATACGTTATCACATTTTAAATCGAGCCTCAGACGCCATACCTGTTCTATGGTCGCTACGTAGCAGGTTTAAGAGCCAAATCTCTCTCCTACACTATGCCCTATGCCCTAGGGCACACAGTTCAGTATAGATGTTATCTGTGACCAAACGTGCGCACGTCTCAGATAAACACAACACACAACAATTGGCTGGCTTCAGGTCTCACTCACTAACTCACTCGCTGCAAAATTCTCTCGCATTGCAGTTTTTGAGTTTTCTCTTGGCTTTTTATTCATGGAAACAAACATATACAAATATATGCGAGGAGGGCTCCGGAAGAAATTAATTCTATTTTATCATGATGTCCCACGACGTCAGAAGTGAATTTTCACAGTACAATGTGAACCTTCCCGCCTATATCCGTGACATTTTGTTTCCATCGGACAGGTGGCAGTGGAGGAGCAGTCTGACAAAATTCCATTTGCCATGAAAGTGCGATATAAACAGAGGTGCGTTATTGAAGTGCTCCATGTGGAAAAAAGTTGCACCTATTTACATTCATCAACGCTTGCCAAACGTTTATGGAGACCAAACAGTGGATATTAACACTGTAAGGCGGTGGGTTGTGCGTTTTAGCAGTGACGAAAGTGACATGAAGGACGAGCCACCTTCCGGACGGCCATGCACAGCTGTCGCACAACTTAATGAAAAGCGTCTCGATCAGTTCATTCGCGCAAATCGGATTACGACCAGGGAACTATCTACGGATCTGGCTATCGGCTTCAATGTGTTGGAAACGATGGTGGTAACGTTGGAATATCACAAATTTTGCGCCAGATGGGTCCCATTAATACTCACACAGGATCAGAAGTAACATCGCATGCAAGTTTGTCATGACTTCTCGAACCTTTACTAAGATGAAGATGACATTTTCCTGGATCAAATCATCATTGGTGATGAGACGTGGGGCCACCACTACGATTCTGAGTCAAAACTGCAAAATCGTGGTATGCCGACATGTGAATTCCCAATAGAGGAAAAAGTTCAAGACGCAACCCTCAGTGGTTAAAGTGATGTGCACTGTCTGGATGACTCGTTCTTGATTTTCTGGAACCTCGATAAACCATCAGCTCTGACCGCTACATTGTGGCGCTGACTAAGCTGAAGGCTCAAATTTCTGAAATCAGGCCAGAGAAGATGACAGCTTGTCTTTTGCAACACGATAACGCCATGACCAATACTAGTTTGAATGCCGTTGAGCACATTGTCAGTCTTGGCTGAACTTTCCTACCACACCCGCCGTATAGTTCCGATTTGGCGCCGCCTGACTTTCGATCTTTTCGGGTCAATGAAATATGGACTGCGTAGGCAACATTTTCCTAGCAACAACGCCGTCATAGCAGCTGTGAAACAGTGGGTCACCTCCGGTGGTGCAGATTTTTACGAGCGGGACATGTGTGTTCTTGTTCATCGTTGGAGAAATGATATAGCCAAAGGTGGTGATTATGTTGAAAAATAGGTTTTTGAAGGCAAGACATTTATATTGTGCTCTTTTTATCTGTTATGGTTTTGGTGGAATAAAATAGGAGGCATTACTTTTGCAGCGACTCTCGTATATATAAAAGTAAATGTTTTTACAGGCTTCCTGTTAGGAGGTATTATGGGGTGGTGATCATCTACTACTACATGAGGGAAAGAAGTGGACAAATGATGACATTCTATTGGCATTTCGTTCTATCTCTCTTTCTTTTAATCTTATTCATCTGTTCCCGTCTCTCCATACGTTTACCTCTTTCTCGCTATCCCTCCTTATCTTTCTTCTCACTTTATCCAACACAATTTCTTTCATTTTACTCTTTCAATAATATATTAACTTCTCACTTTATTTCCCTCCCTCTCCATCTCTCTTCCTAACATCACGCCCCCGTCTCTCTCCATACATATCCTCTACCTTTCTCCCAATCTTACCTTTCCACAGTTGATATACTCAACAGCCGTCTCACGGAAGAAGAAATAGACAAAGTTCTTGATTTCATAGGCGGAGACGAAGTTGGGTTCTGTGCAAACATAACACATGCAATGCTGTTTTAGACATATGTCATGATTATATATATATATATATATATATATATATATATATATATATATATATATATATATATATATATATATATATAATTGAAATGAATGTGTTACCATCTGTCCCTTTTGTATATTCACCGAAAATAGAATACTGATCGTTATTTCTTTCTTTGCCTTAATAAAGAAACTAGAAGCGGCAGTTATTTTCTTATTTCGTTATTATATTTGACCGCATATTTACCACTGGTTTTTCAAGGCGAAGATACGAGGGTCAACTTTCACAACTATCAAGCTTCAGTCGACACAGCTGTATTTGGGTACCTGACTTACAGTTAGGAAAGGAAAAGGAAACGTTGACGGGTTATTGCCACCCAACCTAAGATGTGGCTTAGTATACTGAAACCTCTAACATTCATTCCCGACCAGTGGTTAAGTCTGCTGAAGATAACCTTTCACCTTTTTTAGCTATTATATTAAAATTGTGTTTACTAAATAAAAGATTGTCTGCCATAGAAAATGTCTGAAGTGTTACATTCACTCATAATCTTGACGGTTATTCTTATGTTTCTCTTAACTTAACTTAACGTCGTTATGCTGGTTTAGAAGACTCTGGAAAGTGTATGGAACCAGTTTCTTCTACATTTACTTGATTTAAAAATACGTTGCACATCCAATCTCTTCTTGAACGCATTAATTGACCCTGCCTGCACTATTTCCTGTGACAATACATTCCAAGCATTCACCACTCTCTGACTAAATAAATATTTTCTGGTGTCTAATCTGGACCTTTTTTAATTATTAATGGCTGTGTCCTCTTGTTCTTGTAGGCGGCTGTATTTTGAAGACAAAAACTTGTTAAAATTTAATATATCATTTCTGTTGATTATCTTATCAACCTGCATTAAATCACCTCGAATTCTTTTCTTTTTTAGACACCGTAGGCCGGTTTTTCTGAGTTCTAATAATTATAATTCGGGAATCCCACTGTCAGTTTTGTCGCTCTTCTTTGTATCCTTTTCAGCATGTTTATATCACCTTTACGATAATGACTCTATACCTGTACACAGAATTCCAATCTAGGTCTAACTAATGCTTTATACAATTTGACTATAACTTCCATGCTCCTATGATTACTATTTGTTCTTATCATATCTAACATTGCATTTGCCTTTTCTTTACTGCTACATTGATTTGCTCACTCACCTTACATGTATGGTCTATTATAACCCCTAGGTCCTTTTCCTTTTCTAATATCTGTCTTCCTCATTATGTAATTATGTTCCATTTTAGATCTAACTATGTGGATAACTGTACATTTATCTACATTGAACTCCATTTGCCATCTCGCAGGCCATTCCAAAATTGAATCTAAATTCGACCTCAATATATCCCCTTCTGCCTTAGACGAGATGCTTCTGAGTAGTGTTGTGTCATCCGCGAATTTTGTAATCATGGATTCGATATCAATGTCCAATTTCTACATATCAAGAACAAAATTGATCCCCGAACCGAGCACGGTGGCACTCCACTGTTTACTTCACACCACTCGGAGCAATCCTTATTTATGCTCACTCTGCCTTTTTCCATTAACCAATTGTCAATCCATTTGGCAACTTCACCACCTACTCCATGTGATTGTAACCTCCTAAACAATCTTCGATGACGTACTATATCAAAGACCTTTGCAAAATCTAGATAAATAATATCCACTGGCTCCCCTTTATCTATAATTTTAGTAACCTCCTCCATGAATTCTAATAGATTTGTTAAGCACGATCGTCGCTATACAGTTTATTAATTGGATTGGGGAACGCCATGTTGTTACTCTGCTTACCACGAAGCGCCGACTGACCTGAACAACATATTCCACTGTTGGTTTGTTCTCCCCACAATGGTACATGTCTGTGTAATCAGTTTTTAATGTGTTGAACGGATGATTTTTTAGTCTTTTTGTTCGCAGTTTGGAAATAGAAACGTGATCTCTTCTTGGCAAGGATTGCTATGCTTCTGCTAAATCAGATTCTGGGTGTTCTCTGTGTGCTTTGTCTTCGAAGTTTATTTTTTTATCATTGTATTATTTCTTTATGTGTAGTCTTTTCTTAAGTTTGTGTTTTGGTTTCTTTCCTTTTTGGCTTTGTATTTGTTTTCTCATTTCCACGGATCTTTCAGTGTGCAAGAATCAACTGAATTTTTACTTTGTTGAAATCGTAGCTGGTATTCATTAGTTGCGCTGACATGCTGTGCATTTCGTTGTTTTTATGGTTTGTGAGGGTCACTATGACAGATAGAGATTATGTAAAGGAAATTACCTCTTTCTGGATTGTTCTTTCTTTCCCACGATAACTATTGTAGCTGTTCTTAGTGTTTCAGCCTCAGATCTGGAGATGTTTCAGAATTTTCCATTGGCCACTGAGGTTTTTATTTTCTGTCCATCATTTAATTTTGTGTATATCTTTCTCTCCCCCCCCCCCCCCGGGTTCCTTTTATTGTGCATGGCTCTCATTGCTAATCCATTTGTTTTTATATGGACCCATTATGCTTTATTGTTTATAGTTCTCATTGCTAATGCATGTGTGTATATGTGAATCCACTATGGGAGTATATTACAAGGCTATGATGAAGCATTCATTGACAGAATCTACTGCTGGCGTCTTTCACTATAACAACTCACTCCCTCCACTTTGTCCTTGGCTTATAACTGATGAAACATTCATTGACTGACATACATAATAATGTTTTTGAGTGCAGCAATAATCTTTCCTAACTTGTTTCTGTCGACGACCATACTTGGTACAATGCCTCAACTCTGGCTCATGGTTTCCATCAAGCCTTTTATCATTTCCAACCATGTTGTTTTAGGTGGACTTCTCTGTTGACTTACTTATTTTTATCAATATTATTTAATTTGTATTTAGTGAGCGCCTGAGTGGTAGAGCGGTTGGAGCAACACTTAACTGAACTTAATGTATTTATACTGGTTTAGAAGACTCTACAGAGTCTGTATACTTTCAGTTTCTTGGAGGGTGCATTAACCGATGTGCGAGTCCATCTTAATAGTCTAAAACACTAGAGCTAAATAAAACCGCAGCCAGTTAGGCGCCATTTATATCTGCCCTTAACAAACCACGTTGGGAAAGGTACAAATAACGTGGGTAGATTTTAACTTGAATTTTGTCCAGACAGCGGCCGTTAACCCTACTCTTTTTGATTTCCAACTGCTAAGGAATTTTTAACGTGCTCGACTCTGACACATGAGTCCGATCTCACTACTCAGAGATCAGGAGAATTTTTACCAGAAGATCCACGTGAAAAAAAATCTCGGTCTTCACCGTGAGTGGAACCTACGACCTCCGGCACAAGCGACGGACACCTTGCCTCGAGACCACTTAGTGAGACATCCACGCCTAAGTCTATCGAGCTGTAAATGGGTACCTAACTAACAGTGATGGAAGTATGCATTAAGTAAGAGGACTAGTCACTATGCCTCACAAAAAAGCTGATATCGTATATATTGAAGTCTCTAACAGTTCATCCGGACGGCAATTCCTGCTAGAGGAAACTACCATAACTTTACTTAAATTGTGTCTCTCAAGGATTTTCTTCCCGTTTAACAATAATATGATTTTCTTCTCCTTGTGTTCATGAAGTGATTTTTCTCTCCCTCTTCACAGTTAAACCCGTACCCCTGGAGAACTCAACCGTTGTTGGAGATCCTGTTTAGCTCCGCATAGCTCTGAGTTTAAAATCGAGTCATTTTGGCAGTGGGTCTACCTTAACTGACTATAAAGAAGAGGCCCTTTTCTAAACATGCCCTGCGGTTTCTCCGCTCAACCGACGCGTGCGAAGTCGTGAAACACAAACACAGAGCTTTCATGTAGTCTGTCATAAGACGAAGAATGGTGATCTGTCCCTGCAGGCAAAGGGGCGGTAATCATCGTCCGGTTGGTTCTGTCCGTATCTAACAGCCTAGATATAACTATATTTTTCTCATGCTCATGCATTGCTGCATCCTCGTCTCCCTTTCCTTTCTAAGTTACACCAAAATGAGAAGGTATCGACTGAAGTATGGAACCGACATGTAACACACTACTTTTCTTTAGCTGGAGCCCGAATAAAGTCAGGGGTGAAATGAATCATACTGATCAAGACCTTCACCTGGCGTCTACGTCGTGCTCCAGGAAACATGATATGTTATAGCAAGATCAATAACGGACGATTGACATTGTAACGCTAATAGTGGGGATCCTTCAAAGACACATTGCACTGCCCGACGGCCAGGAAGGTCCAGGCCCACCTTCTTACGTTAAGTAAAGTAAAGTATCCCATAGCATTACTGCCGTATGGGTGTGAGGTGTTAGCGATCTCACATTTCAAAGGCTCGGCTTTATGAGGGCGGTAGCCATCTCCTCTCCCTCGCCGCTTTTACTTCCCGGACTGAACCGGTACCCATTTAAGGCTGGGTCGACCCGGGAGACATTGCGGTCTGAAAAAAACATTACCGCATCAACTGGGGAATGAACCCAGGACCACTCAGATGCGGAGCCAGGGCGCTAATCACTGCGCTACGCGGCTTCTTACGTACGCACATGGAAATAAGAAAAGGCAATATACATGGCTATGAGCGAAATTACTCATCACGAATAGATTTGAACAAAACTGTTTTGGGCAAACTTAACCCAAATTCGAAACTTACCATTGAGCCATTTGGAGTCCTGACGCATTGTTCTCAGACTAGACAGTTCTGACCGTCTAGTTATGGCAGGGTCTCTGGCTGAAACGTCGATTACGGTGGCAGCGTACAGGTGACCGTCCGAGGTCATTAATGCTGTCGCGTTATAGCTTGGACTGAAAGGACAGATGGCTCGACCGTCAACTGTCTTTGTTACTTCAGATAAGTTGCTAACCTGTTGACGAAATGAATTGTGTTCATTTTGATACAAACAGATTGTAACTTGCATTACAGGTAGGAAACATGGAGATATTTGTATACTCGCATTCGTCTTATTACAGGTAGGAAACATGGAGATATTTGTATACTCGCATTCGTCTTATTACAGGTAGGAAACATGGAGATATTTGTATACTCGCATTCGTCTTATTACATGTAGGAAACATGGAGATATTTGTATACTCGCATTCGTCTTATTACAGGTAGGAAACATGGAGATATTTGTATACTCGCATTCGTCTTATTACAGGTAGGAAACATGGAAATATTTGTATACTCGCATTCGTCTTATTACAGGTAGGAAACATGGAGATATTTGTATACTCGCATTCGTCTTATTACAGGTAGGAAACATGGAGATATTTGTATACTCGCATTCGTCTTATTACATGTAGGAAACATGGAGATATTTGTATACTCGCATTCGTCTTATTACAGGTAGGAAACATGGAGATATTTGTATACTCGCATTCGTCTTATTACAGGTAGGAAACATGGAGATATTTGTATACTCGCATTCGTCTTATTACATGTAGGAAACATGGAGATATTTGTATACTCGCATTCGTCTTATTACAGGTAGGAAACATGGATATATTTGTATACTCGCATTCGTCTTATTACAGGTAGGAAACATGGAGATATTTGTATACTCGCATTCGTCTTATTATAGGTAGGAAACTTGGAGATATTTGTATACTCGCATTCGTCTTATTACAGGTAGGAAACGTGGAGATATTTGTATACTCGCATTCGTCTTATTACAGGTAGGAAACGTGGAGATATTTGTATACTCTTTATGTTGTCATTCACTACTGCCATAGTGAAGCGTATAGCCAAGTCCACAGTGAGCTGACTTGCTTTTTTTGTTTTTTTGTTTTTTGTTTTTGTTTTTGCGTTCGCCTTATTTCTCTAATCCCAAAAGCGGTGTGCTTTGCACTGTGGTTTTTTATTTATTTTTCCTGTCGGCCCAGTGTATCCGACTTCAGCAACATTTTTGTGTAAGGGTCTGCTTCCTCCTGCATTTCCTAAGGGTTTGCTTCACCGGGGTAACGGCCGGTGCTGTAAAGGGGATCGAACCCAACACGTTCTGGTTGTGAGCCGTGTCATTTAACCACTAGCCCACGCCGTTCCCTGCTGACTTGATTGACTGGGATTACAGCGTGCCAGAGTTTGAGTTCACAGACGGGTAGAAAATAATATGGACCGTGGTTCATGCCTGGTACGACCGCTCCTTCAGTCCACCCAGCTGTAAATGGGTACCTGGCGTATGAGTTGGAGAAGGTAAAAACAGCAAGAAAAGCAACTGGCCACCTCACCTCACATAGTCATCCCCGACAGCAGTTGTTGCCATGGGACTAATCTTCACCTTTTTTATTGTCACAGTCTTGCTGTATTATTATTTAAGTCAACAAATACTAACAGGACCTACAATTAATAACAATAATCAAACACACAACGCATCTTGTCAACTCTCTTCAATAAATATACGCCATTTCGCCGCCATCCTTGACAGTTCTCCCTACGTTTCAAGCATGTATTGCACGACTCACTCGAGCTTTCTTTTATGTCTGTGTTTTGGCCCTCCTCTATCTCATACCTTAAGGTTTCCAGAACAAAGACGACATTGTAATGCTATCAACTGATTTCCTTTATCCGTATTCTATCCAACGCAAGTGCCTTCTTCTCTCTGCCAGTTTCATTGCTATTTGTCTGACTTCTTTCCAACAGTGATCTTATCATAGCGAATCAACTATTCTTTTCTGTGGAAGCACTACTATATTAAGAGCAGTATCTTTTTGTTTGTTGTTGTTCACTGTGCTTCAGTGGTATACACAAGTGCTGCATTAACATTGAAGATGAAGGTTTTTTTTTCTCATATTTTTGTGTGTACTGAATTTCCTTTAATATTTTATAAGAATATATCAACGTGCTCCACAAATAATAACAGCCATTAAATGAAAAATAACATCCCTAGAGCAAAAATTCATAATTATACTAGTTAGCCAGGGGCGTAGTTGACAAATGGGTAGGGATTGAAACGTTCTGAAAGTCCATGAATTACATGGGCAGGTGGTAGTGGAAGAAATTGGTTATATAAGTAGAGATGCTCAAATGTCAGGTACTTGTGGAACGAATTGGTCGTTTAAGTTGAGATTATCAAATTTCAGTGCTTGTGGAAGGAATTGGACATTTTACTTGGCTTCGTTCGTTCTCAATCTCCTGCTACCAAACCCTAAAACGACTTAAGTAGCAGAATGTAGTCCAGAGAACGGAATGCGGTGTGTTGTAGTTTACAGCTTGACTGCGATGTTTGCACCTTTTGGTCCAACACATCCGACTTCAGCAATTATTTGTTGAGTACCGGGTTAACATTCCCTCTTCGATCCCTTCTCCTTAGCCAGTCTGCCCTGCTGCAGCCTGTTATCCAGGATCACCGAGTGGAGGTGTAGAAGGGTCTTGGCAGCTATGGTGCGCTGGCCCTAACGCTAGCAGTCAGCTATGGGTCGCTGACCACTGCAGCTCATGCGCTCGAATTGAACATTTAAGTTGAGATGTTCAAATTCAGGTACTTGTGGAAGGAATTGGATAACTTAGTTGAGATGTTCAAATGTCAGGAGCTTGTGGAAGGAATTGGATAACTAAGTTGAGATGTTCAAACGCCAGGTGCTTGTGGAAGGAATTGGATAACTAAGTTGAGATGCTCAAATGTCAGGAGCTTGTGGAAGGAATTGGATAACTAAGTTGAGATGTTCAAATCCAGGTGCTTGTGGAAGGAATTGGATAACTAAGTTGAGATGTTCAAACGTCAGGTGCTTGTGGAAGGAATTGGATAACTAAGTTGAGATGTTCAAACGTCAGGTGCTTGTGGAAGGAATTGGATAACTAAGTTGAGATGTTCAAACGTCAGGTGCTTGTGGAAGGAATTGGATAACTAAGTTGAGATGCGTTTGTATGTGTTTGTATGTGTATTTGTATGTGAGTATGTGAGTATAAATAAATATGAATGGGCGAGTATGCGTATGAATATATTAATGGAAGTATATATGTGTATCACACATATGTAAAAGGTACAGTCAAACCGTATTCCATACCAGGAACTGCCGTCCAGGCTGGAGCTACGGAGTTCGTGCTTTGTGCGATACTCTCGACAGATGGGGTACCCATCTGCCGAGAGAGACCTAGCTAAAATGGGGAAAAAACCCGAGGCAATGAAGTCGAGCCCCCGCGGACATTTAAAAAAAAACTTCCTGTGAGGTGGGATGTCCGATTCCCTTTCTCGCTGTCCTGGCGTCCTAACTTTAAGAATGGTACCCATTTAATAAATCACGGAGTTACTCACATTTCTCAAGGTACAGGAAGGATTAAATGAGTTAGTCCCGCACGTGAAGACCCCACTGTCCTGCAAGATAAGCACGCGCACGAAGTTGTGGCAGGTATCCTGTGGATAGTAGAAGTGAGATAACACAAATGATATAATGAGGTAGAGGGAGGGGGGAGGAGGCGAGGCGTGAGGTTTGCAAAACAAAGTGATAAGTGACAAGGCTCACAACCCAAACATGTATATGTTCGTATTCAACAAGGATGTGTTACTGTGGGAAATAATTTCATTTTAAAATGCGTACTGAAGTCAGATGCACTGAGCAGTAAAGCGCAAAACACAGTATAGCACACTCTACCTTTGGAAAAAAGAATAATGAACAAAATAAGCTGTTCTAACAATGACATCAGCTGTCTTTCTGGTGGTCTGCGTTAATCCGCTTATTATCACGTCGTATAAGCAAAAGTAGGGTCCAGACCAGAGAGGCAGAAGCAGAGCAAGACGGCAATGGGACCAAGAAATGCTTGGACATGACTCTGGAGCAGACCGGAGATTTGGCAAGCCATCGAGTGTCTTTTATACCGACTGTTATGCCAGCAACGTTCTGTGAAGCACATGCTACATGATGATGTTGAAAAGCAATAAGCTTTTCTCAGAAATAAAAATACTTGTCTTCGCTCCGCTCCAAGCCGAGCATAGGGCTAACACTACAGCTGGATCTCTCTACCGTAATGCAGCACCAATTCACTTGTGTAGACTTTGCCAGTCATGGTTTCTGCAGTAATTTGTTGTGCATGGTAAAGTTGCAAGCCTCGCACATAATTCTCTCTCGGTGTCTTCTACTACATGATTGTATATTTGGACGGTTTCAGTGGTACTATTAATCTTTTCCGGGTACTACTAAGGGGAGAAGTCAGTACGACATGATATAGCCAAATGGACCTTGTCTGCCGTTAAAAAGGATAAAATAGTGATTTCCCAACTTCACTGAACAAACAATACCGGGTAAGAAACGGGCAACAATACCGGGTAAGAAACGGGCAACCATACAGGGTAAAAATTGGGAAACAATACAGGGTAAGAAACGGGCAACAATACAGGGTAATAAACGGGCAACAATACAGGGTAATAAACGGGCAACAATACAGGGTAAGAAAAGGGCAACAATACCGGGTAAGAAACGGGCAACAATACAGGATAAGAAACGGGCAACAATACAGGGTAAATAACGGGAAACAATACAGGGTAAGAAACCGGCAACAATACAGGGTAAGGAACTGGCAACAATACAGGATAAATAACGGGAAACAATACAGGGTAATAAACGGGCAACATTACAGGATAAGAAACGGGCAACAATACAGCGTAAGTAATGGGCAACAATACAGGGTAAGTAACGGGCAACAATACAGGGTTAGTAACGGGAAAAAACTAAGTGAAAGACAAGGTCAAGGTAGTCCTATATAGACACGTCTGTTGGGGATAAAATTGTTAGAGAAATGATTGTACTGAACCTAGACTCTCTGGTGAGGTGGTAATTAGCAGTTCCCAGTCTTCATGTCGTATCTTTCCTAACAATTTTGGTTGTTTGTTTCCGTTTGCCTTATTCTATTCCCCAAGGTGGTGTGCGTTGCATTATGTTTTCTATTTTGCGCCTTTCGGTCCAGTGCATCCGAATTCGGCACACATTTTATGTGAGGGTCTGCTTCTTACTGGATGTTCTAAGGGTTTGCTTTTCCCGGGTAACGGCCGGTGCTGTGATTGGGAGCCGTGTCACTTAACCACGCCGTCCCCCTTCTAACTATTTTATAAGTCCCAATTTACATCTGAGTAGACTGAGACATGTAGGCAGAGAGGAGCGAAGGCATTACATTTGTTGCGATAATAAACGTTTTTACAACCTCTGCAGCAGACTGACAAGGACAGCAACTATCTAAGTAAGAGACGTCAGAAGGAAATGTAAAAGATTTACAGATCTCATCACGTGTAAAAACAGAACATGAACACAGCACATGTACAACCAATGATGTTCTTTTTGTTACTGTTACTGAGCTGTTTGCCCTTTCCCACCCAATGAAACGTTTGTTTAGCACCATTGATTTTGGGTTTCTAGGAATTTCCCGTCCTTTTGCAGCTTGATGAGATGGGGGCATAGAACCTATAACATCTTTTCCACATAACTCACCATCTAGGCATGCAATTGGACAGCCCTTAACTATTTATATAGCTTTAGATTCCAGGAGGGGACGAGGGTGGCTTATTAAGACTCCAGGAGGGGAAGAGGGTGGCTTATTAAGACTCCAGGAGGGGAAGAGGGTGGCTTATTAAGATTCCAGGAGGGGAAGAGGGTGGCTTATTAAGACTCCAGGAGGGGAAGAGGGTGGCTTATTAAGACTCCAGGAGGGGAAGAGGGTGGCTTATTAAGACTCCAGGAGGGGAAGAGGGTGGCTTATTAAGATTCCAGGAGGGGAAGAGGGTGGCTTATTAAGACTCCAGGAGGGGAAGAGGGTGGCTTATTAAGACTCCAGGAGGGGAAGAGGGTGGCTTATTAAGACTCCAGGAGGGGAAGAGGGTGGCTTATTAAGACTCCAGGAGGGGAAGAGGGTGGCTTATTAAGACTCCAGGAGGGGAAGAGGGTGGCTTATTAAGACTCCAAGAGGGGAAGAGGGTGGCTTATTAAGATTCCAGGAGGGGAAGAGGGTGGCTTATTAAGACTCCAGGAGGGGAAGAGGGTGGCTTATTAAGACTCCAGGAGGGGAAGAGGGTGGCTTATTAAGACTCCAGGAGGGGAAGAGGGTGGCTTATTAAGACTCCAGGAGGGGAAGAGGGTGGCTTATTAAGACTCCAGGAGGATAAGAGGGTGGCTTATTAAGACTCCAGGAGGGGAAGAGGGTGGCTTATTAAGACTCCAGAAGGGGAAGAGGGTGGCTTATTAAGACTCTAGGAGGGGAAGAAGGTGGCTTATTAAGCATTCCTAGTTTTCCTTGGGGTCTCCAAATGCGACCATATTAATGACCTTGTTCTGGTTTTTTGGGATCGTCAAAAGAATCGTCACATTCTCCAAACAGCTGTCTCTCAAGCCTCTCGCTAAATCACATCCTAACACACACTCTCTCTCTCATTCTCTCGCACAGCCAACTCCCAACTATATCACATAGTTACCTTCTAGCTTTCTCGTGACCAGCCATCCACCAACTCTCCCACCAAACCAACTCCCAAATCTATCCTACCCAGGCATCTCCTAACTTTCCCACCATACCAACTCATAATTATATCCCACCCAGCCATCTCCCAAGTCTCCCACCATACCACCCCTTAACTCTATCCCACTCAACCATCTCCAAACTCTCCCACCAAACCAACCCCTACCTGTAACCCACCCAGCCATCTGTAAACTCTCCCACCAAACCAACCCCTACCTCTATCCCACCCAGCCATCTGTCAACTCTCCCACTAAACCAACCCCTACCTCTAACCCACCCAGCCATCTGTAAACTCTCCCACCAAACCAACCCCTACCTCTATCCCACCTAGCCATCTCTAAAACTCTCCCACTAAACCAACCCCTACCTCTATCCCACCCAGCCATCTCCCAACTCTCCCACTAAACCAACCCCTACCTCTATCCCACCCAGCCATCTCCCAACTCTCCCACTAAACCAACCCCTACCTCTATCCCACCCAGCCATCTCCCAACTCTCCCACTAAACCAACCCCTACCTCTAACCCACCCAGCCATCTCCCAACTCTCCCACTAAACCAACCCCTACCTCTAACCCACCCAGCCATCTCCCAACTCTCCCACTAAACCAACCCCTACCTCTAACCCACCCAGCCATTTGCCAACTCTCCCACCAAACCAACCCCTACCTCTAACCCACCCAGCCATCTCCCAACTCTCCCACTAAACCAACCCCTACCTCTAACCCACCCAGCCTTCTCCCAACTCTCCCACTAAACCAACCCCTACCTCTAACCCACCCAGCCATCTCCCAACTCTCCCACTAAACCAACCCCTACCTCTAACCCACCCAGCCATCTCCCAACTCTCCCACCAAACCAACTCCTACCTCTATCCCACCCAGCCATCTGTAAACTCTCCCACCAAACCAACCCCTACCTCTATCCCACCCAGCCATCTGCCAACTCTCCCACCAAACCAACCCCTACCTCTAACCCACCCAGCCATCTGCCAACTCTCCCACCAAACCAACTCCTAATGGTATCCCGCCGAGCCCACCCCAAACTCTCCCACCAAACCAACCCCTACCTCTATCCCACCCAGCCATCTGTAAACTCTCCCACCAAACCAACCCCTACCTCTATCCCACCCAGCCATCTGCCAACTCTCCCACCAAACCAACCCCTACCTCTAACCCACCCAGCCATCTGCCAACTCTCCCACCAAACCAACTCCTAATGGTATCCCGCCGAGCCCACCCCAAACTCTCCCACCAAACCAACCCCTACCTCTAACCCACCCAGCCATCTGCCAACTCTCCCACCAAACCAACCCCTACCTCTAACCCACCCAGCCATCTGCCAACTCTCCCACTAAACCAACCCCTACCTCTAACCCACCCAGCCATCTCCCAACTCTCCCACCAAACCAACCCCTACCTCTAACCCACCCAGCCATCTGCCAACTCTCCCACCAAACCAACCCCTACCTCTAACCCACCCAGCCATCCGCCAACTCTCCCACCAAACCAACTCATAATGATATCCCGCCGAGCCCACCCCCAACTCTCCCACCAAACCAGCACTTTACTCTGTCCCTCCCAGCCATTTATCAATTTGCCTGTTCAGGCATTTTATCTCTCCCGTCCAGTTATCGTCTTCCTATCCCATCGTGTTACTCTACCACCCAGTCATCGTGTTACTCTCCCGTCCAGTCATAATGTTACTCTCCCACCCAGTCATCGTGTTACTCTCCCACCCAGTCATCGTGTTACTCTCCCACCCAGTCATCGTGTTACTCTCCCGCCCGGTCATCTCTTATCTCTCCCACCCAGTCATAATGTTACTCTCCCACCCAGTCATCGTGTTACTCTCCCACCCAGTCATCATCTTACTCTCCAACCCAGTCATCGTGTTACTCTCCTGCCCGGTCATCTCTTAGCTCTCCCACCCAGTCCTCGTCTTAATCTCCAACCCAGTCATCGTGTACCTCTCCCACCCAGTCATTGTGTTACTCTCCCACCCAGTCATCATGTTACTCTCCCGTCCAGTCATCGTGTTACTCTCCCACCCAGTCATCATGTTACTCTCCCGTCCAGTCATCGTGTTACTCTCCCACCCAGTCATCATGTTACTCTCCCGTTCAGTCATCATGTTACTCTCCCGTCCAGTCATCATGTTACTCTCCCGTCCAGTCATCATGTTACTCTCCCGTCCAGTCATCGTGTTACTCTCCCACCCAGTCATCATGTTACTCTCCCGTCCAGTCATCGTGTTACTCTCCCACCCAGTCATCATGTTACTCTCCCACCCAGTCATCGTGTTACTCTTCAACCCAGTCATTGTGTTACTCTCCCACCCAGTCATCATCTTACTCTCCCGCCCAGTCATATTCTAACTCTCCCACCCAGACATCATCTTACTCTCCCGCCCAGTCATATTCTAACTCTCCCACCCAGTGCTTCTTAACTCTCTCGCTTAATCATCTTCTAACTCTCTGACCCAAGCATCTTCTAACTCTCTGACCCAATCATCTTCCAACTCTTCTGCTAAGCCGTCTCTAAACTATCCTGTCCAGCCAACTGTCATCTCTCTTACCCAGCCATTTGCCTATTACTCGTCCTTCCCAACTGCATATAACCATGTTCAATGTCCAGGTTAACATCTGGAGCCATGTTGGTCAGACAAACTAATGTTGCAACACTGGGTTCTCGACATATTACACCACAAGACAACCCATAATGTTGGGTGCTCAACATGTTATACCACAAGACAACCCGTAATGATGGGTTCTTGACATGTTACACCAGAAGACAACCCGTAATGTTGGGTTCTCGACATGTTACACCACAAGAAAACCCGTAATGTCGGGTGCGCAACATGTTACACCCCAAGACAAACCGTAATGTTGGGTGCGCAACATGTTACACCACAAGACAACCCGTAATGTTGGGTGCGCAACATATTACACCACAAGACAACCCGTAATGTTGGGTGCGCAACATGTTACGCCACAAGACAACCCGTAATGTTGGGAGCTCAACAAGTTACACCCCAAGACAACCCATAATGTTGGGTGCACAACATGTTACGCCACAAGACAAACAGTAATGTTGGGTGCTCAACAAGTTATTGTTGTATGTTCATCGTTTCCGAAGAGGACCACATTGTCATCTTTCAATCCTGGAGTGTGTTCGAAGGTGGCTGATCAAACCAATCAGATCCCGAAAACGGCTGTTACATTGACAGCAGATAAACACTGTCTGTCCATCAGATGGATGCAATCCGTCTCATGCCTTCAGTATGGCACGTCTCCGTGCAGCTTCATTGATTCTTATTTGCCCCACATCCGCCATGCCAACAGAGATTTTACTTCGCCAGTTGAGCAGAAATGTTCTCCCCATTTTCAAGGTCAATGCTGCAGTTCTCCATTGAAGCTTTCAGAGTGTCTTTGTTTAGTATTCAACAGATTACATCACAAGGGAAACCCTTATTGTTGGATAACTGAAGCAGTAGGACTATTCTAGAACGTCTGCCAGGAAAGTCTAATATCAGCAGATTGGATGACTCTCGCATAGGTACGTTACTGCTTCGTTAAAGTCTAACCCAGAAATTCATGCCTGAACATCAAACATTTCTTAGCATCCCTTACAAGCAATGCAGCATCTGCTACCACAACCATCTGCAGCATCATCTTCTACAACAGCATGAACTTACTTCCAGTTGACCGCTGTTTTTGCAGCCTTGCACATGCTCCTCCTTAGACTGCCATTCTACTCGCTCTAGCTGTGTTAGGTTGTCAAGATGGAGACGGTACAAGACATCCCTGCCACATGAGTGCCATTACATAATATATATTATTGTAAATAAGACAACCATTTATGAGAGGAGGAGATAGGGATAGAGACACAGAGAGATAGAGAGAGAGATAGATAATTTTTTTTAAAACAACCAATATAATAGTAAGCGCAACATCCGTTAATGAGAGATTTATTTTATATTAAATCAATCTCAAAATAAGACATCCGTGTATGAAAAATGTATTTATAACGTAATATCTCACATTTAAGATATCCTTGTATGAAAGATTTATTTTATATTAAATCAATCCAACAAAAATGAGACATACGTGTATGAAAGATGTATTTTAAATGTAATATATCAATTGTAGGATATCCTTGTATGAGAGATTTTTTTAAATATTGAAATAAATCACAAATAAGATATCCGTGTATGATATATGTACAGAGCTTGACACATTTTAGTCCAGTCAATAAAAAATTTCACCAAGGTCGGACTACGGTCATGCAATGTATGTTAACAAACTTAAACTAGGCACTAATTCAACTTTATTTTTTCATAAAAGTGCGTACCAAATCAAAATATATTGTATTACTAACACAGTATTAGTCTATTTCTTTTTAACATAAAATACACTACAGTCAGAGGCATGGTGTGTGTGTCCGTGAACATTCTTGGTAGTTTTATCCCTGTAGTACAATTTATCGATGGCTTTAGTTAGTTTCAATTGTGCAGTGGCGGTTCATTTAGATTGACCATCATAAGCTAGCTGATGTAAAATCTATTTGAACCGCAATATCATTATTGATCGTCCAAGAGTCGTTATGTAGAACGATAACAAATGTAATTTACGATTATAAACGGATTTAATTTTTCACCCGTAAACCAAAAATTGTACTTGTCACAGACGAGCAGATGAGTACTTTTGTCAATCCCTTTACATGTATTTCGCATATAATATATCGCATGTAAGATATCCTTATATGAGATATGTATTTGACTTGGCTTGGCTTAGCTTCGTTCGTTCTCAATCTCCCGCTACCAAACCCTGAAAGGGCTTAAGTAGCAGAATGTAGTCCAGAGAACGGAATCCGTTGTGTCGTAGTTCACAGATTGACTGCGATATTTGCACCTTTCTGTCCAACACATCCAACTTCAGCTAGCATTTTTGAGTACCGGGCTAGCATTCCGTTTTCGATCCCTTCTCCTTAGCCACTCTGCCCTGCTGCAGCCTGTTATCCAGTATCACCGCGTGGAGGTGTATAAGGGTATTGGCAGCTTTGGTTCGCTGGCCCTGACTCTGGCAGTCAGCTATGGGTGGCTGACCACTGCAGCTCATGCGCTGCTCAGCGTCTTGATCCCAGATATGCATTTGATATGTAATCTCATGTAATGAAATTCGTGTGTTGAGAAAAGAGATTCAAAATTATTCTTACAAAACACTCACACTCACCAAGCATACATTAATGGACACTCACGCACTCACTCACTCACTCACTCACGCACTCACTCACGCACTCACTCACTCACTCACTCACTCAATCACTAACTAACTAACTAACCAACTAACTAACTAACTAACTAACTAACAAACTAACTGACTAACTAACTAACTAAAACTCACTCACTCATTCAGGCTTATTCAAACACTCGCCCACATCCTCACAACATACACTCTTTCTCTCACTTACACACTCCCACACAAATACATACACACACCACTCCACCTACCTCCCTCCCACAAGTAACTGCTCCCTGCTTTCATCGACCAACAACTGGACAAAACTGACCAGACCTGGATCCTGGTACACTGCCCCACTTGCCAGAAGGGCTGTAACGATAAGAAACATCAGTTGATAAATTAAAGATTTTGGCCAAATGTGAAGAATGTTGTCAATTACAGTTAATTTAGCACATAAAGTCCTCGTAGAACTGCGCTAGTAAAGTTAGTTGGTCGCAAACAGCTAATGTTAGATTATATTGTAATCATAGATGGCCTCAGAACAATTAATGTGCGATTAGTTTGTCACGAACAGTTAATGGTACGAGGCGTGTTCAAATGAAACCGGAACAAACTGCAACAAGTGAACATACGTACGATGTGCATGATTTCGTCACTGCTGGTAAAAACAGCACATGCCAACTGTCAGTCAAGTTTGCAAAATGTAATTATCCTCCGACTCCTATTTTCCTCAGCAGACCTTTGAAAACATGGCGGGTGTAATACGGAATCCGTCCAGAGTTAACCAGCTAGCGGAAATTCGGTTTCTAATAGCTGAAAGATGTCGACCATTTGACATTCATCGCAGAATGCAAGCAGTGTATGGTGAAAAAGTGTGTCGAAGACAACAGTGAAGAACTGGCCAACGATATTTAAAGAAGGACATGAGTTAACGCAACAATATACGCCTGACCTGGTCTCGGAAGATTTTTCGTTAACTCGCGTCCTTCTTTAAACATCGAGGGTAAGTAAGTAAATATCTCACAAATGGCTATTAAAAAATTACTAAGCGAGACACATTTCAAAAGCATATATTATTGCGCCTACATTGTTCTTTAATTCTCAACATAATTTCTAACAGTAATGATTCACTTATCCAATCACTTTGTCATTGCATGGACAGGCCAATTCTGTTTATTTTGTATCAGTCAGTTAGTTATCTTGGTACCCAACGTGAGCACACTTTCCTGAAATGCAATCGACCATGCGTTATGTTGTAGGCTAAACCATTCAAACACACTATTGCATTTTATTCCCTGCCTAGTACTACTCGTCTGCTCTAATTGTTCTCCAGCCCCTTCTTTCCCTCATGCCACATATAGGCTTCTGTTGCAATCTGAATGGGGCGACCAGGTCTGGCGGACTTCATCAGCAGTTTTTGAGTGACCTTAAGAAAATGCTTCGATCGAGTTATATATCGCTTTACGCGACAGGCACTTCTCAATGTAAACAGGAAGCATTTCTTTGTGAATATGTATGGCACAAAGTCATTTTGCCCCTCCTCAAAATAAAGAAGAAAACAGACGACAGCTCATTGTTCGTGGATTGTACACTGAGAATTCAAATGCCATTTTATATTTGGAGCAGCGCATGTGCATGCAATGCCCAGCGTCTGTTACCTACAAAAGTCACACAGTTAGATGATGATGCTGTAACCTAATGATAGATTTAAGAACTACCAATTACATTTTTTCAGTTATCACACATTAGTTTGTGACCTACTTACATACCTCCTACATACACACACGCGTAAACACGCATATTTATAAAAGTGTAAAGTAAAGTGACTGTCGTAGGGGTGTAGTTCTCACATTTACATTCTCACATGTACATCTCACATTTACTTCTCAGACTGAACAGAAAAAATATGAAAAAACTTTTCCGCCTCAACTGGGAAATGAACCCAGGACCACTGGCGTCGCTAACCTCTGCGCTACGCAGCTCCCTAATATAATATATTATAGTTTAGTTTAGTCGAAGAATCGCCTTCATTGCACTCGGTTTAACCCATAATATCATGTCTCCAGTTTTTGGAGAATCTCTGCACAATGCACGAACTCCGTAGCATGGGAAATGAACCCAGGACCACATAGATGCGAAGCCAGCTCACTAACCACTGCGCTACAGGGCTCCCTAATATAATATATTATAGTTTAGTTTAGTCGAAGACTCATCTTCATTGCACTCGGTGTAACCCATAATATCATATCTCCAATTTTTGGAGAATCTCTGCACAATACACGAACTCTGTAGCACCTGACAGGTTACAGAAATAGTTTGGCTAGGTTTCTAACATACCTTTGAGTTGTGCCCGGGCAGTGACCGTTAAGCCTGCTATTTCCGATTTCCAACTGCGTAGGGAATTTTTAACGTGCGCGACACTGCACATGGGCGCCCGATTTCTACTACCCAGAGATCCGTGGAAAATTCAAGAGAGTCCATGTGAAAAAATTCCGGCCTCTACCGTAACTTGAACTTGCCACCTCCAGCACCCGAGGCTGGCCTCTTACCTCGAGACCACTCATTCCCCTTTATTTATATATATATGTACAAATCTAAGTTCCTTTTCTTTGTAATATAGACATGGTGTTAGATTGTGCAGAACAGTATCAACAACATGTCAAAGTGCTCGATCCTACGTCGTTCCACAGACAGCTGAAGGTAATTCAGAGATTATCGTGGCAAGCCCGGAAGCCATGTCTCTCGTGGAATCGGCAACGAAACTGATTTGTAGATCTGGTCGACAAGCCAGAAATGTTCTATGTTCGTCTGGCATTTTCTTTTTCGCATTTATTTTTGAGCAAAATCCAAACTGGCAAACAGAAACGTTAACCTCTACCATCATTTGTTATCTCTGGCAAAATGGGCGTAACTGATACATTATCTAGTACATTCCTTTTTCATCGCGTCGTTATAATCATCATCAGTTCTCGTAGTATCTGAACATAATATTGTTATTCTCTCCTTCATTTATAACAGACTATAGGGCCACCACTGGTGAAGATTACTTACAGGAAGCCTGCACTATAACATTTTCTGTACTCTTGCAGTTGTGGTTTTTTACAAACTTCATGCACAACCTTCTTTATCCACTTTTTTTTTCTAGAAAACGCAAAGTTAGAGGTAATTCAAAAAATTAGATTGTGTGGCGGTCTTAAGCATCACTCTTTGATAGACCCCCACATGCCTCATCATGGACCACAAATATCTTTTCGTGGCCCAACACAGTTCTTCGGACAGCTACACAGAACCCTCAGTCCCTCACAGCATTCTTTCCATACCCACTATTAACTCTTGGTGAGCCTTCCCCTTCCACATATGTTTGTGACTCACCCTCCCTCCGCCAGCAGAACTCATTGTGAATATCTCCCTCCCACCCAAACAACTCTCTGAACCTCCCTCCCTCTCAAACCTTTATGTGAACCTCCCCCCTCCCCCCTTTTATATCTTCACACCCCCGCCCCCTTTACCCTACAGGACCCCCCCCCCCTTTTATATCTCCACACACTCCCCACCCCCTTCACCCTACAGGACTCTTTGCTCATCCCAAGTTGGGAATCAGTGCTGTAAATGTATTTTAAGTTATAGAAAATGGTTTGAGAAGTTAGTCAGTTATTTCGTGTTTATACTTGTATGTTTATCTCAAATTGTCGAATCATAGATAATCAGTAGACAAGACGTGCACTCGATGCAGGAGAGCTAGGATATGACAGTCACAAATCCCAATTATATCGTATTGAAGAAATGGGATCAAGATGCTGAGCAGCACATGAGCGGCAGTGGTTAGCGAGCCATAGCTGACTGCTAGCGTCAGGGCCAGCGAACCATAGCTGCCAAGACCCTTCTACACCTCCACGCGGTGATCCTGGATAACAGGCTGCAGCAGGGCAGGCTGGCTAAGGAGAAGGGATCGAAGAGAGAATGCTAACCCGGTACTCAAAAATGCTTGCTGAAGTCGGATGTGCTGGACCGAAAGGTGCAAACATCGCAACCAAGCTGTAAACTACGACACAGCGCATTCCGTTCTCTGGACTACATTCTGCTACTTAAGCCCTTTCAGGGTTTGGTAGCGGGAGATTGAGAATGAACGAAGAAGAAGAAGAATTGAAGAAATGACGATGTCGTCATAATGAAAGTTAATGCACAAGTCAAATAATACTGAGCACATCATAAAGGAATAACCCCAGCGGTGTGGACAAACTCTAAGTAGATAGTTGTTTGGATTCACTGTGGAAAGAGAGTAAAATTGCTGGGGAAAAAACAGAGACTGAGAAGAGATTCTAGATAGTTGAACGTCACGAATTGGAAGGTAGTCAACACCAGGATTGATAGTCATCAATATTGTCATAAACTCAAGTGTTGTCATGGTCCGCATGAAAGCAAGAGGACTCATGTTTGTTTTGTCCATGTCATTCTGAATGCCTCATATAATTCAGTAATAGCTGAGGGAATATTTACCCGGGATTAAGGAAGGAAATATAATAGGAAGAGATAAAAATTAAGACAAATAAGATTAATAAAGAGAACAAAAGGAGGAAGATTAATAATATTCAGATGAAAGTGAAATAAACGATTTAAAACTATAGTAATAATAAGAAGAAGATTAACAAAAGAAGACGATTCACAATAAGAAGAACAAGATTACAAATGAGAAGATAATCAGTTATAAATTTTAAATAACAGAATAATAATAATGAGATACACGCGTGCAAGAAGAACAGGCAGAAAAATAAAACAAAAAGAAGTGAAACCTGCCAAGTCCCTGATAAAAACTATCTAGTCGATACATCCATCTGGTGTGCCTCTGATCAAACGTAAAACAGCCTTGCAAACTATTTTATTGTCGCTCGCCGTTCTATTATAGGAGGCAGGAAGTCTGTTCACTGTGAGTCTATCGGGAAAGGAGCTATCATTACTGAGCCAGACTATGGGATCAGCGAAGCCAGTAGATATCCAGAGAAAGGTCTCGTAGATTGTAACATTGAGGTTGGGCCCAGCCGGCTAATCTTGTGTATATTTAAACCACCTGGCTGTTCAATCGGAAGCAGTTGTACAACTTTGCCTAGACAACAGAACAACAAACGCACCAAAATACTCGCTCCCCACCCAAAACGAGTGTCAAAGGCATACGCACTTGAACGAATTCACACCAGGGTTGCCATTTTTGCAGCTAAGTTGCCAAATTCCAGAGTTTTGGCAAGTTTTCAACCCATTGGCATTTTTATTTCGCGTTTGACAACTGACATCTTTTCTGGCAACTATTTAAGGAAAGGCGACATTTTTCATTTTAATACCTATCACCTTTTTCAGTAAAAATGTCGCACACTATAATGTATTCAAAATATCCGCCTGTAAAGTTAACTTTAACTTAACATGTTTATACTGGTTTATAAGACTGCAGTTGTATCTGAAACCAAGAGTAGTAGTACTCATCGAGATGTGCCAATATTCCACCAGTTTAGCACTTTTCTTAGAACTGAACTTTCAAATTCCGATTCGTAGTGTTAGGATGGGAACATACTTTTACAAATTGATTGGGATCGACTTAAATATAATTTAAGCTATGGTATTTGGTATCAATGTAATAATTTCGACATTATAAGATGTTCTATAGATTGTGATTTCTTTCTCTGTAAACTGACGTCTATCTGTTATAGATGTATTTAATATATGCATTAAGTTTCTTTATAACATCAGTTATCATTTCACATATTACCATGTGGTTAAAGGAATGGCGAACTTCTTGATAAAGAAAACCTGTACCAAAAATGTACAGCCCCCTCATCTGTTCTGCTCGAACGTGAAGCATCGGCATTTACCACAATAGGTCTCTTTACCCGAAGCCAGTAACCGAGATTTTGGAGTGGCTAATTATAATAGCAATTTTTTATTTACCTAATTGTCAGACAAAGTACAACCCTCTTCAAATGTCTTTTACGACATGTTTAGAAGGCGACATGGATCTATTACTTTCATCCCTGGCACCATTGGAGTATATATATATATATATATATATATATATATATATATATATATATATATATATATATATATACATAAATATAAATTGTTCATGTTTTGTTTCCTAGGACGGGGTTGTATTCCGTTGATATAAACGAACATCATGCTTATATATATATATATATAAAGACACAAATAGATACTTGAGTTCAGATAATGTCATTTAGTTTAAAAAATCACTAACGTATCATTGATGCTTCTATGACTGCTTATGTTTTCATATATGATTATTTGGATTCATATATGTAACTTCATTCTCTTTCTCTCTCTCCCTTTCTGTTTATGTGTGTCTGCGTATATACAATTGTATGCGTATATAAAAATAGATTGCAGAAACAAAAATCGTAACAGATTTGGCAACTATCTGTCAACTATCAAAAACATGTTTTGTAACTTTTCAAAATTGTAATCGAGCATCCCTGATAGTCACACTTGTTACAGATATACCCCGGGTTATACTTGACCTGAGCGTGTCTCGATTAACCAGGTATTTACAACATGTTAATTCACAGCTTTACAAGTAATGACAAACAAGCTGTATAGTTTTGAAGATCTTCTGTAACCATTTAACATTTATAACAGTATCTTTGTTGACATATTTGTCATTAAATCTTGATTTTGTGTACGTAAAAGTCGAATACTTTAAAGCTAAACATATGAACGCTAATTTCTCAGTGCTACTTGTTACATGGATAGGATTTCTCGCCAATGTGAACAGTAATATTTCAATGAAAACAGCTGACAGCAAGGAACAGACCGAGTGGTACTCAAGGTGAGAAGAATATGCACAGTTTGGTTTTCAAATGACGGTTGTGTATGGTGTTAGTAACTTCATCATATAAAGTATTGCTATTGAAATCAGCACTGCAATGTTGAGATACTTGCATCCTGTACAGGGTCCAACTTGAGTGGTGTCGCTATGTTTCATGGAGTGAAATGACAAAATAAATTATGGCAGACCAACAGACGGCAGACATAGATTAAAATAAATAAAAAAGGCAATATAGATATTATTAATGTCCCATCGTAAACAAAACGACAAAAGTAAAAATCTTTAGAGCCTGTGTTTTTCCTGTGGCAGTTATGGCTGCGAATCATGGACGATTACCAAAACTTCCAGACAAAGAATCAAATCCTTCGAGTCAAAATGTTAGAGAAAGATCCTTAGAATGTCCTGGACAAAAAAAAAAAGACAAATGTAGACATTCGGCAAGAGTTGAGCATAGAGGAGAACTGGTTTATCAATTCCATTATGGCCAGAAAATGTACACAACGGTCTTAAGAGAACAGTGATGGAGGGTATGTGCCAGGCAAAAGAGGAAGGGGTAGACCAAGAAGACGACGGCACCAAGATATCCAGGAATGCCTGGGTATGACTGTGGCGGAGGCTAGAGTTTTGGCAAGAGAAAGAGTTTCTTTCAGACAGACTGTGAACGACATTTTATAAAGGACATGATACATGATGATGAAACGAAGCTGGTTTCCACATCAGACTGGTAATGTGATATGTAATCGCATACGGCTGTAACAACATATCCTGGTTTAGCAGAGCTTAGTGGATGTAGGATACACATGTGTGGATTTGGTAGTTGGGTGGTTGTACATTCTGAACCTTCGGGCTGTTCATTTTCCCCGAGACTCAGTGATTATGTTTCAATCAGCCATTTGACGACCTTGTGTGATGGTATTGCACTACACAGAGCGGTTCTACGCAAGGTTTTACAAGCGATGTCATCAACATTAAAAATCTGTTGAGAAAGACTTTCAGTGTGGTTGTTATGTTCTCATAATGATATGTTGCATGTTCTGAACTCATTGTACAAGAGCCGCCCCGGAAGGTATGTATCGGGCATGGGAATTTTTTTGTTTGTTGCTTAGATGTTTGCCTCCCTAGTTTCTACTGGTGGAGGCGCGCCATTTTCCACCCCAGACCGTAGTCCATTGGGCGATATCAGGACGCATAAACCAGTGTTTGGATGCATGTGTGCGTCTGTATGTACCTATGCTAGGTTTGTGCGCATCAGAAGCTAGCCCAACCAAAGTGCAATGGAAGGGCCTCACCATGAGGGCGCGTGTGAAAGTTGTACAAGGGTGTGACTGTAGGACAGAGTCAAATGAAACAGGGGGAGGTAAGAGGGGAGAGAGAAGGGGAAGAGTTGCCCCCAGGGTGAGTGCCCCTCGTGACCTGGGCTGTTGCTCAGGTCATGCATGGGAATTACATACCCATCTGAATTTGAGGCATCTGCAGCAGCGTATAGATGCCCAAGAGTCTTGCTCAGTTGAGGACTTCATAGTTTAGTACTTTATCCTTTCAGCTGATCCTGAGCGGCCTGCGGGACAGCTCATAGAAATGGTTCGATTTCTTGACATGTTTGCTAAAAGTTGGGCATGTCTTTCAGGCGTACAGAAGGGCGGTTGGCACTGCAGCACTAATTCCTTGTTGTCCTAAATATAACTCACAGTCTTTCAAAAGTAGTACATGATTTGACAATCATGTTGTTGACCTCAGAGTTTATATTCTCTTCCCTGGTGAAGGTACTATCTATTCAGGTAAAGCTATAAACTGTTCAGAGAAAATGATTAGCTACAGTGTAATTTAGTTCGTGTTAAGGTTTTCTGTTCTGGTATTATTGACGTTAAGGTGAAACTTAAAGCAAGCAGCTGAACATTCAGTTATGGTGGTACTCATGTCCTGTTTTCAACAAGCGTTAATAACGAAGTCAATAGCAAAGAGGAAATCTAAGATGGCTGCTTCTTTCACTTCGAGAAGGGACAGTTGGCACCTAATATTGAATACATTCCCACCCGTCTTATATCTTATACAAACGTTCATATCAGTGTGCATTGCTGTGCAATCGGCATTGAGAACATGAGATGGGTGATACAACTGATGACCATAAGCTGTCTTCAGGGAATCATACGACAGCTATGAGGAATTTATGTCTGTATCTGGATTACATCGGCTTTATTGCTGATCCAGGCATCTTGGATCTTCCTGAGCTTATTATGGACGATGTTGCACATATTGGTGAGGACTGCCATTTTTAATGGTCGAGTAAGGATGGATTATTTTGCCGGGATATATATATACGTGATGAATTTCATCTAATAGGGACTGAAAATCTTCAACTTTCTCATCACAACATTCAGGGTGTTGTATATTGAATGTGCGAGTTTTTCTGAAGCAGTAGAAAGTAAAGTATTTTTCAGTGGATCATTTTTCCTTGACTGTAGGCAGGTAGAACTGTTCATCCTTGAGTCGACAGTCCAGAACCCCAGCGAAGTTATTCGTCAGCGAATGATGTGCTATTCAGTTTTGAAATGTTCAGTCACTTGGGCTCCGTGTGGAGGTTGAATAGGTGTACGATCAGCATGTGGTCTGTCGAGCATTCGGCACCACGCATGGTCTTTGCCCCACCTACATCTCGTCCGTCAGGTCTTTTGGTGATGACGAAGTAAATAATGTGCCACTGTTTAGTGCGAGGATGCATCCATGATGTTATGTAGTGAGTTAGTAGACGAAACATTTCTTTAGTTATAGATAGTTCATATGTGGCACATAATCACATCAATAGGGATCTATTGCTTCTACATTGTCCCTCATCGTGTCTTAGATGGTGCGACACTTCATCGTGTCTCAGGTGTTGCGACACTTCATCGTGTCTCAGGTGTTGCGACACTTCATCGTGTCTTAGGTGTTGCGACACTTCATCGTGTCTTAGGTGTTGCGACACTTCATCGTGTCTCAGGTGTTGCGACACTTCATCGTGTCTCAGGTGGTGCGACACTTCATCGTGTCTCAGGTGTTGCGACACTTCATCGTGTCTCAGGTGGTGCGACACTTCATCGTGTCTCAGGTGTTGCGATACTTCATCGTGTCTCGGGTGGTGCAATACTTCATCGTGTCTAAGGTGGTGCGACACTTCATCGTGTCTCAGGTGTTGCGATACTTCATCGTGTCTCAGGTGGTGCGACACTTCATCGTGTCTCAGGTGTTGCGATACTTCATCGTGTCTCAGGTGGTGCAATACTTCATCGTGTCTCAGGTGGTGCGACACTTCATCGTGTCTCAGGTGTTGCGACACTTCATCGTGTCTCAGGTGTTGCGACACTTCATCGTGTCTCAGGTGGTGCGATACTTCTTCGTGTCTCAGGTGGTGTTACACAGATTATGAGGTATATTTTTTAGTTGGATTAGGTTTTAGACCCCCTGCAACTATGCGGCAAGTATATGATACAGAAATAACGGAGTGTAATATTTGTTTTCCTGGTGATCTGAATCAGAATAAAGAAACGACACAATTTAGACGTAAGACAAAAGATGCGATGGAGCACAAGAGGAATCACAGGCTAATAAAGTTGTAATCAGAGTGGAGGAAAAAAATGGGCAAGAGAAGAACAAGCTTTCTGAGTGTGTACAATTAACTGGACTTTGTTATCATTTTCACTAGTATGAATGACGACGCGATAATCTTTCGGAAAAAAGACCGAGCTCATTATAAGGTCACGTGTTTCTGAACCCCAGAAGTAAATGGGTACCTGACTAATAGTAAAGAAGATAACATCAGAAGAACTGGTCATCTCAACCTGAGAAAATATCAAGAACTAGTACAATGAAGGTTATCACACTCCATCCCCGACGGCAGTGACTGCTATGGTACTTACTTCCTTGACTTCAAATCACCAGGGGGAATATAAAGAAGATGTAAATCATGATTTTTAAACATTTTCATGACTCAGAAGGCTGCGCACGAATGTGAGAATTCTATTCATGATTTTATTTATAATTTCCTCTACTTTATAACCTGATATTCTCTTAACTGAATTCGCTGTTTTTTTATTGTTCTGTTCTTGTTTGTCTTTTCCTTGATACTGACTTATATTTAGGCGGATACGTCGGTTAACATCCGTTACTGGTCTGGCGTAAAACTGATTTGATAACCTTGCGTGTATTTCAGGCGAGGTTGAACAACTAAAAGACATGTATTAAACCGCCGTGAAAACTGGATACTTCAGCAAATTGGTGCCTGCCACCACGTTGTGAGAGGTAAATATGTCAAGTAACTAAGTAAGTTTGGTAGAATGTACAGCTGTAGTGAAGACTTGAAGCATGTCATGATCGGCTACACTAGATCCGCTTTCTACGTTTATATTGCTGTTGGGGAGAACATGTGATCCCAGGTGCAAACAATGAGGCGTGCCTTCACCACAGTGTGTCAAAATAAACCTCCGCTACTTTCTGACAGCGACTGGTGAGACGAAGGAATAGATAAGTATGGGAGATACATTCTAACTCATCCACTTAAAGATTTATATTTCAACTCATTCACTTAAAAATTATTATCCCAACTCATTCACGTGAAGATGTGTATTCTAATGCATTCACTTAAAATATTCTTATTTTAAATCATTTACTTTAAGATTTCTATGCCAACTTATTCACTTAAAGATTTTTGTCCTGATTCAATTGAAGATTTTTATTCTAATTCATTCACTTAAAGATTCTTATTTTAAACCATTTACTTAAAGATTTCTATTTTAACTCATTCACTTAAAGATTTGTATCCTAACTCATTCACTTGAATTTTTCTGTTCTCATTCACTTAAAGATTCCTATTTTAACTCATTCACTTAAAAATTCCTATTTGAACACATTCACTTAAAAAATCTTATTTCAACACATTCACTTAAAAATTCCTATTTGAACTCATCCACTCACAGATTCCTATTCTAACTCATTCACTGAAAGATTCCTAAGACTTCTAAGCGCATTGATTTTAGCGACGAGAACGCCATACTCTATCAGGTTCCTTGTTGTTGTTGTTAGTGCCCCACCTATTTGATTTAGGAATTCTTGAGACCGTTCTGTGGTGGTGTGTTACGGAGGCTCTACTCCCATCCTGAGGCATACTTAATAAAGCTGTAGTGCAATACCCTTTGAAGCGTCACATTTTACATGTAACGAATTAACGGAACTTGCATGTGTCAACTATCAGTGCAACTGTAATAGCATGTTTGGGAAACAAAGATGGAAATCCAGTTGGTTTCAGGACAGGATTATGTGAAAGAATCACGCTCAACAGTGATTTGTTGTTTTCTGTACCGTGAATTTGTTTTATTTCTCTGTGTGGAGCATGGATTGATTATAAACCTTAGCACAATATGAGTTTCGTTATTTAGTCGGTGGTGGAATGTGACGTATCAAAGAATTTTCCCGGTAAGTCAGACGGCTTATCTAAAGTAGGCCATGCACTGAAGTAGGCTATGCACTAAAGTAGGCCCTGCACTAAAGTGGGCAATGCACTAAAGTAGGCCATGCACTGAAGTAGGCCATGCATTAAAGTAGGCCATGCACTAAATTAGGCCATGCACTGAAGTAGGCCATGTACTAAAGTAGGCATGCACTGAATTAGGCCATGTACTGAAGTAGGCCATGCACTGACTAACATAGTTTGGTCAGAATGTTTCACCTGACCGGTCGTTAGTTTCCTCTCACCTATGAGGACTCGTGTGCAATATAATAAAATGATTAACAATAAAACATTTGAAATATGAGAATATATACATATACAAAAGTAGGG
Organism: Ariolimax columbianus; assembly: GCA_036924085.1. Lineage (NCBI taxonomy): Eukaryota > Metazoa > Mollusca > Gastropoda > Stylommatophora > Arionidae > Ariolimax > Ariolimax columbianus. Next base: position 110,990,758 of record JAVGWX010000002.1, read on the forward strand.
TGAATATCAGTATCAATAAATCCATACATTTTCAGATCCCTGTGGAATATAGGTTTTCAAAAAATACATTCGGATGCCTCAAACGATGGTCTGTATATATTTGTTGAATCTTCTGGGGATTAAAGTTTCTTCAGAATGAGGTAGGGATCCCCATGCCCAACTCTTCCTAGCTTCCTCCCCCCCCCCCTTACAACATGTTGCGCTGGTTACAGTCATATTATGCTTTGCTCCACTTTCTTGAACCCGGTAACACTCTCGAGACGAATGAATGTGACTTTTGTTTTTAAATCATACCTTCAAAAAAAATAAAAAAATAAAAAGAGCAAAATGTGCAATAATCTATTAAACTATTAATCTATTAAACTATTAATCTATTAAACTATTAATCTATTAAACTGTTAATCTATTAAACTGTTAATCTATTAAACTATTAATCTATTAAACTATTAATCTATTAAACTATTAATTTATTAAACTATTAATCTATTAAACTATTAATCTATTAAAATATGAATCTATTAAACTACATTAGCATTCATGTTTGTGTTCTCCGATGGCCGTCAATAGCGACAATCATATTGGGAAGATGGTTTAAAAAAATGAAATGATTATGTCCAACAATTGTATAAACATTTTGTTTGGTTCAACATTTTAAGGAAGCAACATGACGAGATGTTAGGAAGTGACCGGACTAGATCTAAGGATCTCAGATGACGAGAAGTTAGGTAGTGACCGGACTAGATCTAAGGATCTGACATGAAGAGATGTTAGTAAGTGATAGGACTGGATCTAAGGATCTGAGATGACGAGAAGTTAGGAAGTGACCAGACTAGATCTAAGGATCTGAGATGACAAGATGTTAGGAAGTGATCGGACTAGATCTAGGATATGAGATGACAAGATGTTAGAAAGTGATCGGACTAGATCTAAGGATCTGAGATGACAAGATGTTAGGAAGTGATCGGACTAGATCTAAGGAACTGACATGACGAGATGTTAGGAAGTGACCGGACTAGATCTAAGGATCTGACATGACGAGATGTTAGGAAGTGACCGGACTAGATCTAAGAATCTGACATGACGAGAAGTTAGGAAGTGATCGGACTAGATCTAAGGATCTGACATAACGAGAAGTTAGGAAGTGATCGGACTAGATCTAAGGATCTGACATGACGAGAAGTTAGAAAGTGACCGGACTAGAGCTAAGGATCCGAAATGACGAGATGTTAGGAAGTGACTGGACTAGATCTAAGGATCGGAGATGACGAAAAGTTATGAAGTGACCGGACTAGACCTAAGGATCTGAGATGACGAGAAGTTAGGAAGTGACCGGACTAGATCTAAGGATCTGAGATGACGAGAAGTTAGGAAGTGATGACATGACGAGATGTTAGAAAGTGATCGGACTAGATCTAAGGATCTGACATGACAAGATGTTAGAAAGTGATCGGACTAGATCTAAGGAACTGGCATGACGAGAAGTTAGGAAGTGACCGGACTAGATCTAAGGATCTGAGATGACGAGAAGTTAGGAAGTGACCGGATTAGATCTAAGGATCTGAGATGACGAGAAGTTAGGAAGTAACCGGACTAGATCTACGGATCTGACATGACGAGATGTTAGGAAGTGACCGGACTAGATCTAAGGAACTGACATGACGAGATGTTAGGAAGTGACCGGACTAGATCTAAGGATCTGACATGACGAGATGTTAGGAAGTGACCAGACTAGATCTAAGGATCTGACATGACGAGAAGTTAGGAAGTGATCGGACTAGATCTAAGGATCTGACATAACGAGAAGTTAGGAAGTGATCGGACTAGATCTAAGGATCTGACATAACGAGATGTTAGAAAGTGACTGGACTAGATCTAAGGATCTGAGATGACGAGAGTTATGAAGTGACCGGACTAGACCTAAGGATCTGAGATGACGAGACGTTAGGAAGTGACCGGACTAGATCTAAGGATCTGAGATGACGAGAAGTTAGGAAGTGACCGGACTAGATGTAAGGATCTGAGATGACGAGATGTTAGGAAGTGATCGGACTAGATCTAAGGATCTGACATGACTAGATGTTAGGAAGTGATCGGACTAGATCTAAGGAACTGGCATGACGAGATGTTAGGAAATGACCGGACTAGATCTAAGGATCTGAGATGACGAGATGTTAGGAAGTGACGGGACTAGATCTAAGGATCTGATATGACGAGATGTTAGGAAGTGATCGGACTAGATCTAAGGATCTATCATGACGAGATGTTAGGAAGTGACCGGACTAGATCTATGGATCTGATATGACGAGATGTTAGGAAGTAATCAGACTAGATCTACGGATCTTACATGACGAGATGTTAGGAAGTGACCAGACTAGATCTAAGGATCTGACAAGACAGGATGTTAGGAAGTGATTGGACTAGAGCTAAGGATCTGACATGACGAGATGTTAGGAAGTGACCGGACTAGATCTAAGGATCTGACATGACAAGATGTTAGGAAGTGACCGGACTAGATCTAAGGAACTGACATGACGAGATGTTAGGAAGTGACTGGACTATATCTAAGGAACTGACATGACGAGATGTTAGGAAGTGACCGGACTAGATCTAAGGAACTGACATGACGAGATGCTAGGAAGTGACCAGACTAGATCTAAGGAACTGACATGACCAGATGTTAGGAAGTGACCGGACTAGATCAAAGGATCTGGCATGACGAGATGTTAGGAAGTGACCGGACTAGATCTAAGGATCTGACATGACGAGAAGTTAGGAAGTGATCGGACTAGATCTAAGGATCTGACATAACGAGAAGTTAGGAAGTGATCGGACTAGATCTAAGGATCTGACATGACGAGAAGTTAGAAAGTGACCGGACTAGAGCTAAGGATCCGAAATGACGAGATGTTAGGAAGTGACTGGACTAGATCTAAGGATCGGAGATGACGAAAAGTTATGAAGTGACCGGACTAGACCTAAGGATCTGAGATGACGAGAAGTTAGGAAGTGACCGGACTAGATCTAAGGATCTGAGATGACGAGAAGTTAGGAAGTGATGACATGACGAGATGTTAGAAAGTGATCGGACTAGATCTAAGGATCTGACATGACAAGATGTTAGAAAGTGATCGGACTAGATCTAAGGAACTGGCATGACGAGAAGTTAGGAAGTGACCGGACTAGATCTAAGGATCTGAGATGACGAGAAGTTAGGAAGTGACCGGATTAGATCTAAGGATCTGAGATGACGAGAAGTTAGGAAGTGACCGGATTAGATCTAAGGATCTGAGATGACGAGAAGTTAGGAAGTAACCGGACTAGATCTACGGATCTGACATGACGAGATGTTAGGAAGTGACCGGACTAGATCTAAGGAACTGACATGACGAGATGTTAGGAAGTGACCGGACTAGATCTAAGGATCTGACATGACGAGATGTTAGGAAGTGACCAGACTAGATCTAAGGATCTGACATGACGAGAAGTTAGGAAGTGATCGGACTAGATCTAAGGATCTGACATAACGAGAAGTTAGGAAGTGATCGGACTAGATCTAAGGATCTGACATAACGAGATGTTAGAAAGTGACTGGACTAGATCTAAGGATCTGAGATGACGAGAGTTATGAAGTGACCGGACTAGACCTAAGGATCTGAGATGACGAGACGTTAGGAAGTGACCGGACTAGATCTAAGGATCTGAGATGACGAGAAGTTAGGAAGTGACCGGACTAGATGTAAGGATCTGAGATGACGAGATGTTAGGAAGTGATCGGACTAGATCTAAGGAACTGGCATGACGAGATGTTAGGAAATGACCGGACTAGATCTAAGGATCTGAGATGACGAGATGTTAGGAAGTGACGGGACTAGATCTAAGGAACTGACATGACGAGATGTTAGGAAGTGACTGGACTAGATCTAAGGAACTGACATGACGAGATGTTAGGAAGTGACCGGACTAGATCTAAGGAACTGACATGACGAGATGCTAGGAAGTGACCAGACTAGATCTAAGGAACTGACATGACCAGATGTTAGGAAGTGACCGGACTAGATCAAAGGATCTGACATGACGAGATGTTAGGAAGTGACCGGACTAGATCTAAGGATCTGACATGACGAGATGTTAGAAAGATTTCATATAATTTTCTGGTGAACATAATCAACAGTCAAGACCTGCTTGCTCCCTTCAAACAAGAACTACTTTCTCAAACCAGGCAAGAACTACTTGTTCAGATAAGGCACGAACTACTTGCTAAGAACAAACAAGAACTACTTGCTCAGACCACGCCAGAACTATTTGTTCAGACCAGACAAGAACTACTTGCTTAGATCGAGCACGAACTACTTGCTCAGACCAGGCAAGAACTACTTGATCAGACCGTACAATAATTTCTTTCTCAGACCAGGCAAATACTGTTTCAATAGGCCAGGCAACAATTGCTGGCTCGGATCAGTCGAAAGCTGTTTATTTAATGTTGCTTCTTGTTTCAAGAATACATGGTAAAGATTTAGATACAGAAGGAAACACAAAGACAGAAAATAGTTAAGACATTTACGTAACAGAATATGGCGATACAAAAATAAAACAGGGTAAACCAAGAAGAAATGTGACTTACACAAATTAAAGCACATGAAAATGTTAGTTAAAAAGTCAACACCAGAATAAATGATGGTGATATACAATTGCTTGCCAGCCCATGCAGGCTCAGTTAATGTCTGCTCGACAAAATAAATACAAATAGAGAAACATACACTGTGTGTGAGGAGAACTTCCAAACAGTGGACCATGCCCCGCAGGCCAGTCGACTCCAAGAAAGGAACAAAGTGACAAAATGACCCTCTACAACCCATTAAAGGAATACATTGTATTGTGACAAGAGAAAACTGAAACAGGCCACCAAGTTTGAGGGAAATATATGTTGTTATTTGAGGGACAAATTATATCGTAACGAGAGATGCCTGGGACAGACTATCACGTTTATGAGGGAAATTGATGTATATTAGGGACCCAGTGGTCTCAAGGTAAAGTGTTCGCCTCGGGTGCTGGAGGTCACAAGTTCAAATCAAGGTGGAGATTGGAATTTTTTCAGGTGGTTCATCCGGTAAATATTTCCACTGATCTATGAGAAGTGAGATCAGACACCCGTGTGCAGCGCGCGTGCGTTAAAAATACCTTAGCAGTTGGAAATCGAAAAGAGTAGGAGTTACGGTCGCTGTTCGGGCAAAAATCAAGTAAAAAATCTACTCAAATTATTCTAGGGATATTCGCCCTACAGAGAATATGTCGCAAGAAGGGGACTGTGTGGCTATAACTTTAGGTCTTGGTTATGTGAATAGCGGAGCGGCTTAAATGGGCCTGACAGGATGCGGGACTACCTTGCTCTAATTTAAGCTTTCACCTCCACCAGTCTCAAATAGGCGATCGTATATTCAAGGGGCTAACAGATGCTGGGATTGACCAGTGGAGTTTTACCTACCAAAAAAATATGAAATAAAGGAGGTCACACCATCCCACGGGATCAAGACGCTGAGCAGCTCATGAGCTACAGCGGTCAGCGACCCATAGCTGACTGCTAGCGTCAGGGCCAGGGAACCAGAGCTGACTGCTAGCGTCAGGGCCAGCGAACCAGAGCTGCCAATACCCTTCTACACCTCCACTCGGTGATCCTGGATAACAGGCTGCAGAAGGGCAGACTGGCCAAGGAGAAGGGATCGAAGAGGGAATGCTAACCCGGTACTCAAAAAAATTATTGCTTAAGTCGGATGTGTTGGACATTTGTAGGATATATATATATATATATATATATATATATATATATATATATATATATATATATATATATATATATACGTAAATAAGTTTATTAAAAAATTGATAGACACGTTTTACAGATTGATTTATTAGCAAATACCAGTACTGTGTTGTGGTATTTTGGAAGGCAAGTTTTATTTTGTGGGTGTGTTATTGTGTTTTAATATTTGAATAAGAGAAAAAATAAAAAAGGAAAACAGCAACTTTTAACTTTCTTCCCATTCTTTCTATTTTCATCGGTCTAAAAAATCTTTCATATTTTTACCGGTCCGCTGATGTAAAAAGATTGGGAAACACTGTTCTATAAGACATCCGATAGTTCAGTTCTGGTTAGTCTTGAATCTGAAATTCAACCAGAAATACGCCAGCCAGAGCATCTACAATGAAGAAATGGAACACGGGCAGATACCGTACACACGTATATAAATATCTTTTGATAGGAACATAATAAGGACAAATATGGACGCTTTCTTGGTCTTGACTGACACCGGAAGTATAAGTTGATGTGGGTCACAAACGGAGACGATCACCATATTGATAATAGTCAAATTGAGTCTACACGGAACGAAATATCAGTGAATAGGGTAGACTCATTCAAAAAGATTGTGTCTTGCTTTAGAAGCATAAAATACAAACACACACACAACAACTGGTATACAGAAGAAAGAGGAATGCTCTACTTTATGAGTTGCTTCTTTAAATTATCTGAATGGCAGAAGTAAAGGACATATTAAACTTTTGAAAAGCTGAAAACACAGACCAAAAACATTTTTATTAAACACTAGCCCTCTAAATACATTTAAAATGAGTTTCCTCACGAGATGAAGGACCGAACAACGACTTGTCTAAGTGTGTCGTCTTGCGCAAGTAACTGTGAAATCTTCTATTTCGCAGGCACAATTGGAGAAGCGATATTTTGTTGAGAATCATGATAATATTTATGAGGTTTCTAATTCTCAAACAATTTCTTTTGGTGGAGGGATTCAGTGGAAGGATTGTATGATCATCACATTTACCATGTCAATGGGATTATCGTGCGTGCGCATCTGGTTGTGTCATGATGAGTAGATCAAGCGGATGTTCAGACACACCCGAGAAAATCCCGAGAAGGATTTGAATTACAGAATATAAGCGTAAAATAGCGGGTAGGGATAGGGAGGGACACCCAGATGATTAAGGCAGCGTCTGGGTTAGAGATAATGTGGTTATGGGGTGGGGGGGGGAGTTGAGGGAGTAAGTGACAAAGACACCGCTCAGGTTATAAGCAAACATTGTGAGGTGTTATGTTACCCAAAGTTGACATCACTATATTCGTACTCCAGATAGACTCATAGGTTAGACTCGGTATATGGCCAAGAGTATGGGTCATTATATTTCGTACATTCATGCTCTGTCGTCGACCATCTTTGGTGTTAATCTTCTGCAATCTGTGGATCGCCTATTTATAGCGTGCGATGTGAAGTGAAAATCTATAAGGCTGTTACAGAGAGAAAAATGAAGGCCAGCAGAGTCATCATCCGTTAGGTTGAGATATGAGAGAAACATGGGGTCAGCTGAGTCATCATCCATCAGGTTGAGATATGAGAGAAACGTGGGGTCAGCTATCATCCCTCAGGTTGAGATATGAGAGAAACATGGGGTCAGCTGAGTCATCCCTCAGGTTGAGGAATGAGAGAAACACGGAGTCAGCTGAGTCATCATCAATCAGGTTGAGATATGAGAGAAACATGGGGTCAGCTGAGTCATCATCCCTCAGGTTGAGATATTAGAGAAACACGGAGTCAGCTGAGTCATCATCAATCAGGTTGAGAAATGAGAGAAACATGGGGTCAGCTATCATCCCTCAGGTTGAGATATGAGAAAAACATGGGGTCAGCTGAGTCATCATCCCTCAGGTTGAGAAATTAGAGAAACATGGGGTCAGCTGAGTCATCATCCATCAGGTTGATATATGAGAAAAACAAGGGGTCAGCTGAGTCATCATCCATCAGGTTGAGATATGAGAGAAAAAAGGGGTCAGCTGAGTCATCATCCATCAGGTTGAGATATGAGAGAAACAAGGGGTCAGCTGAGTCATCATCCATCAGGTTGATATATGAGAGAAACAAGGGGTCAGCTGAGTCATCATCCATCAGGTTGAGATATGAGAGAAACAAGGGGTCAGCTGAGTCATCATCCATCAGGTTGATATATGAGAGAAACAAGGGGTCAGCTGAGTCATCATCCATCAGGTTGAGAAATGAGAGAAACAAGGGGTCAGCTGAGTCATCATCCATCAGGTTGATATATGAGAGAAACACGAAGCCTAGCAGAATCATCATTCTGCTAGGAGTTGATTTGAGAGAAACATGGGGGTAAGCAAGGTCATAATCCATTAGGTTGTGATGGAGAGAAACATGGGGGTAAGCAAGGTCATAATCCATTAGGTTGTGGCGGAGAGAAACATGGGGGTAAGCAAGGTCATAATCCATTTAGTTGTGGTGGAGAGAAACATGGGGGTAAGCAAGGTCATAATCCATTAGGTTGTGGCGGAGAGAAACATGGGGGTAAGCAAGGTCATAATCCATTTAGTTGTGGTGGAGAGAAACATGGGGGTAAGCAAGGTCATAATCCATTAGGTTGTGGCGGAGAGAAACATGGGGGTAAGCAAGGTCATATTCCATTTAGTTGTGGTGGAGAGAAACATGGGGGTAAGCAAGGTCATAATCCATAAGGTTGTGGTGGAGAGAAACATGGTGGTCAGCAGGGTCATAATCCATAAGGTTGTGGTGGAGAGAAACATGGGGGTAAGCAGGGTCATAATCCATTAGGTTGTGGCGGAGAGAAACATGGTGGTCAGCAAGGTCATAATCCATTAGGTTGTGGCGGAGAGAAACATGGTGGTCAGCAGGGTCATAATCCATTAGGTTGTGGTGGAGAGAAACATGGGGGTCAGCAGGGTCATAATCCATCACGTTGTGGTGGAGAGAAACATGGGGGTCAGCAGGGTCATAATCCATCAGGTTGTGGTGGAAAGAAACATGGTGGTCAGCAGGGTCATAATCCATCAGGTTGTGGTGGAGAGAAACATGGTGGTCAGCAGGGAATTATCAAGATAAACATGAAGATCAAATTAGCTCGATAGCAGTTGTTATCGTAACTGCCTTAAATATTTGGTTTTTCATTATGTAATGCACCGCAACTACAGCTCTATACATTTTACTGCCGTCGGCGATGCATTTTTAGACAGGTTTAATTAATTGCACTAGGAACAACCATGTGTAAGGTGAGATAATCAGTTCAACTTCTCGCTGATTGTCTTTCTTTGCTCAAAGTCATTTATTTATTTAAAATTGGCTATACTTGAGCTTGTCGCTACTTGTACATGAAAGAGACCCTGGCGGGAAAGTAAAGTGCTCTTACCAAATGACTTCTAAATTGTCAGTTTGTGAGATCAAGCGAGCGCTGAATTATGACTTTTAAGACCTAAAGTCAAAGATGGCCGGTTATATGTTTTGGTTTTTGGACACTGTATTAGATCAACCGGCAATTCAGAGGTTGGTAAATTTCTGAAACCATACGTAGGTCCAGCAGAGAGGAGCGACTGACAGTACGGAGTATGAGTGTGTACAACCAGGAAGCTAGCTTATCCATCAGAATCTACGCTTTTCGCCACCTACTTAAAATGACCTATCACCTTTGCGTCGGTCCGTAGTGCAATGACGTCGCTTCTTAACAGAACAGAACATTTAATAAATGACTTCCCACTAGATCGCAATTTGGTGACCAGTACAGGGAGGGTAATTCGATCGCCAGTAGTGCTATCAAGGATGAAGTGTTGGAATATTTTATGATGTGGCTTGGAAAGTCGCCTTATTTGCTGCCTTTCATTCTTCAACCGTAATCCGAGTGCCAATTGCAAGCTTGGTCGATTGAAGTAATAACAAGGATCGAAATCGGTACCTTTGCTGTTACACATCCGCTATGGTGACAAGTACATGCGCGTAAAACATGTTAAGTCTGCAAATAACCACAACTGGGGACCGGCTGCTAAGTTGGTATGGATGTTATGGTGTGAAAGAATGCTATTAATTGTTGTCACGTTATGCCTATAAATAAATGGCTGGCCTAACAAATTGAGGGTTTATCGGGAAATTCCAAAATATATGCTTTTTTTTAGTAACAGTAAACGAAAGTGTGGTTACCTCTTGCATTCATCAGCAACATCTTTCCATTTTCGGTACAATAACAGCATTGAACAACCGCTGCAGTTGGTCTAGTTGGCGTAAGCCAGCACTAAAACGTGGTAATTTCTGTAAGACTTTAGTTTGGCGTGGTGAGGTCGTCAGGCATCTAAGTAACCCTCCATATTTTCATTGTACGACATATATAGAAGGGGCAGTTGGCCGATTCATTCTTCTCAATATAAGAGTTCAGGTTTCAAATTGTGGAATACCCCAACTAGATATCTCTATTTGCTGACAAATAAATAATATAATTTCCTAGCCCAAACCATAGTTATATTGTTGTTGTCCAAAGCTGCCCTGAAAGCTGCTTGTGGTGACTCTTTCGACAAAATCTTATTTAACTTCACAAATTTGTAGTCCTTCTTCTTCTTCTTCTGCGTACACAGTCAGACAGTAACCATTATTTTTTCGAAAAAAGCGGCGGTCATCCTGAGACTCTCGCCACTACCATAGAGCTTGTCTTGCAGTTCCACTGGCAATGGCCACATCTGCTCTCTCTGATCCTCGTATGTCGGGCAGTTCTGCAGCAGATGTTCAGTGGTCATTTTACCAGTACCGCACGGGCATTCGTCGGTACACCATATCTTCAATTTGTTGAATAGGTGGTACCTCAGTCTGTTGTGGCCAGTGCGGAGTCAGAAGACAACGACCTGCCCTCTTCGGTTCAACTGGTAATAGGCATCGTTTTTGGTGTAACCAGTATGTTCGGTTTCCCATTTGGTCATGTATCTGGCTTTGATAAGCCGTTTTGACTCTTCGTACGTCATACTGGTATCTGTTTGTGGTAGCCTTGCGCCTTCTTTTGCCAGTCTGTCTGCCTCCTCGTTGCCTTGGATGTTGCAGTGTGACGGAACCCACTGTACCACCACCCTTTTTGGTGCGGACTGCTGGCACAGTTTGCAGAGTGCTGCTCTTAAGTCATTAAGCTCAGTATTTGTAGTCCATTTGCGTGAACTTCTTGTGCTCCTATTTTAACCAACATCTACTAATGCGACCTGTTATTCTGCCAAATTTTGACATATCCTGGGCAGGGCATTCAAAAGCTTTTTAAAAAAATCGTAGCTATTAAAATAAATTTATTTTCATCGACATCTAGATCAGCAACTTCACGTCACATTAAGACACACCCATTCACTGAGTTGGAAGAACACGAAGTAAACATTGAAGATGTCGCAGGTGAAGAAATGGACACGAAGGATGATCATTTTCAAAGATAAATGTCGGAAATGAACGTTGACAAACTGGATATCTTCAATTTTATTTCGAGAAATATACGTGATCAAGTGATAAACGGGGCAGAGGAACTCATCAAACTGTTCATAAAAACCCAAACACCAATAAAAAAATCAAACCAGCATACGAGTTCACTGAAGCAACACCAACATAAAAAAAACACTCTAATTCAAAAAACAAAATAAATAAACCCACATGTTATGGTATAAATAAAAGCTTGCACAAAATATCGTAGTTTATACAAAAATATTTATCTGTTAATACATTAGGATGTACTAAGGAATGTAGACATGGACTCTTCTCGCTGCAGTGCAATTAGTTAGTTAGTTAGTTAGTTAGTAGAGTTCTTTTAGTCATGACTGACTATTGGATTATTTAACTTGGAGCGGAAAAAAAATAATACCGCCAACAATAAAATGTATACTTAACTTTTGTTGTCTTTTTCCTAGCGGTGTTGTCGTTTCATTTCTCTGTGTTGTCGTTTCATTTCTCTGTGTTGTCGTTTCATTTCTCTGTGTTGCAAGAGCTTCGCTTCACCAAGCGTGAGGTGGCCATTCAGGGTACATCTCCAGCTGGACCGGTCTGCAGCTTCGTCTTCACAGGATGTCAGATTCATGTCAAGGGCCTTCATATCACGCATGCACAGATCTTTGATACTCAAAATCGACAGACTGTTCTCGTGCCATTCGCCAACTGTCCATAGAGAATATCTTTGGCAATGTGGCCATCTTCCATGCGACGAACATGACCAAGCCATCGTAGTCTTCGCTGTCTAAGTAGAGTGTACATTCTTGGAAGACCAGTGCGAGAGTGCACCTCTGAATTTGTCACTCTGTCCCTCCATGTAATTCATAAGCTTGGGCATTCTTCTATGGAGAACACGCTGTTGACCGTGCAGCAGGTACCACATCTCCGTATAAATAATTGATCCAGGGGACCAGCATTAACCGATACAGCGTGGAATCAACTACGTCGCAGGAGTAGTAAGAATAGCGAAGGAACAACCACTAAACTGCCTTAGGGACACCAGCTCTTGATTTTTTCTTAGGGTTCACTCCCGAAACCTTTCTCGTGGACACATATCCCACAACGCAGTGGGTGAACAGTTTTTACGATAACAGTTCTTTACGCCAGTTCAGCTTTCATGTATAAACGGGCAATTTACAGGTCGTGTAACCGGTTATTGATTATTTTATGACACTATAAGATGAATGATGATGGTTATAACACTTTTGTTGGTAGGTTTGGTAACTACTGTCACAAAAAACGATAATTATATATGTTTTTAATCTAAGTCGAAAGACCAAAGGTAAACACATCCACCATCTTGGTATCGTAATCGTAGTGCAATTAGACTTCTCAGCAAACTCACCACTACGTGGTTCACACTGTCGATTCCCATGTTGTTGGTCAGGCTGTTGTAACACAACCTGTTCTAATGGGCATGGAGTAGATGCCAGGTGCGTTATTGGTCTGTATGTTGCTCCTGACCCTGGCGTGAGGGGAGTTCATGGTTTGTATGTTGGCACTGGCCCTGGCGTGAGGTGAGGTCTTGTTTGTATGTTGTCACTGACGTGAGATGAGGTCTTGGTTTGTATGTTGTAACTTATCCTAGCGTAAGGTGAGGTCATGGTTTGTATGTTGTCACTGACCCTGGCGTGAGGTGAGGTCATGGTTCGTATGTTGTAACTTATCCTGGCGTAAGGTGAGGTCATGGTCTGTATGTTGCACCTGACACTGCTGTGAGGAGGGGGGAGGTCTGTCTTGGTTTGTATGTTGCCCATGACCCTGGCCCGAGGTTTGGGTCAGTGTAATGCTCTTGTTCCTGTCGTGAGGTCTTGGCCAGTATGTTGTGTCTGACCTTTACATGAGGTCTTGACCAGTATGTTGTGTCTGACCTTTACGTGAGGTCGGTAGTCTTTGTCAGCATGTTGCACCTGAACCTGACATGAAGTAGGGTTTTCAACGGTTCGTTGCACCTGACCCTGACATGAAGTAGGGTTTTCAACGGTTCGTTGAACCGAACCCTGACATGAGGTTAAAAGTCTTTGTCAGTGGTATTCACTTGCCTCTGAAACGAGGTGAAGGTCTTGGTAAGTGTTATTTACTTGCCCCAGATATGAGATGAATTTAGATTGGGTGTGTTTACTGACAATGTAAAAATAAATGCAGTTTTTTTAATCATAGCTACAACATTCTCTCTCTCTCTCTTTCTCTATCTCTATCCTTCTCCCTCTCTCGATTTCTCCAGTTTGCTCTGTCTCTATGTTTCAAGATTTTTCTCTACATTTTTATAAAACTTTCTCTATTTCCCTCTCTCGATTTCTTTAGTACTCTCTCTCTCTCTCTCTCTCTCTCTCTCTCTCTCTCTCTCTATTTGTTCTTCTCTTACGTCCCCTCTCAACAGTTAGTATATGTTTAGTGACAATGTAAAAATAAATGTCATATACTCATTAACGAAGAGCACGAGCCGTGACCAAATAGTGTTTTACTGCAAGTGCGGTTTACGAATACAGAAAAAAAGTAAAATGATGAAATCCGTGATGTGGGACTGATAGAACTTTACATACATTTTTAGACAATCACCACGCTTAGATGATTTCTATAGTCAATCTGTGGGAGGTTAGTCAACCGTTGTAATTAGTCAACACGCATGATAAACTTTATAATGACAGACATCTTTTTCTAGCATCATCGCCTTTGTTGTTCGCTTAAATTGAAGAATTAGGACGCCACTGCATCTGACGTCTTTGTATTCTGAACTGTTTAAAATATTGTAATCCTTTAAAAAATATTGCGGTCGAGGAAAACCTGTTAGGAACTTCATTGCATTAGACCATATTCTTTTTTGTCTGATGTAGCAGAACCAGCTTTCCTCCTCGCTTGGTAAATGTTTCATCTAAGTGTAATGTAGGTACCAATTAACAGTTGGCTAGATTGGTGAGTGTCGAGACCGGTTATTTAATCTGGACCGTCTGCCTTAAGAGACACGCCACGTAACCGGTGTCAAGTATATTGAAATCGGACTGAGTTTTACTTTGGAACAGTCCTCCAGGATTTGAAGAGAGAATCACGATTTAGAAGAGACTTCTAGATTACCAGGACATTATTAAGGTTTGGAAGAGAGTATTCTAGGACTGGAAGATAGTCTACGTTTAGAAGAGACTTGCATGTTTGGAAGAGAGTCTTTTAAGTTCAGTAGAGAGTTTTTTTATGTTCGGGCTCCGAAGAGAAACTTCTCGGTTTAGAAGAAACGTTCAGATTTGTTAGTGACTTATAGGATTAGAAGAAACGTTCAGGTTTGTAAGAGAGAGGTATAAGATTAGAAGAGATGTATAGGTTTGTAAGAGATACTTCAACGTTGACAAGAAAATTCCTGTTGGGAAGAGATAAGGTTTCTAGGTTCAGAAAAGAATTTTAGGTTTAAAAGAAAGTCTAAAAAAACCTAAAATGAAAAAAATAAATTATAAATAGCTATGGTCAGATACCTCGCTCAGACGAAAACACAAACGAAACCAGGGTTATGGCCAATAGACCTTAAACAGGCACAATGAACAACAACAACAATCAACTATCGAATCATATAAGAAGGAAAGAATGCATACATGGGGGATATCAATATATAAATTCGTAAAAATGGTAAAAAAGTAAAAGTCAGTTCCATTACAATAATTGTCACCGGGAATGAAGATAACTCTTCATGTACTAAGGCGCAGCATATGTGAGGTGGCGGTTTCTTTACTGTTTTTATCTTTCCCAACTTTTACGTCAGGAACTCATTTGCAGCTGGGTACACTGGATACCAGGTGCAAACAACGGCCCGGATATGTTTCTGTCCATCCGGGAACTTGAACCCCTGGCACGATGTAAGCCCAACCTAGTAAGCCAGCTGACTGTCGACTAGGCTCCACGCTCCTCAGGTAAATCAGGTACTTATCTCAGAAATTATCAGTGGCTCCTCACGGGTAGGCTGTTGGTTTGAAGGAGAGACTTTTAGATATAGAAAAGACTTTTAGATATAGTAGAGACTTTTAGATATAGAAAAGCCTTTTAGATATAGTAGAGACTTTTAGATATAGAAGAGAATTTTAGATATAGAAAAGACTTTTATGTTTGTGAGAGCGACTTCTATTTAGGAGATAATTTTAGGTTTAGAAAAGAGACTTCTTTCTAGATTATATTTTTAGGTTTGAAAGAGAGACGTCTATTTTTAGGAGAGAATTTTAGATTTCAAAAAGAAACTTATAGCTTTAGAAGAGACTTAAGTTTCGAAGAGAGACTTCTATTTAGAAGAGATATTTAGGTTTGAAAGGGAGACTTTTAAGAAGAAGAAACTTTTCGGTTTGAACGAAAGACTTCTAGATTTGGAAGATAACTCTGGTTGGCTACAATGTCTGCACTTACACATAAAAGATAGCTCTGGTTGGCTACAATGTCTGTACTTACACATAAAAGATAGCTCTGGTTGGCTACAATGTCTGTACTTACACATAGAAGATAGCTCTGGTTGGCTACAATGTCTGTACTTACACATAAAAGATAGCTCTGGTTGGCTACATGGCTGTACTTACACATAGAAGATAACTCTGGTTGGCTACAATATCTGTACTTACACATAAAAGATAGCTCTGGTTGGCTACAATGTCTGTACTTACACATAAAAGATAGCTCTGGTTGGCTACAATGTCTGTACTTAAACATAGAAGATAGCTCTGGTTGGCTACAATGTCTGTACTTACACATAAAAGATAGCTCTGGTTGGCTACAATGTCTGTACTTACACACAAAAGATAGCTCTGGTTGGCTACAATGTCTGTACTTAAACATAGAAGATAGCTCTGGTTGGCTACAGTGTCTGTATTTACACATTTAAAAAAAGCATTAGTTGGCTGCAATGTCTGTACTTACACATGGAAGGTAGCATTGGTTGCCCCCAATATTTGTACTTACATATGGAGGATAGCATTAGTGGACACCAATGTCTGTACTTACACATGGAAGATAGCATTGGTTGCCCCTAATATATATACTTACACATTGAAGAAAGCTGTGGTTGGCCACAATATATGTACTTTATCATCGTAAAGTAGCAGGGTGTTGTCAGAAGAAACACAAAATGTGGTGCAATCTTTCTGTGCTGTGGAATGACCTTTATTACTGTAACCTTGACACAGCTACACGTCCTTGACACAGCTACATGTCCTCGACACGAAAAGCATTATATGCAAATTAGAAACCTGGTCAAATTGCGGGGAGGGTCTGTATTGGTTGCAGGCTACCCTATTCAGTTTTGTTAGGGCTGTTCTGAAGGCAGGATAAGTTCGGGAGTGATTAACATTGTCGGCTTCACTGGCACTTCATTTGATTGAAAGGAAGAGGCGGTATTGTATGGAGTGTGAACGAGAGAGCTCATAAAAAAGATCAAGAAGAAAGGGATCAGATGAACAGATAAAAAAAAAAACACCCACAAATTTATAAGTGGATGTTACGAACGATGGAGAGGACGGAGCAGGTGACCAAATGAGAGGACATATGTCTCTTGGCACAGGTCGACAGATAGGTCTTCTTGTCACAAACAGGAAAGTAGGATACTTGTTACAAACAGGTGGGTAGGATACGTGTCTTCTTGTCACAAACAGGAAGGTAGGATACTTGTCTTCTTGTCACAAACAGGTGGGTAGGATACTTGTCTTCTTGTCACAAATAGGAAGGTAGGATACTTATCTTCTTGTCACAAACAGGTGGGTAGGATACGTGACTTCTTGTCACAAACAGGAAGGTAGGATACTTGTCTTCTTGTCACAAACAGGTGGGTATAATACTTGTCTTCTTGTCACAGACAGGAAGGTAGGATACTTGTCACAAACAGGTAGGTAGGATATTTGTCTTCTTGTCACAAACAGCTGGGTAGGATCCTTGTCTTTAAGTCACAAACATGAAGGCAAGATACTTGTCCCAAACAGAACGGTAGGATACGTGTCACAAACAGGTAGGTAGGATATTTGTCTTCTTGGCATAACCAGGTGAGTAGAATACTTATCATATTGTCACAAACAGGTGGGTAGGATACTTGTCTTCTTATATTAAAAAAACCGCTAGACCCCCTACAAACAAAACTCCATTAAATCATCAAAAACAAAACCAACACCAGACACTCATAAACAATCAGACAATCATCCAACACGAGGCACATATCCGACATCAGATAATCATTCACCATTCAATCATTAAACCCTAGACACTCATCAAACACCAGCCAATCATCAAACACCATTCAATCATTAAATACCATCAAATCATCAAACACCATTCAATCATCAAACACTATTCAATCATCAAACACCATTCAGTCATCAAACACCGTTCAATCAACAAACACCTGACACTCATGAAACACCATTTAATCACCAAACACTACTCAATAATCAAACTACTGCACAACTTCCGTCAAGTTTTAAGACTATTGATGTTCACACGTGGTCTGACGTAGCGTATGGCAAACTCATCAGGCTTAGATGGTAATGGCATAGCTAAGTGCCTGCGTGCTGATAAGCCATTAAACAGCATGTCAAAAACGTTTACGATACATAGAAATACCAGCTGCTCTCTAAGCCTTGCCAATGAACATACTTAAGGTTTGTCTTGAAAGTCTACATTACATACAAGAAGTTCTAGAAATGATCAAGCTTTGAAATCGAGCGCTTTGAAGACAGATGAAAAAACACGAGTTCCATTGACCGATGTTCAATATAAGACTAAGCCTACCCGTTAGATTCCCAGTCTTTTTAAATATGTGTGTCGTTCATAAGCACTATAGACAATTTTAGCGTTTCAAAGAACTCCCACATACAGTTATATATGTGTTTTTATATTTACACACACACACACAAACATATATATATAATAGCATGTAGGAGTTCTTTGAGGTCCTGAAATCTGATATTATTACACTTTTTCACACTCTCACAAACACACACACACTCTCTCTCTCTCTCTCTCTCTCACACACACACACACACATATACACACACACACACGCACGCGCACGCGCACACACACACACACACATACACATACACACACATACACACACACATACATACATACATACATACATACATACATGCATACATACATACATGCATACATGCATACATACATACATACATACATACATACATACATACATACATACATACATACATACATACATACATACATGCATACGAACGTACGTACGTAAGTTTATTATTGCACTAACATTATCCCTGATTTCAACCAACATTGATACATTTAGCATATCGCTTTATCAGTCCAACAAAGCCTGCAGAATATAGATCTTTAGTCTGCTGTCTGATCCTCATTTGCCTTTCACATTCAAATTAGTCGTCATTCGCGAATCGTCTGCCACTATTGAGTTTTTAGTGCATCAAAAAGGTGGAAATCGTTCGAGGCTGAGTCGCCGCTATAAGGTGGATGTTCAAGAAGTTGTCAACCTACATGGTCCCTTTTTATCCTGGGTTAATTGAGCCGTATGTGGGGGATGGGGGGGGGGGGGGGGTCATTGTTAGGTTGGAGTAGTACTTCTCTGGTCAGCAGGTCTGGACGTTTTCTGTGAGTTGCACACCGAAGCTTCAACAGAACTTCGCAGCACGATAGATCATTCACATTATCACTATTCTTTGGAAAATTGATTATCAGCACTCAGTGAGAATCTCAAAAACACTGCAAGCATCACCTTCGTTGCTGATGGCATAAACCTTGATTTTTTGGGGAAAGAAAATGAAGGATTTTTCAACTACTTTTAAGCACGCTATGGTTGACAGTGTTGCCTAATAACAATCCTGTTCAGCATGTCTTCTCTTTCAACTGTAAACAGGCTGCTATGCTGTATGAATTTGCCCATTCGGTTGATTTTGTATTCTAGATGCATACCGTGAGCACACTTTCCAGAAATACAGGCGATCATGCATTATGCTGTATGCTAAACCATGCGTTCGCCATAATGCAGTTACTACACTGTCTATCGCTACTCGCCTGTCAGTTCGAATCATCTCACCAATCTTCTGAACAGACTCTCCTATTGCAATCTGAACAGAACGACCATTTCAGGCTAAGCTTTCAATTTATGACAAAATTATTTGACCCAGTTATGCACCGCGACAAACATATACTTCTCACCATGATCAGGAAGTATTTATGTATGGTTATCCTTTGCAAAAAGTGCTTATGCTCTCTCCCCATCTCCACTTCCACCCACCTCACTTTCACCCCCAAAAATGGAAACAAATAAATACTTTTTTTTAAAAGTGTATACACTGGACGCCATTTTGTATAGGGCACCTAGCGTCTGCTACTGAAAACAGCCACAAATCTGAATATTACTGTCACCTACTGACATGGTTTAAAGCTGCAGAATACATTCTACAGCAGACTAGATAGATTTGCAGAATACAGGGATAAACAAACACCAGAGACTCATGAAATACCAGACACTGATTAAACACCAGACACTCATAAAATACCAGACACTCATCAAACACCAGACGTTCATCAAACACCACCAGACACTCATCAAACATCAAAAACTCATCAAATACCACCAGACAATCACGCAACACTAGACACTCATCAAACACAAGACGTTCATCAAACACCACCAGACACTCATCAAACATCAGACACTCATCAAATACCACCAGACAATCACGCAACCCCAGACACTCATCAAACACCAGATACTCATAAAACCCTAGATATTCCTTCAAACACCAGAAACTCATTCAACCCTAGATATTCATCAAACACGAGATACTTATCAAACACCAGACACTCATCAAACACCAGACACTCATCAAACACCAGACACTCATCAAACACCAAACACTCATCAACTACCAGACACTCATTAATCACAAGATATTCATTCGACACCAGACACTCATCCGACACCAGACACTCATCCGACACCAGACACTCGTCAAATACCATTCAATCATATAACACAAACATACACTCATCCAACACCACCAGCCACTCATCAATAACTAACAGACACTCATCAAACACCACCAGACACTCATCAATAACTAACAGACACTCATCAAACACCACCATACACTCATCAAACACCCCCAGACACTCATCAAACACCAACAGACAGTCATCAAACACCAACAAACACTCATTAAACACCAACAGACACTCATCAAACACGCCCAGACACTCATCAAACACCCCCAGACACTCATCAAACACCAACAGACAGTCATCAAACACCAACAAACACTCATCAAACACCACCAGACACTCATCAGACACCCCCAGACACTCATCAAACACCCCCAGACACTCATCAAACACACCCAGCCACTCATCAAACACCCCCAGACACTCATCAAACACCAACAGACAGTCATCAAACACAAACAAACACTCATCAAACACCACCAGACACTCATCAAACACAAACAGACACTCATCAAACACCCCCAGACACTCATCACACACCACCAGACACTTATCAAACACCACCAGACACTCATCAAACACCCCCAGACTCTCATCAAACACCACCAGACACTCATCAAACACCCCCAGACACTCATCGAACACCACCAGACACTCATCAAACACCACCAGACACTCATCAAACCCCAACAGACACTCATCAAACACCAACAGACACTCATCAAACACCACCAGAGACTCGTCAATAACTACCAGACACTCGTCAAACATAAGCAGACACTTAACAAACGTCAGAAGGCACACATCTGCCTGATTAAGTACCATGATCTCTATATTGATTGATTCGCTTGTTTACTCCATGTGGACCAAAGGGCATCACTTCAGGTAGACTATATCCAAGCATTTGCTTTTGTAGCTTCAAAACAATGGCTTTTACATGATAATGCTACTAGCAAAATACAAAAAAAAAGTCTAATAAGAATTGCCAATATTCCTATGTAACGTTTGAAATAAATCATATAAACAAACTGAACATTCATTGACAATCCTGAACAATCACGTTTATACAAATCATAAACCGCTCGATTTGCTGCTCCTCTTCTACCACGTGGTATAGAAATTTTTCCGTTTTCATGTTGTTTATACGTAAACAACAAAGATGGCACCATAACGCGCTGCGGGTCTACATTGCTCTACTGTTCTGGTTTATTAAAGATGCTGCCAGACAATGGATTTTCCTGGAATTCACACTAGTCGACGACTTACATTTATGTTCACATAAACGGGATGTTGTTTTCCGTTTGGGCTGGTTAGGTTAATTCATTCGTTTTTTTTTGGGTGTGATTTCTTCCGTTCAATTATCCTGGTCTGGACATCGGCTATATGAATGAAACGCTACGCTTAAACCTGTGTCGTATTTCACACGGCTGAGCTTCATGTAATGCGTGTGAGAAATTTAGACACTACTATAATGAACTGAACACAGCCGGGGAGAGATGCCAGACTCACTCACACGCTGAGTGATGTCAGTACGATCTCTTGTGGTTATGGAAAAGGCACGACACACAACATTAAATGCCATCCCCTCTCCACTGCCTTGCGGGATACCTGTTTACGGGAAAGGCTTAGTAAACCCTGAGAATAAAATCTGCTTCCTATGATATCTCCAGTCGTCTTGATAAAAATCTTGCCCCTGGTTAAAATCAGCTCAGGACCAGAGAGTGAGGTTAACAAAAGGCGCAGTTTCTTCTTCACTTTAATCCAAATCACTGCGCAAGTCACCCATTTCAGCGGACACAGCAACAGAAAAGACTGTCTACACGGCTGAGCAAAGAGAGTCACCTTAATCACTTGTGGTGGACGAACATCATCAGTTTCTACAGGATGATGTGCAATGTCAGGAACCACTTTAATTTAGAAAACAATTTTCGATTGATTAACCGAGTGGTCCGCAGGGGTCTTTGTGTATGGCAAGGACAAGAATAGCACTACTGCACCACAGAGAGCATCGCGTAAGAGTCGACTAACTGTGTGACATGGCATAACACTGGTCATAGCTGGGTGGTTTGTTAAGATCAGCATAGATGGCGCTTAGCAGGTTGCGGGTCTACTATGCTCTAGTGTTTGGGTTTGTTAAAATGGACTCGCACATCCGATCGTAGTGGAGTGATAAGCTGCTCGAGCCTTGCCCGCTAAGCAGGATGTCCTCCTACAGGCTACATCCATTTCACGCTTAAGCTGAGACATTTACATGGACATTATCTCCTATAGAAGTACAGGTCGACAGACTAACACAAAGATAGCCTATTAATAGCGAACTGAAATGCAGGACTGACCACAATTGCCAACAGAGTTATGTAAAATCACGTTAATTCATTTAATAAATACGGTCTCTTGTGAAATTCCAAAGACATTACATTGATCTTTGAGGTTCCTTTGATCACCGGTTGAGAATCCCTGCGTTAGTTTATTGACAGCCATAAATTATGGGCGCAGGTGTTGGACTGCTTTAAGATTACGCTTCACTGTGGAGATCAAGTGGCAATATTTGTGAAAATGGGCTTATAATACGCTTGGGCTTTCAGTAATGAATTTTTCAGAACTGTCTTATTCAATAGATCATTTTTTAAAATAAATATTTTAGGAATCTGTAACACAGCTGTTGATTATTTTTTAGGCGGGAAATGCCAGGTGTGTGCAGTTGGTATATGTTTGTTTGTTGAGAATGTTGTTCTGTTGCGTTAATCACTACTTCATCAGCTCGACATTAGCACCATCAATATGACTGCCGGGGGCATATAGGCGTGGCTGAAGAAAATGGTCCAAATACGGGATCGACAGAAAACATCCGTTGCAGCCATTTGCTCCCGACGGATTAAATCAGGTTTAATAACCCCAATCGTTATCACAATCTTTATTACTACTGTTTCATTAGCCAGGGTGATTTCCAGGAGCGTGGTGTGTTTGACAGGCACTACCACCAGGATTAAGAATAGGAGATCTACCACACTGAAGTCATGTCATGCGATGCAACTAACAGTGCAGTTAAATCAGTCTATGTAGAAGACTCTCTCAAGGCGTCATTGACACCTTATTATTTATACATAGATCGAAGGCATAATCACGTTTGATGAAGTCTTCTGAAAGTTAAAGAAAGCTACAGAGAACTATCATTTCATTATGAATAAAATAGTGAGTACCTGGTTATCGCGAGGATGAGAAGAAGAAGAAAAATAAAGCACAAGAAGACGAAGAAGAAGATGATTAACATATTCGATATACCGGTAAGATATCTCGGATAGGAGCTTAATCTCTTTAAAATGATGTTAGGAAACTAAGATGGAGAACATTACATGAGCTGACAACAGCTAGCGACTCATAGCTGTCTGCGTGTGTAAAGGTCAGCGAACTACAGCTGACCAAGACCATATTCCGTCTCCAGGTGGCGCCCTGGAAACTGGCTGAACTAGTGCATTCTAGCTAAGAGAATATGGATCACAGTAGATAGACAAATCCGTGACACAAACTTGCCAGCTGAAACCGGAAGTGTGTGGCCCAAAAGCGCAGAAATCGCAGTCTAGCTGAAATCTACGGCACCACGTCACAGGCACAACATACTGATCAGACATGTTAGTCAGGGTCAGGCACAACATACTGATCAGACATGTCAGTCAGGGTCAGGCACAACATACTGATCAGAGATGTTAGTCAGGGTAAGGCCCAACATACTAATCAGACATGTTAGTCAGGGTCAGGCACAACATACTGACCAGACACGTTAGTCTGGATCAGGCACAATATACTGATCAGACATGTTAGTCTGGGTCAGACAAAATATACTGGGCAAGACCCCCACCTGGACTTCCACGTAATCCTCTATGGAAACGGACTTCTCTGTAAGCAATAGAATACCAACAACATAACGATCGGTGGTTCATCATTGCTGCTGTTATTGTTTTTAGTGTTACGTTCATCTTCGTTAAAATGATATTCATAACAAAACTTCCACATGCATTATCATTATCATCACCGTGTTTGCTTTTTCCTGGCTTGCACAAATGGTTCTCGAGCACGTGCTCTCAAAACTAATGCCCAGCACGCATACATTTCACATATTGCTTACAGACATGCCAATACCAGTGGTGGTACAGTCTACTAGGCGATGGGGCTTGCCTCTGGTATTCCAGGTTTAGGGAAGGTCTGGTATATACTCTTGCATAGACGCAACACCTGAAAGTTCTTCACATCTGCCAAGCTGGCATAACAAACAGGTAGCTCTGCAGACTCTGATCGAGACAGGCAAAAAGATAACCACCACAGCAGGAAGGTAATACATCATCACTCAAACAGCTCGTGCTGCCAACATCAAAACATTTAGGAAACGCGCACACTCCTTTTCATCGCGTATTCGTGCCATATGGTAAGGTGAAAACCATCCCTAAAGGATCTACATTTCATTGAAGTGGCCGGCTTAAATGTTAGAGAACAGCTTCATAAGCTTACATGTATTTACTACATGGTAGGGCTTAGGTGTAGGAAGTATGGTCTTGCGAACTACTTTGCGTGGGCGGTGATAAGAGACATTTGCTGCAAGTGGTGGATATGTGTGTGTGTCGGTGTGTGTGCCTGATCTGACTGTGCGCGTATTGGTAGGTGTGTGTAGTTGAGTCTTTTGTGTATGTGTGTGTATATTTGTGTGTATGTGTGGGTGTGCTGATGTGTATTTAAGCACGAGCTCGCGTTTGTGTGTTTCTGTTTGTGCGCTTGTGTGTGTTTGTGTGCGTGTGTGTTTGTTTGTGTGCGTGTGCGGTTGTGTGTTTTTGCATCTATGGAAGTTTGTATATGTTAGTCTATATTGTATGTTTTAGTGTTTTCTGTGTATCTGCGAGTATATGTGTGTGCGTGTGTGTATGAATTTTAGTCTGCGCGACCGTTAACAAATCATCATTTCGACCGTAAATTTACATTTACACACAGAAAGATGTTATATATGATATACATGAACATTTAAATAGGTGATATATTATATGTATATATTGGTCGTTTTTACTTGGCTTCATTTGGTTATTGGTCCGTTAACTTTACATCATATGGCTGGTCATTGGCCTGTTAACTTGACTTCATACAAATTTCAAGATAGAAATAGGTTTTGACTCCTGTTCTGAAGGACACCGTCGTGATGATATCCCTAAAGTAAAGACAAATGCCATTTTGTCCCAATTAGCGTTACGAATCCCAGGATCGTCATACACCCGACGTGTACGTGGTGTAATAAAAATAGGACTACACACTTCTAAGCATGTCGCCATAGATGTCTAACGAGGGTTTTGCATAAGAATAGCAACTTCACCATGTACAATGAATTGCTTAAAAACCAACGATGCAAGAGCTCACGTAAGTGCAAAGGGAATACAAAAGTAATGGCAACATGTTTGTTTCTGAACAGAACACGCCATTTTAAGGGGAATCGTGTGGTCTAAGTGTTTGGGGGGTCGCTGTAGTCAAGAGGTTAAGGCACTCGCCTCTCACAGTGATGAACAGTTTCAAGCCACCCCTGGTCTCACGGGAGGTAAGACCAGAGTGCCTGCATCCCGAGTTACCTCCAGTCGTCTCGACCAATAGTCACTGATCCAAGGTAACTCAGGATAAGAGTGAAATTGATGACTAGCGCATAATCTTTCTCACTTATAATCTAAATACAGCGCACATCACATTATCATGACAAATCAGTCTGAGGCTATGACCATCATCGCTTCGCGATGGGCAATAACGTAGGTAACTGTGAGCTTCGATTGTAATTCCAATGTACAAGGTTCAAATCATGTCGACCTGACACAAGGTATCTCATTCGTTTTTATTTTCATGGAATGACCGCTGGTCCCAGTTGACCCAGCTGTAAATGGGCACCTGACAAAGTCGGGATAAATTCGTAGCCGTCCCGGGAGATAATATGTTTGTGTACTGTCATCTTACCTTTTAGCAATGAAAGGGACAGCGCACATATAGGAAAGGGGCGAGGGGTGCGTCTAGGTGCAATGAAATCAGTTCTATGAGCCATTTTACATCCATCCATTGTTAAGGTTTCTTCTGTTACACATCCCTTCCCCGTACATTAATATATAAATAAATATAAATATATTTCCTGTAATAAGAGGTAAGGGGCGTCTGTGGTGGTCTCTCTACGCTACATATGGACCGCAAGGAGGAAGAAGAATAAGGAGATCCTTCATTGAAACTAACGGATTTGCGTGGTTCCGTTTGACGTAGAACATTGACAAGTCCGATAACCATGACTTGCTAATCGGCATAGACAACAAACTTACAACCCCTTGCCTTCATTTCAGAGGGTGGGCGTATTTCCCGCCAAACCAAATAACAACATCAAGTTTCCGTTAGGGGCAGGATAACCTTGGAAGGTCACAACCAGAATAATGGACACCTGATACCGGTGCCACGCGCCACAGAAAGTGGACAGATAAGGTCCATATCTTGTCTACCGATCGTACAAAGTGTTTCCTTCATCCGGCATTGTTAAAGGACATTCGCCAGCCAATCTGGCACCATCGCAGACAAAAAGTAGGTTATGGATGCATACTTAGTCGACAAATTCAAGGCGCAAAACATTTACGTGCGCGCGCGCGCACACGCACGCACACGCGCGCACACACGCGCGCGCAAACACACACACACACACACACACATGTATGCAAAGTATGTACATATATATATATATATGAGAGAAAGAGTGACTTTAGACATAGAAGCGAGAGACAGACTACATATTTTTCGCTGTCAATCGTATTCTGGAAATTTTCCTTCAGATCGAAAGATTCAGTGCTCTACTTTAGTTTTTGCATTCTGGTCCATGTTTCGCATCTGTATGTTACCACAGGGAACATACATGTCTTCAGAATGATTGTTTATGAACAGTGTTTCGCTGTAATAATTTTTCCTTGTACCAATGTTTACAATATTTTTCTTTACATTTCTTAACTGGCTAAAATCTACACACATTCATGCCAGAAACCACGTCTTTTGTCGGAATTTGTTTTTCTTTCGCTTATTCATGGTCGAGGACATGCATAAAATAACATGTTATGATGGTTGTGATGAGGGGGTGTAGATTGGAAGCAGAACTCTTCGTCTACAAGTCTCCTGACTACGGGAAGACGCGTTCAAATCTTCAGAAAGCCTTGTGTTTTTTTTTCTCAATTGCAAACAAGTAAAAACTTAGCCTGAACACGGTATGGTTACTGCAGGGATAATCTGTTATTTCTCAGCTAAATAAATGATTAAATCAGACAACAGAAATGGAAATAAGTGATGAAAGAATTGTTGAATAAATACTACTATCCTTTAATATTAGTATTATCCTTTAAAAATAGTTTTGTTTAAAAAAAATAGTTTTATCCTTAAAATTAGTATTATCCTTTAGAAATAGTAGTTTCCTTAAAATTTATTTTACTTTTTAAAAAAAATTAGTAATACTTTTTGAAAAAAAGTATGATCTTTAAAAATGATAATATCCTTCAAAATATAACTATTCTTTAAAATAGTACTATATTTTAAACGGCAATATCCTTTAAAATAGTGTTATCCTTTAAAATAGAAATATTCTTTACAATTGTATAATACTTCTAAAATAGTATTATACTTTGCGGAGAAGATCGAAGATACTTTTTTCGAAGATGTATGGCCTTGAACCTAGAGACCTGCTTCCTACCTGCTGATTATTTTGAATCCGCTGGCAGGTGACAGAATCATTTCTCGGAAAGTTGTCGACGAGATAATTCCTTGAATCCTTCATGACATTACAGGATGCCAAAAAGGACATTCACAAAAGAATTACTGCCAATTTGTCTCGTTTTATGGCTAACTTTGTCAAGTTGTACTCGCTAGAACGCATTACGAACAAACAGGTTTGGCATACTCATGATAGCTAAGATGCTCACAGAGCTAGGATGCAATTACAAGCTAGTGAATTGTTGGCACACACAAATATAATTTACAGCATCATAAATTTTCTAGAAATAAATATCTCGATGTAGAGGAACTTTTTCACGGAAACCAATAACAAATATGTCTAAACAAAATGTGTGTCAAGCAGGACTGACGTCCAGGTCATCCAGAATAAGGCCACTGTTTCCTTATTTTCTTGTGTAATATGGGACTAATGAAGGTTGTGCATGGGGTTGATAACGCCTAAAACCATTGCTTTAAAACCGCAATAAAAATGACTGAAACCAGGTTGAACTAAAAGCTAGTTAGAGATCAAAAATGAAGTGTTGGACTTATGCTTCATCAAACTATTGGAATCAGGTTTTCCAAAGAAGTTGGTTAAGGTAGAAATGAGGAAATTATCACAGAATACCAGGAAACCAAAAAAAAGTGCACATTTTTAGAACCTATGTTTTTACCTTTGCAGCATACGGCTGTGAAACATGGGCAGTTACCCAAACCTCAATTCGTTGAAGTCGAAATGTGTATACCTTGTACCGAAAAAAAGAAGAATGAAGAGATTTGACAAGAGTTAGGCTTAGAGGAGGACTGGTGCATAAATGTCATCATGAACAAAAAATTGAATTAGTTTTGCTACATCAAAAGATGCAACGTTCTTGAGACAATGGTAATGGAAGGTATGGTGTCGGTAAGGAAAGGCAGAAGCAGACCAAGAAGGCGATGGCGTCAAGATGTCAATGAATGCTCACAAGAAATGTCAAGACAACGAGAAAACAATAGCCTATAAAAGGTAATGTTAGCAAACACTAACGTCGGGAATAACATGTCTCAGTTTGTTCTGAGGTGTAGGTGGTCAGTTCCCTTCCTTGCCGACTTGACTTTTGTAACTGTCACTTAACGCATGCATCTTCCTCATAAAGTTGGGGACTTCTATCGTCCCCATACAGTTTAATCCTCAAATGATCATAAACGTGGTGTTCTGTCTTAACTTCTTGTACTTTACCATGTAGCTTGTACGTCACAACGTTCTTTTCAAGTCGAATGACAAGGACGGAGAAGAAGAAGAAAAATAAGAAGATGCAGAAAAGGAGGAAGAAAGGAAATGAAAGGTTCTGTTTCATATGATGGTCGTTTACGATTAGGGCAATGAAAGAGGATCACACTTATTAACAGACAAGAGAAACAATACATGTACACATCGAATCTGGCACAAGCTATTTGTTTAGAAATAAATAATATTCTGGTGCCTGCAATAGTTTCTGGTAGGTAAAAAGGTTGCTTATGTCACGAAGCATAGTAGAAGATAACTCCCAATGATCATCAAGGCAAGGGCTGCAATTGTGTGATCACTTTGATCATCTGCCAATTTAAGATGGTGGTTAGTGTGAGGTAACGATTACGCACATTTTAAAGCGAGAGTGAACACTTAACTAAGACACTATTTTAGACGAGGTATCTGACTCGACCACTACACAAACTGAGCCTGTTGAACTGCTTCCATAAGAGACTTCACAATTCAATATACAGCGTCTTCCCTGCTGCCAAACTATCTCCTGTCCTACTGTCGACAGTAGGACACAAGATGTTACTTCTGTGAGAAGAAGTGTTCACAAGTTATAATTTATGGTGTGTGAAGTTAACACAATCTGTAACTACTGTCGTGTGAAGTTAACACAATCTGTAACTACTGTCGTGTGAAGTTAACACAAGCTGTAACTACTGTCGTGTGAAGTTAACACAATCTGTAACTACTGTCGTGTGAAGTTAACACAATCTGTAACTACTGTCGTGTGAAGTTAACACAATCTGTAACTACTGTCGTGTGAAGTTAACACAATCTGTAACTACTGTCGTGTGAAGTTAACACAATCTGTAACTACTGTCGTGTGAAGTTAACACAATCTGTAACTACTGTCGTGTGAAGTTAACACAAGCTGTAACTACTGTTGTGTGAAGTTAACACAATCTGTAACTACTGTCGTGTGAAGTTAACACAATCTGTAACTACTGTCGTGTGAAGTTAACACAAGCTGTAACTACTGTCGTGTGAAGTTAACACAAGCTGTAACTACTGTCGTGTGAAGTTAACACACGCTGTAACTACTGTTGTGTGAAGAGTACACAAACTGTTATTTCTGTCGTGTGAAGTTAGCACAAACTGTAACTACTGTCGTGTGAAGTTAACACAAGCTGTAAATACTGTCGTGTGAAGTTCACTATTCACATTTGCATACCTGCTAGAAAAGGCCATATTTGATGAGACCGGGCCCTGTCATATTGGTAATGTGACATCAATCAATGAAAACTGTTTCCGTTCAATTTGCACACATATCTTCAACAAATGCAAGCCGTATCTTGTAATATAAAACAAATATAAACAATAAACTGTACAGGGGATGGGGGATGAAACTTTCTAGAATTCAATCCTCGAGATCGCTGTTTTGGTGACTGATGTGAACTAGTTTTCAGTCTGACTGCCTTTACTTGTCTCTGACAGTCATGTACCCATTTATACCTGGACAGACTGGACCGTGAAGCTATTAGGTTAAGTGGAAGACTCGGACATCTATGTTTTAGGTAGGACGATGGACAGTTAAATGTCCAGAGAACGACAAGAACAAGCGAGCAGGGATGTTCCCAGAGACACTATTTATCTGCGACGATGACCAGGTCGCAGGTTCATACACAGACACGACGACGAACACGTACTGAAATCAACAGAGTGGAGCTGTTGGGGAGTTTCTGGACTATTTGTTTTGTTCATAACATGACAACTGCTGGCCGCCAAGACAGCTAGGGGCCGAGAAATACGATTGGACAGCCTCAAAAGGTGACAAATGACATTACAGTGATTCGTTGGACCTTTAGACTAGTGCATCAGTTGTCGCAGGCATCCTGTTAAGTTTGCATTTTTTGTCCCGGCTGTTCCCAGCCTGCCTTTCGGGTAGCAGGTTTGTTTAATTTCAAATATATATAAACACGTAGTAACTTTCAGATCTCACACGGCTACATTTGAGTGAGATAACATTTATTGAACAGACTAAGGATAGAACTCACCGATAATAATGATATACCAAGCACATGATGCAAAAGAGATTTAACATATGTAGAATAGGAAGAACATCTACGAGAGAGAGAGAGAGAGGGAAAGAGAGAGATAGAGAGGGAGACAGGGTGTATTTGGAAGAGCGGCAGTCTCTCCCGAGCGTTATTCATGAACAAGCTCTATGAATATTGCTAACAGCTTCAGGCTGAGTGCTACTTCTGCTAAATACATTCAAATTTTCAAATGACAATGTACACAGAAAGATACGCTGTATGTAGGTACCAATGACTTCAAGCTAACAGCTGCTTTCTAAAGACAAACTCGCGCTGACGAAGAAAACGTATCAGGAAAGAAAAACTCGCGCTGACGAAGAAAACGTATGAGGAAAGACAAACTCGCGCTGACGAAGAAAACGTATGAGGAAAGACAAACTCGCGCTGACGAAGAAAACGTATCAGGAAAGAAAAACTCGCGCTGACGAAGAAAACGTATGAGGAAAGAAAAACTCGCGCTGACGAAGAAAACGTATCAGGAAAGACAAACTCGCGCTGACGAAGAAAACGTATCAGGAAAGAAAAACTCGCGCTGACGAAGAAAACGTATGGGGAAAGACAAACTCGCGCTGACGAAGAAAACAACGTATGTGAAAAGACAAACTCTATAGAAATCCCAAAACCTCCAGTTGACTGAACACTGTTTTCTTTAGATATATTCAAATTGACGTCTTAAAGTGTACGGAGAAGAACAAGCTACATATAAATATTCTTAACCTGCAGATAAATTATACAATCGCTTTCCAAGAGAAGAACATCAAAGCTATACGGAAACTCGACCAAACAAGAAACAACTATCACTGCCTCGATAGAGCGCAGCAATCTATTCTATTCTGCATGAGAACAGGCCAGAACAGATTTAACGGCCACTTACATAGGCTGAAATTGGTTCCATCACCCATCTGTACATAGGGACAAGCAGTGCAGACTGACAAAAATATTCTGTATTGCTGTTATATGCTTAGCCAAATGCATACTCTGCTTACACTCGCCCATAGAAACGAATATGTACACTAATCTGCTTGGAACCATTGACGAGCTCTCCACTACAATAACGAGCTCTCCACTACAACACCGAGCTCTCCACTACAACACCGAGCTCTCCACTACAACAACGAGCTCTCCACTACAACACCGAGCTCTCCACTACAACACCGAGCTCTCCACTACAACAACGAGCTCTCCACTACAACACCGAGCTCTCCACTACAATAACGAGCTCTCCACTACAACACCGAGCTCTCCACTACAACAACGAGCTCTCCACTACAACACCGAACTCTCCACTAGAACAACACAAGACACTGCTAGATAAGCCATAACATGGTGAGGTAGGCTACGAGCTCTGTTCTGTTTAAAAAGAGTTGACCGGACTTATCGTCTAGATTCACAGTACACGTTTACCGAAGTCCAGAAACAATTTTGTACGTGTGTGGGTTAGATGGCACAATTGACCTTCACACCTGGTCCATGCATCCAGGTCAAGGAGAATTTAAACTAACCAGGGTGGCAGGACAACTAGAAAGATGAACTGGGCATGGATGAGTCGTTAACAGAACAATGTATAAGTCAGCACAGGGAAACAGTTCAGTAGCGAATGATTGTGAATTGTAAATGCACATGAATAAAGTCGATGTTTCTGTTCCCTGTCATGTTTTGATATGTTCCTAGCAATCGACTGCACTGTGCCCCATGTATACCCATATGTGCTTAATCTCTTGCAGTAAATGGCGAACGGTGTGAATACTGATGGATCCAGTAGTTAGTTGGTTAAACACACTCATGTTCTATTCTATCATGCGCTTGACCTTCGTTTGATTGTAAAGGTCTTCAGACTGACAATTGCTGGTTGATCTATTGCAGTATCGTCATCCAACAGACGGCCATTGATAGACTGCAAAATGTCACATCTGTTCATATCCAAAATGTAAGTAATGAAGGCTTGCTTATCTCTGATGTCAGTGCTTGCATTACTCTACATCACACTCCCAACATGGCGAGATATCCCCTCCAGCATGAATGCGTCGAGATCTCTTTAAGATTAGCCCGTCTTTCTCTGTATTTCGAAGTAAGGATCACGTCTGCATGACGACTGCCATTGTTAAAGAGGTCCCAGATAACCATATTGAAGGTGAGATCACTGTCTCCATCTCCATTATCACACTGGAAGTCGTTGTTCTGTATTCCCCTCTCGGCCCAATACCAACTTGACTTCTCACTCTAGCAGATAAATCCAAATTCTATTTCCAACTGCATAGCATCGATCCATCGTTATATGTGACGGCATCATTCTCTCCTGTGTTAACACTTATCAGGTAGATACGCTTAAGCTGCGTTTTTTCCTTGCAGCACAATCTGTCTCAGTGTCTAGGGTTATAATAACGCATTGTCCTGACGTCACGCACCCTTAATGTGTGAGGTCATTATTCTGTTTCTAAGAATCGAAATGACTGCGTTTCCTGTCTCCACGTTTTTATCATGGAGCCTTAAAATGCCCCACAACATACAACACACACAAACATATCGACAGTCCAAGGTAGTTTAGTCCGATCAGTAAGCTGTAGCTATCTACAGACCAAGGTAGCTTAGTCCGATCAGTAAGCTGTAGCTATCTACATTCCAATGTAGC
This sequence comes from Ariolimax columbianus, assembly GCA_036924085.1. Classification (NCBI taxonomy): domain Eukaryota; kingdom Metazoa; phylum Mollusca; class Gastropoda; order Stylommatophora; family Arionidae; genus Ariolimax; species Ariolimax columbianus. The sequence continues at coordinate 111,024,691 of JAVGWX010000002.1, forward strand.
TTAGTCAGATCAGTAAGCTGTATCTATCTACAGTCCAATGTAGCTTAGTCAGATCAGTAAGCTGTAGCTATCTGCAGTCCAAGGTAGCTTTGTCAGATCAGTAAGCTGTAGCTATCAACATTCCAAGGTAGCTTAGTCAGATCAGTAAGCTGTAGCTATCTACATTCCAAGGTAGCTTAGTCAGATCAGTAAGCTGTAGCTATCTACATTTCAAGGTAGCTTAGTCAGATCAGTAAGCTGTAGCTATCTACATTCGAAGGTAGCTTAGTCAGATCAGTAAGCTGTAGCTATCTACATTCCAATGTAGCTTAGTCAGATCAGTAAGCTGTAGCTATCTACATTCGAAGGTAGCTTAGTCAGATCAGTAAGCTGTAGCTATCTACATTCGAAGGTAGCTTAGTCAGATCAGTAAGCTGTAGCTATCTACATTCCAAGGTAGCTTAGTCAGATCAGTAAGCTGTAGCTATCTACATTCGAAGGTAGCTTAGTCAGATCAGTAAGCTGTAGCTATCTACATTCCAAGGTAGCTTAGTCAGATCAGTAAGCTGTAGCTATCTACATTTCAAGGTAGCTTAGTCAGATCAGTAAGCTGTAGCTATCTACATTCCAAGGTAGCTTAGTCAGATCAGTAAGCTGTAGCTGTAACAACAACATCCATTTATCGTTCCAGTGACTCTATTTAATTCTATATAGAGCATACACATGTATTGTCAATGTTGTATTCTAAAGCTCTATTGAATTATACTATAACACATAGATCAAAACAGAATGAATAGGAAGTAAAGCCTATTTATGGCCTCAATGTGATATCAGATTTATCAATGCCGTAAACCTCGAAATGACAAGGACAAAAGAATTACACAAACACGTAAAGGTTAGACACCTTTATGTAATAATATTATATCAACTATCAATAGCATAAACCACGTGATGATCAAGGTAGAAGATCCAGACAAACACATAAAGCTAGAGACATCTATGTCTGATGGGGAGGAAGACTAACGTCTAGTGACAACATACTGATCAGACATATTAGTCAGGATCAGGCATACTATACTGGCCAAGACCCTCACTTCGGATTACTAGCCATCCTCGGAAACAGGCTGTTTTCATGGCAGCCTGGCTAACAGGGCGAAAGATCGACGTAATCTCCATAGTAGTGACCGACACGCAGATGAAGTCAAGCATAGCACAACCACCAGGAGAAGGCCGTTCCTCCTTTATTCCCACGCTCGGGATAAGACGAAAGCTACTTTAACTCGCCACTTAAAGCCCTTTTCAGGAAAAACAAAAGAGTAAACCTACCCATTGTGGACATTCGAAACAACAACAACAATCTATGTCCGATATCCACCTAATTCATGGTCATTTTCCTGCACCTACCAAAGAAAACGTTGGAAATCAGACTGTCCGTATTATAAAGTATCAGATACCGATCAAAGTTATTACTGTTTGTAATGGATGTAACTTTCTTTTGACAAAGATCCGATACTTTCAACCACCGATATTGCATTTTTAGTTATCAGAGCGCCTGAGTCATTAGACAGATAGTAGACAAGCTAATCAAAACTGTTGAGCATTGGTAACAATTCGTGCAGTACAATCCGAGCAAATCACCAGACTTTTTGAAATTGATAGCTAGATTTATTAAACATTGTGTCTAAGCACAATAGATCGATGTTTAACGGAAATGCAAATACAGCATACATATTTTGTAATATGTTACAGTTTAAATGTGTCCTATCCGATTTACGAAGCACTTGCTTACCGACCAATCCCACACAGCGGCCTCAAACGACGCATGCACTTAATATCCTTTTCATCCAGAGTTAGCGGTCTTTGCTCTTTGACTATGAAAAGTGTGTTAATTAATGAGCTCTTGCTAGATGACACGGCCCTTGAAGTATTCTCCCTATGGCTGCGACAGTTCTTCCACATGCACCAGTGGCATGCCGCAGATGAAGTGATTGTCTAAGAGGCACACGAACAATTACGACGGATGACAGAGGAAGTGAAAGTGGAAAAGTAGGAAAGTGAGCAAGTACATTCAGATAAGCTAACGTCTATATCAGCACACATACTTCTGAATATTTTCTGAGTTAAAAAAAACCAAAGATCCTGGCGGCCGGATGTACTTTGTACATACAAGTCAGTTCCTCTTCCGCTTGAGGGGAAGGAAGTCACGTGGTTGACCCTAGTTTGAAAACCTTAGCAAAAAAAAATATAAATTTCATTTGACTGTGTGCGGCAGCTCAACAGTTTAATGTCTGCTAGCTATATACTAGAACCTCATTAGTTTAATTTCACTGAAAAATGAGTAGGGCTTATTTATCCGTCTTTGTTTCATATAAATGGTACAGTTATCTCATCAGCGCGCAGTTACTAGTTTGTGATAACCGGGGTCAGGAGATAGACAGCTAATGAAGTATCTTATTTCAGTCTTTAGAACAAGTTATCACACTCTTTGACAGTAGAAACAGGAAATGGACATTTATTACAGTCTCTGATTTCAGTATTTGGACCAAATTACCACAAGCTTTTGATGGTAAACATAGACGTGATTGCTGCGATAACTGTTTGTTTAGTTTTGGGATGCAGTTATCCCATTGTTTAATGCCAGTATCGGGGCACAGTTATCCCATTGTTTAATGCCAGTATCGGGGCACAGTTATCCCATTGTTTAATGCCAATATCGGGGCACAGTTATCCCATTGTTTAATGCCAGTATCGGGGCACAGTTATCCCATTGTTTAATGCCAATATCGGGGCACAGTTATCCCATTGTTTAATGCCAATATCGGGGCACAGTTATCATATCTTTGCACAGTTATCCCATTGTTTAATGCCAATATCGGGGCACAGTTATCATATCTTTGCACAGTTATCCCATTGTTTAATCCCAGTTCCGGGGCACAGTTATCATATCTTTGCACAGTTATCCCATTGTTTAATGCCAATATCGGGGCACAGTTATCATATCTTTGCACAGTTATCCCATTGTTTAATGCCAATATCGGGGCACAGTTATCATATCTTTGCACAGTTATCCCATTGTTTAATGCCAATATCGGGGCACAATTATCATATCTTTGCACAGTTATCCCATTGTTTAATGCCAATATCAGGGCACAGTTATCATATCTTTGCACAGTTATCCCATTGTTTAATGCCAGTTTCGGGGCACAGTTATCATATCTTTTCACAGTTATCTCATTGTTTAATGGCAGTATCGGGGCACAGTTATCCCATTGTTTAATGCCAGTTTTGTGGCACAGTTATCCCACTGTTTAATGCCAGTTCCGGGGCACAGTTATCCCATTGTTTAATCCCAGTTTCGGGGCACAGTTATCCCATTGTTTAATGCCAGTTTCGGGGCAGAGCTATCAAATATGGGCACACATTTCCCATGGTTTAATGCCAATATCGGGGCAGAGTTATCTCATGTAGACACAGTTGTTCCATTGTTTAATGCCAAAATATAGACACATTTATCTCACATGGTCGCAGTTTATTCCAATTTTTAATGCCAATATCATAGTATTATTATATGATCTTGGCGCAGTTACCCAATTTTTAAAAGTCAATATCAGGACAGAGTTATTCCAATAATCCAGTAATGAAGCTCAATTTTCATTCTGTTATCGAGTCAATGTTTTTATTGATCAATTCGTCGGTGTCAGTCTAGTGATGTTCACGTGTACAATCTAATAACAGAAGCTCATTACTTTTTGCCAAGATATGACCAAGTGACAGCGAGACGATACTTGTAGGCTCCGGAACTCTTCTTCAACAAATTGGAATTCGAACTAACTATATGTTCGTGTTGGTAGGACAGAGTATCGGGCGTTCATATATGTGTTCGTGTTGGGAGGACAGATAATCGGAATTACAAATATGTAATCGTGCTGGGTGGACAGATAATTGGACTTACAGATATGTGTTCGTGTTGGGAGGACAGATAATCGGACTTACAGATATGTGATCGTGTTGGGAGGACAGATAATCGGACTTACATATATGTGTTCGTGTTGGGAGGACAGATAATCGGACTTAAAAATATGTGTTCGTGTTGGGAGGACAGATAATCGGACTTACAAATATGTGTTCGTGTTGGGAGGACAGATAATCGGACTTACAAATATGTGTTCGTGTTGGGAGGATAAACAGTATTGAACTCACAGATATGTGTTCGTGTTGTTGGACAAACAGTATTGTACTCACAGATATATGTTCGTGTTGTTGGACAAACAGTATTGTACTCACAGATACATGTTCGTGTTGTTGGACAAACAGTATAGTACTCACAGATATGTATTCGTGTTGTTGGACAAACAGTATTGGACTCACAGATATGTACTCGTGTTGTTGGACAAATAAATATATTTTTTAAATCTATCAGTGGCACAGGAGAGGCAGAGTGACACCATGACTGTCACTAACCCAGATCAGAGATTAACTTATAGGGACGAAAGGCATGTCTATGGCGGTCCTTACATATATCAATTGCATCTGGTTGGACTCATGTATGACACCTGTCTTTGGCAGGACTCCCGGATATCACCTGTCTCGTGCAGGAGTCACAAATGTCACCTGTCTCTGATAGAACTCACAGATGGCACTTGTCTCTGGCAGGGCACAGAAGCCATCTGTTTCTGACAGGACTCGCATATGTCACCTATATGTGGCAAGACTCAGATATGTCGCGTGTTTCTGGCAGATCTCACAAACCGTGTCCTGTCTTTGGCATGACTTACATATTTGACCTGCCCCTGTAAAGCAGAACACGTTTCACGCTATAGCCAGGATTTTGACCTGCAAGGTGGCCCGGACTTACGTAGCACCGGATGTAATTATTTAACTGGCCACAATTCTTCACTGGCCAAGCCCTTGGCAAGCCTAGCGTTAGATCTATCAGCTAAAACCGGACACCGGCTACAAGGCAGGAGCGTACGACCTAAGTGGGGCAATAGAGCCAAGAGCCGCGACAATGGTGGTGTATGATGTCTGATTATCTAAATGAATAACGTCTGCTTGACACGACCGCTGCTTGATGATGTCTGTTATCAGCCCACGTCGGACGTGATGGCAAATTAGGTCGTGAACTGTCAAATGTGCGTTATACAATAGGCGTAGGGAATATGGGTGGGGGTGGGGGGGGGGGGGGGGGGTGAGGGGTATTTGTAGTAGGAGGCAAGAGTAATAATATCGTCCTGAGTGTTTGGAATGTTACGCTTAGTTGATTGCGGAGGAGGTGTGATGAGTAGGTGTAAGTAGATGGTGGCAGGAGAATGTGTCCGGCGGAGGTGTGATGAGTAGGTGTGAGTAGATGGTGGCAGGAGAATGTGTGCGGAGGAGGTGTGATGAGTAGGTGTGAGTAGATGGTGGCAGGAGAATGTGTGCGGCGGAGGTGTGATGAGTAGGTGTGAGTAGATGGTGGCAGGAGAATGTGTGCGGAGAAGGAGGAGTCAGCAGGATGTAGGAGAACGAGTATATTTAAGGAGGAGGTATGAGCAGGCGGTATGAAGAGGTGTGAGTTAGAGGTGATGTGAGGTGGGATACTAGGCGTCTGAGAGGGATGTAATGTGAGGTGCGAGAGAAGGTGTGAATGCTGGTGTGTGGTGTACGTGTGAGGTGGAAGTATGATGAGGCGATATGAAAAGGTGTGTGTTAGATGGAGGTAATATGAGGTGTGAGAGAAGGTGTTGGTGTGAGGAGAATGTGTGAGGAGAATGTGGTAGGAGAAAATATAAAGAGAAGATGGTAGAGAAGATGGCAGGAGAACGTATGAGCTGGTGTGGGAGTAGAATATGGTAGGAAATGGTGTGTGGGAAAGATGGTAAGATAAAGTTTGAGGAGAATGGGTAAAGAGAATGTGAAAGAAGGGGGAGAGTAAAAAGGAAGAAGGGGTCGGGGGAGGTGTGAGGAAGAGGAGGTGTAAGATGGGGAGGTGTGAGGGGTAGGTGGTAGGAGATGTGGCACGATAACGTATGAGGAGAATATGTAGGTAGATTGTATGCGGAGGATGTGTGAGGAGAAGGAGGAGTGATGAGGAGTAGTCAGCGGAATGTTGTCGAAGATAGTATGAAAAAAATGTATAAGAAGAAGGTATGCTGTGAAGGTGGGAACATGTGTGAGGAGAGGCCGTGAGCAGCATGTTGTAAGAGACAGTATGAGGAGAAGTTATGAAGTGATAATAAGGTACATAAGGTATAAGGAGAAGTTATGAAGTGATAATAAGGAACATAAGGTATGAGGAGAAGTTATGAAGTGATAATAAGGAACATAAGGTATGAGGAGAAGTTATGAAGTGATAATAAGGTACATAAGGTATAAGGAGAAGTTATGAAGTGATAATAAGGAACATAAGGTATAAGGAGAAGTTATGAAGTGATAATAAGGTACATAAGGTATAAGGAGAAGTTGTGAAGTGATAATAAGGTACATAAGGTATGCAGAGAAGTTATGAAGTGATAATAAGGAACATATGGTATGCAGAGAAGTTATGAAGTGATAATAAGGTACATAAGGTATGCAGAGAAGTTATGAAGTGATAATAAGGAACATAAGGTATGAGGAGAAGTTATGAAGTGATAATAAGGAACATAAGGTATGAGGAGAAGTTATGAAGTGATAATAAGGAACATAAGTTATAAGGAGAAGTTATAAAGTGATAATAAGGAACATAAGGTATGAGGAGAAGTTATGAAGTGATAATAAGGAACATAAGGTATGAGGCGAAGTTGTGAAGTGATAATAAGGAACATAAGGTATAAGGAGAAATTATGAAGTGATAATAAGGAACATAAGGTATGAGGAGAAGTTATGAAGTGATAATAAGGAACATAAGGTATGAGGAGAAGTTATGAAGTGATAATAAGGAACATAAGGTATGAGAAGAAGTTATGAAGTGATAATAAGGAACATAAGGTATGAGATGAAGTTATGAAGTGATAATAAGGAACGGGATCAAGATGCTGAGCAGCACATGGGCTGCACTAGTTAGCGACCCATAGCTGTCTGCTAGTGTCAGGGCCAGCGAACCATAGCTGCTAAGACCCTTCTACACCTCCACGCGGTGATCCTGGATAACAAGCTGCAGCAGGGCAGACTGGCTAAAGAGAAGGGATCGAAGAGGGAATGCTAACCCAGTACTCAAAAAATGCTTGCTGAAGTCGGATGTGTTGGACCGAAAGGTGCAAATATCGCAGCCAAGCTGTAAACTACGACACGACGCAATCCGTTCTCTGGACTACACTCTGCTACTGAAGCCCTTTCAGGGTTTGGTAGTGGGAGATTGAAAACGAACGAAGAAAAAGAAGAAGAAGATAATAAGGAACATAAGGTATGAGGAGAAGTTATGAAGTGATAATAAGGAACATAAGGTATGAGGAGAAGTTATGAAGTGATAATAAGGAACATAAGGTATGAGGAGAAGTTATGCAGGATAATAAGGAACATAAGGTATAAGGAGAAGTTATGAAGTGATAATAAGGAACATAAGGTATAAGGAGAAGTTATGAAGTGATAATAGGAACATAAGGTATGAGGAGAAGTTATGCAGGATAATAAGGAACATAAGGTTTGAGTTGAGGTTATGGAGTGATAATAAGGAACATAAGATATGAGGAGAAGTTATTATGTGATAATAAGGAACATAAGGTATAAGGAGAAGTTATGCAGGATAATAAGGAACATAAGGTTTGAGTTGAGGTTATGGAGTGATAATAAGGAACATAAGATATGAGGAGAAGTTATTATGTGATAATAAGGAACATAAGGTATAAGGAGAAGTTATGACGAGATGGTAAGGAGCAAAAAGTAAGAGGAGAAGTTATGAAGTGATAGTAAGAGGCAGAAGGTATTAAGAGAAGATGTGTAGCGACGGTAGCAAGCCAAAAGTATGAGGGGAAAAAATAAGCCAATACTAGGGACAGCTTATGTAAAAAACCATGAAAGAGAAAAGTTGGGGACATTGTTTGGTGGACAAACTGTCACATTTTCTAATGAAAGTTAGGAGGAGTGGTTAATACCCTCACAAAGCTTGAAGTGACAGAAAGTGATTAAATAATCATTTCCGTCATTCGTCCATGTTCATGTGATTTCTGCCGCAGTCTGCCTCACTTGCTTTTTTCATTTCATTAAATATTATCTGGACTCGGAAATGTTCAATTTGGTCGAGGTTTATTGGGCAATTTGTTGATGGATCTCTCTCTGTCTCTCTCTTTCTCTCTCTCTCTCTCTCTCTCTCTCTCTCTCTCTATATATATATATATATATATATATATATATATATATATATATATATATGTGTGTGTATATATTTATACATACATTAACGCACGCACACATGCTACTATCATTACAACGTGTATTCCCATTGTTGTGAATCGCAAGGACGTTCTACATGTTTAAGGATTAAAAGTCGCTTTTCCCTGCAGTCACTAAGCTAGGGTTTTCTTTTTAAGTTTCCATTCCGCACAGGAAACAAATTAAGAATTATTAATTCATTGAAAATAAATGTGATACATAAAAGAAATGCGCTACTGAAAATGTTTTATCATTTGCCTAATAGAAATAATAGCTGTCCATCGTCGATGAGGACCGCCGACATCATCCTTGTCACAGATTTCCCTGTTGAGTGTGGGTGCGCATGTGGCTGAACAGGCCAATGCGAGCACGAAAACATCTGCTACATATCGGGCACACGAGGTTTGTAGAAGGGGATGGTGTTCCCGCTGCTCGGGATTTCCGCGTCTCGCGTCTGCTCTGGGCTTTAACAACACGGTCATCTTCACCGGCAGCTACACCCGATTTGACTGCGCTTCTCGAGTCAGATCTGTTTTGCGCAAGACATTCCCAGGTGTCGATGTCAATCTGGCAACTTTTTAGTGAGTCCTTCAGAACGTCTTTAAAACGTTTCTTTGGGCGCCCTCTCGCGCGCCATCCCTCTCTCAGTTCGCTGTAGAGAAGCTTCTTTGGGAGCCGCTCGTCTGACATACGGACGAGGTTTCCGGCCCATTATAGTCGTGCTTTTTCTAGCAGTGCATGGATGCTGGGCATGTTAGCCCTCGAGAGAACCTCGATGTCAGTGACACGATCTTGCCATCGGATGTGGAATATTCGCCTCAGGCAACCTGTGTGGAAGCTGTTTAACCTCCTTGCATGTCCAGAGTATACAGTCCAGCTTTCGCAAGCGTATAATAGGGTTGGAATGATGGTTGCACGGTAGACTTTGAGTTTGGTCTTGACGCTGTTGCCACGACATGCCCAGACCATCGAGCGCATTCTACCAATCATTTGCCTAACATTCAGCTTAATTCTTAACAAAATAATGTGAGTGTTTATTTTAGATAATTTCTTAAAATACTGCTGATAATATGGCTACGTGATAAACACGACCTATGCAGATGTAGTTTTGACTTCATAGTTGACCAGACCGACAGTTTCGTGGTAAACAGGATTCACGTTTGATCCACTTTTTTGACACGCATCAGTCGACCCAGCTGTAAATGGACATCTTGCTTACTATTAGGGAAGGAAGAAAGCAGGGAAAGTTACTGGGAAACGACTTCATAAAATGCAGAGGACTACTACATTCCGTAAAAATGAAAGAAATTATTACAGCCATGTCAACTCCACTGAGGATTTCATTTACCTAGACAGCAAACAAAAAATACCAAAGCCCGAAGCCACACAGATATCATTCGAAATGTCGATGTGACAGCCACCTCTATGAATGCCCTGCATCATGTATGGAACCAGCAGAGGTTTATTCGAAGAGTCGGTGTGGCTGCACATGTATAAAGGCCCCGCACCGAAATATGGAAACAGCGGAGGCTTTCAAGGAAAACCAAACCACGAATTTACGTATCTGTGTAGTCCCTGCCTGTTGTATTGTTCCAAAACATGCACTATTTCGCAGACCGATGAGAAGTTCATTGAGGCCTTCCACAAGCAGCCAGAGGTAAATTATTACGATCGACGGGTTTGACCGTCACCAGACGGACAAGCCTCGAGAGCACTCTCACGTGTCCCGCCTGCCGAGAATGCCCTACTCCAGCCTCCACCAGCTCTTAAAGCAAGACAGGGGCGTACCTGTATACCTACCTACATATCTGCCTACCTACCTAGTACAAAGGTTTCTCTACCAATTCATCCCCGTCATATGTCATTTCTTTAAAAAAAAAATTTAAAAAATTGTATGTTTTGTGTTTTGCCTCACTAGTTTCTACTGGCAGAGGCGCGCCTATTCCACCCTAGACAGTAGTCAACCTGGGCGATATTAAGACGCATAAACCAGTGCTTGGATAGCTGTGTGCATCTGTATGTACCTATGCTAGGTTTGTGCGCTCTCAGAAGTCAGCCCAACCATGGTGCATTGGGAGGGCCTCATCCTGAGGGAGCGTGTGAAAGTTGTGCAAGAGTGTGACTGTAGGACAGAGTCAAATGAAACAGAGTGGAGTAAGAGAAGAGAGAGAAGTCCCAGAGTTGATCCAAAAATATGTCATTTCTATATGGCTACTCTTCCTTTATCCCTACACATACAGCAAAGGCGACATGGCTTGACAACTGTCTAAGCAATAACTGCCCTGACTTTAGGTTCGGGAGGACAGATAAAGTAATGATAACATATTATTACAATTTTAAAACGCAAACAACTGCTAGCGATAACATCAGATGAGTTTGCCAACGTTCGCTTCCAAACTCATCAATCATCGCATGCGCACGCACATCTTCTGTTCTCGATTATTGGCTGTTTCATTAAAAACACTACGAAAGAAGACACAAATAAACTAAAAACAAAGAATTAAACAAATAATGGCGGTAGACAAAATCGTTGGCCTTGAGATGAGGAACATAAGAAGTTGAACATGTAGAGCTTAGTTCTGTGTTTGGTTTTCATACGCGTGCGTCAATAGCCGGCTAAGCTGGATGGTCCTGTTGTTTTGAATGAAAAATCTAGAAATAATACCCCATGTGTTGTTTAAGAAAATAAGTGAAAACTCTTGCTCATACGGATCTGAAGAAGAGGAAGAAGTAGATTGGCTTGGCTTGGCTTCGTTCGTTATGAATCTCCCGCTACCAAACCCTGACACGGGCCTAAGTAGCAGAATGTAGTCCAGAGAACGGAATGCGTTGTGTCGTACTTTACAGTTTAACTGCGATATTTGCACCTTTCGGTCCAACACATCCGACTTCAGCAAGCAATTTTTGAGTACCGGGTTAGCATCCCCTCTTCGACCCCTTCTCCTTAGCCAGTCTGCCCTGCTGTAGCCTGTTATCCAGGATCACCACGTGGAGGTGTAGAAGGGTCTTGGCAGCTATGCTTCGCTGGCCCTGACGCTAGCAGTCAACTATGGGTCATTGACCGCTGCAGCTCATGCGCTGCTCAGTGTCTTGATCCCGAAGAAGTAGATTAAGGAAGAGAAAGAGAAGATGGACACGAAGAAAAAGAAGAAGAAAAAGAAGAAGTAGTAGACGAAGAACAGAAAGAAGACGAGCAAGAAGAAGAAGAGATAGAAACAGTAAGAAGAAAAGAAAGAAGAATATATTATTCAGTTTAAATTTGCTTCAGGCAGAATGATATGTGGTCTACAGGCTGGACAGACGTAGCACGGTCGGACGTATGAATCCACGAGAATATGGCACACAGTATACTAGTTCTCACCCTCTCCTCCTCCTCGTCTTACTTTACCGCCAACAACCACAATCACAATATTGAGATATCAGAAGTTTTCTTGATTTGCATTTTGGACTATCTTTCTCAGTTGATTAATACATTTCCGGCTGGTCAAAGATTTGTCTTCTGCTCTACATATTCTCAACATCTTCAACGCATGATTGCAGCGAAATCACGACAGTTCATTGAGTGAGAATCCTTCTCTTCGTGCATCAGAATTAGGCCGGTGGAGGGCGAAGTAGGCGGAACGGGGTAGCTAGAGAGAAAGGAGGAATACAAACGTTAAAATATCAGCTGACGTTATTAGACTTGGTACCTGGTAATAGCTTGCCCCTCGTACAGGTAGACATTAATGATTAATTGCATAAGGGATATATATCAAAATGAATGTTAATTTTACGTTTATATATATATATATATATATATATATATATATATATATATATATATATATATATATATATATATACTTGCATACAAATATATATATATATATATAGAGATATATATATTTATGAGGAGCGCGTTTTCGAATGGTTTTGATGTGTGCCTGCTGACAAGGAGAGCAGTGGATTGAATCCCCGGTACATCATATGTTGTTTTTCTGTTGGTGTTGAAATAAACAAACATTACCAGCATATGACCTTAGCGACAGCTGTGGCGAAACAGTCTGCACTGTAGTACTCTGCCTAAAAGGCCCCACCCCCTCCGACTATCCCAGCAATGGGGACAAATCCGTGTGACAGTTATATAAACGCATATATTTATCACATATATACCCACGACGGTAAGTCAGTAAATAGGTCGCACACGATTATAAATAAACAACTAAATGCGATAGGAACTTGAAAACAATTCATTATTGCGCGTACATTGTCCCGTTTTCCTCAACATAATTTAGACCAACATTGATACTTATCCATCGCTTTATTGGTGCCCCAACACCTATTTCAGCAACATTTACACGGCACGTTCAACCTCTCCATTATTCGCGAAACGTCTCCCTCCAAGGTGAGATCATGCATTATGATACAGGCTAATCCGAGCTAAAACACTATTGCAGTTGGTACAACTGCCTATTGTTGATCGCCTGTCAGCTCAAATTAGCTCCCCTTCCCGCTGCATAAATGCTTCTGTTCCAATCTGAAAATGAAGACGAGGTTGGGATTGAACATCAACTTTTAGTGTCTTGGAAAAAATGTATCCACCCACCTATTCACTGCTTTACGCGACAAACACTTCTCACCGTAAACAGGAAGAATTTCCTTATAAATATGCTAAGCAGAAAATTGTAACCACCCCTCCCCAACCCTCGTCCACCCCTAACCCAGAAAACCCCGCACAGCCCCATATTGTTGTTTGATTGTACACTCTGTGAGCACGGACGCCATTTTGTATCTCAGCTGTGCAGGTGCATGCGACTCCAAGCGACTGCTACCTAAAGCAATCACAGTAATGGATGTTTCATATGCTTAATAACACTTTTCGAAACTACCAAATACGTTTGGCATATCAGTGTGTGATCTGCTTACTAACATATGTAAATAAAGTGATGTGCGTGTGTGTATGCGTGTGTGTAATAGCTTCTAGCACATCTCCTTTCATTTCTGACGTAAACGATTAGTTCTCATCCATCAACATAGTTGCTCTACGCCTGTTTCGCCTTGATATTTCGAATTTTAAATCATTTCTTCTTCTAACTTTTCTCAACAACTCTTTCCCTCCTTCGTATTTCCACTCACATTCTTGTTTAACAGACACACGCAAATACTTGCACACAAACACCTACGCACAAGAACACACACGCACACCAATACACACACACTATTTCTCTCAAACCACATATTAAATCATGCCAATTCTATCATACACACACTCCCATGAATGTACACTCATACACACGCACGCACGCACTTAACCGCAAAGATACATACAATCGTTCATATACACATACACACCTAAGCACCCACACACACAAACGCCGGTTTCTCGAACTCAAACAATAATTCGTATGTGTAAACCTGCACTCACGCGAATAAAAACACACATACACACAACTCCTTAACACATACAGACACAAATACACACACAGATGCATAAACACACACATTCAGACACATGTGCACATAAACACTTACACGAAATCATACATACACACACGTGTACCTTAAATGTAAAACTAACACGAAAGAAAATGAAATGAGAATAGTATAAATGGCGGATAACCAAGCTGAAACATGGTCAAGAACTGAGACGAAGGCGAATATAAATCACATCCGAATCTCTGTCAAATCTGCATGTAGCTTTCCTCTCATATTTGGACCAGCTTGTTGTCAAGTCCTTGCAGACTCGTGTTTTATTATTGTCAAGTTCCTTAATTCTCGTGTTAGCTAAATTGTCAAGTTCCCTGACTCCCGTGGTAGTTTTACTGCCAATTTTCTCGTTTCTCATAGTAGTCTTACTGCCAATTTTCTCATTTCTCATAGTAGTCTTACTGCCAATTTTCTCATTTCTCATAGTAGTCTTACTGCCAATTTCATGATTTCTCATAGTAGTCTTACTGACAATTTCCTCATTTCTCATTGTAGTCTTACTGACAATTTCCTCATTTCTCATAGTAGTCTTACTGACAATTTACTCATTTCTCATAGTAGTCTTACTGACAATGTTCTCGTTTCTCATAGTAGTCTTACTGCCAATGTTCTCGTTTCTCATAGTAGTCTTACTGCCAATTTTCTCATTTCCCATAGTAGTCTTACTGACAATTTCCTCATTTCTCATAGTAGTCTTACTGACAATGTTCTCGTTTCTCATAGTAGTCTTACTGCCAATTTTTTCATTTCCCATAGTAGTCTTACTGCCAATTTTCTCGTTTCTCATAGTAGTCTTCCTGCCAATTTTTCTCGTTTCTCAAAGTAGTCTTACTGCCAATTTTCTCATTTCTCATAGTCGTCTTACTGCTAATTTTCTCGTTTCTCATAGTAGTCTTACTGCCAATTTCCTAATTTCTCATAGTAGTTTTACTGACAATTTCCTCATTTCTCATTGTAGTCTTACTGACAATTTCCTCATTTCTCATAGTAGTCTTACTGACAATGTTCTCGTTTCTCATAGTAGTCTTACTGACAATTTTCTCGTTTCTCATAGTAGTCTTACTGTCAGGTTACCCGACTCTCTCTTGTGGAAGTTTTTATTCCGAGTACCTCGACCATCGGGTAGTGATATTGGCAGAACTATCTTGGAAAAATAGACGACATAATGGAAGCCCTCTAGCGCATTAACCATTTCACTGAATATGGAAATCTGAAGAGACACCAGGTCATTGCCGAGACGATGTTCCATAGAAAGTCTGTCCTGAAATAGACGGCGTTAAACCATCGAGGGTATGGCTCCACCGAATAAAGTCCTGATTGAATGTGACCAAATTCAATGGGAAATACGCCACGAGGCTAAGAAAGTGAAATTGAAATGTGTGGGGCGAACACGAGCATGTAACACAATAACAAAAACAAAATACTCGAGGCCACGAAAATGTGGTTTCACTGATGAGTGTTTTGAATCCCAGCTAAAAAATAACTAGTGACGATATCCTAGGAGCGCCCATGTGCAGAATAAATGTATTTCGCGAATAAGGAATAAAAGCATTTTCTTGGTCAGAGGAAGGGGGATGTTTTGTGAGGGCGGGGTGTAGTTGATCACGCTATGATTAGAGAACGTTATCGTATTTTCAGCAGAAGGCACATCCCTGTCCTCCGGACAGAGCCAT
The DNA here is from genome assembly GCA_036924085.1 of Ariolimax columbianus. Classification (NCBI taxonomy): domain Eukaryota; kingdom Metazoa; phylum Mollusca; class Gastropoda; order Stylommatophora; family Arionidae; genus Ariolimax; species Ariolimax columbianus. The sequence continues at coordinate 111,040,137 of JAVGWX010000002.1, forward strand.
AGGTACTCTGTCTGTTTCAACAGATGATAAAGAGCTCTGCTGTTTGTCGCTCCTGTAGCTCGCTGGTTGAACCACCTTCCTGCTTGGCCTACACATGCTTGCAAACTGTTGCATTTTGTGTGAAGTTGGTTCATCCATTACTTTTTTTTGCCGTGTACTGATGTGCCATCAGTATCTATCTCATTATTTATTGTAGTGTCATCAGATATGTCGTCAGTGTCATCAGCTAATGCTATCATTATTTATTGTAGTGTCATCAGATATGTCATCGGGTTCATCAGCTAATGCTGTCATTATTTATTGTAGTGTCATCAGATATGTCATCGGTGTCATCAGCTAATGCTGTCATTATTTATTGCTGCGCCCAAATCACATGGCATACTCTGTTGCTGTGTCATCATCCACTCCCATGTCATACTCTATTGTTGTGTTACACTCTATTGCCATGTCATACTCTGTTGTTGTGTCACACTCTATTGCTGTGTCATCATCCATTGCCATGTCGTACTCTATTGTTATGTCATCATCTATTGCCATGTCAAACTATATTGTTGTGTTACACTCTATTGCTGTGTCCTCATCTATTGCCAAGTCATACTCTATTGCTTATATCATCAAGCTATTTTTGGGTCATCGTTTAACTCTGTCTTCATCTATTGCTCTGTCATCAGATTTTGCTCTGTCATCATTTATTGCTGTTCGATCAGCTATTGCTGTGTCCTCATATATTGATGTATCATCAACCGTTGCTGCGCCACCATCTATTACTGCGCCATCATCTATTACTGCGTCATCAACTATTTCTGCGTCATCCTCTATTGATGTGTCATCATCAGTTGCTGTGTCATCAGCTATTATTCCGTCATTTTCTAACGTCACCCATTTATTGCTTTCATTATGTGCATCTTGTCCATATTAATGTACACGTCAGGAATACTTTTGTAGGCAACGCATAATATCTTTCATTGATGTGAACCCTAGCTTGGCCGAGACAGTAGATACACGAAAGTTCCAAAATATTTGAAGCCTCGATTTCTGATATTCACCCATACCTTACGCAGTAACTTATGGGCTATCCTAATGAGATACAGTTTGCTGAGACAGTGAATACTATTGTGTATAAAGTATGTTGAGAAATTATGAACAATTTGGTCAATACAGTTTGAGAAAATGTCGACTAGTAAATTTTGTTGGGAAATGGGGGAAAATAATATGGGCTAGTAACGTTTGTTGGAAAATGAGATAAAGTATGTGATGAAGAAATATTTGTTGAGAATTCGCTGTGAAGTTTTCATGAAAGACATAAAGAATAACTTTATTTTCAATGTTTTTATGAATGCTGAGTGTCATTAAGAAGATTTACAGGGTTGAGTTGGAAGTTCCGCATGTTCCTGCTGTTGCAGATACGTAGGTAGGCTAGGATTTTATTTCCCTCCAGATAGAGAAACAGCAATAATGTCTTGATATAATCAAAATGATGACGACTGAAAACGGCATGTATTCAGATAAATACGTTTTATTTTCCTGTTGTGTATCCAGAGCAATTCAGGCTCTGGCTTTACGGCCCACAAATTATACCTTAAAAACTTGGGGAGGCAGACTAACGTCTGGTCAGTCAGAATATACTGATTATATATGTTAGTCAGGGTCAGGCAAAACATACAAGTCCCTCACCTCGGCTTCCTGGAAGCCCTCCCCGGAAACGGGCTGTTTTCATGACAGCCTGGCTAACGAAATGAGGGATTGTCGTGATCCTCTTAGTAGTGAGCGACAGGAAGATGAAGCCAAGCATAGCACAACCAGCTGCAGGACCCCGGTACACCTTCATAAGCCCGCTCGGGATGTGAGGAAAGCTTTCCTTCAACCCGCCACTTTAACCTTCTCATTGTGGGTATTCGAAACAACAACAACCTATAAAACAACACCAAAAACAGCCATGTCTTTGTCCGGGTTCGAATCATGGTTTGCTTGCTTAGAGATCGTTATTGTCACCATGCGACCACGCCCTCCTTTAGGCAAGTGAATCATGGTTAATTTCGCAGTGAGAAATTTGTATGTGTGTGTGTGGGAGGGAGGGGGGGGGGGGACGGAAGTAATTCGTTTCTATGGAAAAATGTAAAGAAACATAGTCCATGACCCCAGAGACGAAAAGTGGGATGTCCTGAACACCCTGTTTTTATTACGCAGCAGACACCTTGGTTGCATTAATTCCCAATCTGATTGCTTTCAACTGCTCAAATTGCCCATTCTTGTCTGCACACTTAACCCGGAAGAAGAAACTCTGGAAAGTCATTCTGCGTACCAAACAAGTACAGATTCCTGAAACTTTAGATAAAGACTACAATTAAGCAATAAAACAACAAAAATCTTCTAAAATTTAAAGGACAATCGAACCACTGTCTAGTGCCTTCGCACAAAATAAGATGTAATTGAAAATGGCCAAACGTTCCGTCCTCAATCTTAGAGCTTGTTTAATCCTGTTGTTTTTCTAGGTAAACAGTCAAAGTAATTACAAGCATCTAAAAGTATGACAAAGGTCAAGGACAAATACCAGATGTACTTTCTAACTTTTGTTTGTTTGTTTTGTGGCTTGTCCAAATTTTAAATTGTTTGTGTGTGTGAGAGAGGAGAGCATTTGATATAAAGACCATCCCTCATTTGATATAAAGACCATCCCTCATTTGATATAAAGACCATCCCTCATTTGATATAAAGACCATCCCTCATTTGATATAAAGACCATCCCTCATTTGATATAAAGACCATCCCTCATTTGATATAAAGACCATCCCTCATTTGATATAAAGACCATCCCTCATTTGATATAAAGACCATCCCTCATTTGATATAAAGACCATCCCTCATTTGATATAAAGACCATCCCTCATTTGATATAAAGACCATCCCTCATTTGATATAAAGACCATCCCTCATTTGATATAAAGACCATCCCTCATTTGATATAAAGACCATCCCTCATTTGATATAAAGACCATCCCTCATTTGAACATAAAGACCATCCTACAATGGTATAAAGAAAGTCCTTAATTGAACATAGACGTTTCCCCAACGTACATACACAATCGTTCTGGATTGGAGATAAATACCTTCTCCCGTTGGACGTATAGACCGCTACCATTAGGACATACAGACCGTCCCCGAAAAGACATGCAGACTGTTTCAGAAGAAACATACAGACCGTCACCCATTCAGCGTATAGACTGTTCCATATTATGCAAAAGATATTCTCTAATTGGACAAAAAAAATATCATTATATTAGACCACAAAAAGGTCCCGCATTGGACATAAAGAACTTTCCCTATTAATCATAAAAATTGGCCTATATTGGGCATAAAGACATTCTCCCATGAGTCATCCAGACAGGTCTTCAATTTGCATAAAGACCGCCCCCAAATGGACATAAAGACCTATCACTCATTGGACAAATATCTCCATAGCAGACACCGATGTTTGGATAAAAGTGTCGGATGCCTCACTACACTAGATCACATTTATTTATGAAGTATGTTGGCCAGTATCCTTATTCGCTGTCTTTCCTTTTCTAACAGTATGTCAGGCATCCACTTACGTCTGAATCGACTGGAGTATGTCGATAGGCAATGGGGATTGCACCCGGAGCCTTTGACGGGAGAAGCGAGCTTTCCTACACTGCTGCCACTGAGACCAAACGGTTTAAATGTCTATAATTCAGTTCGACCTTCTTGACAAAAAATTGTACAAATCCTTGACCAAACCTTGTCATAACATTACCTAATGGTTGAATAAACCTTGACATAACATTACCTAATCCATTGATAAACCTTGACATAACCTTGACCAAACTTTGTCCAATCCATGATCAGAACTTGATCAAAACCTAAATCTAATCATGACCTAACCTTGACATAACCTTGATCAAACATTGACCACTCCATGACCAAACTTTGACAAAACATTGTCCGATCCATGACCAAAACTAGACCAAACCTTGACATAACCTTGACAAAACATTGCCCAATCCATGACCTAAACTTGACCATACCTTGACATTACCTTGACCAAACATTGTCCAATACATGACTAAAAAGACCAAATCTTGACATAACCTTGGCAACATTGTTCAATGCATGACCGAAACTAGACCTAGCCTTGACATAACCTTGATCAAACATTAAGCAGATCGTGTATCTTAAAATTCTTACAAAAATTCCGTGTAAAACCAAACTATTACCAGAACACGCAAATATAAATGAATGATTGAATAAGGAATCTGCTTTCATAAAATACTAAAATTGTCATACTTACAAGGGGCTTGTCTTAAGTCCTTACCCTGACTATGAAGGAGTAGGAGGAGAAAATAGAAATATGGCACATCTGTAGCTCATTCAATTTGTACTGGACTTGAGAAGTATGAATTTCCCTCCTCGACGGGTGTACCCGGCATGGTGCATGGCGCAACCCACATTATTTACCGGATCTGTACTCTAACGGTTTTTCAGAACAATGGAGAAATCAGAGGCCAGAACTGTGATAAAATTTGTGATGTTGCAGAGAAAAATACTTAAAGAAATACAGATAGAGATGGAACCAGTGTTTGAGGAATTCTGTCCTTCGTATACTTCTGTAAAAAACTGGTGTAGGCAGTTTAAGTGTGGCTGTCCTCGTGTTGCTGATCTTCCAAGATCAGGAAGACCATCCTCAGAGTGCAGCGACGAAAATGTCGCAAGAGTGAAGAAAATCATTGACCAGGATAGGAAAATGACAATTACAGAGATATCTAGGTCAGAACAACTGAATGAAAGTAGAGTTTTTATAATTTTATACAACAGACTGAAACATGAGAAAAGTGTGTGCCCGCTGGGTTCCGCCAGCTGCTCAAAATGTGTCGGTAGAAAAACATGTTGCCGACCATGGTGACAGTAGATGAGACTTACTTTCACCATTATGACCCAGCATCCAACATTTTTAGCATGAAGTGGAAAACCCTGGGCTCACCAGCACATGCCAAGTCAAGAGCACATAAATCTGCAAGAAAGGTGATGCTGACTGTTTTTTTGGGACGTCAAAGGTGTCATATTGAAAGATTACCTGCTTCATGGCAACACAATTAATAGGCAATATTATGCAGATCTTCTTACCAAACTAAGAAAGACTGATCAGAAAACGAGGGGTAGCGTGCACTTAAATTCTGTCTTGGCTTCAAGACAACGCGCCCTCCCGTACAGCAAGGCTTGTGCTGCAAACAGTCAACGATCTGAATATTGCAATTCTTCTACACCCACCATATTCTTCGGATTTAGCGCCATCAGACTTTTTTCTTTTCCGAAAACTTTAAAAAAAAAAAAAACCGCTGAAAGGAAATCATTTTGAAAGTGATGAAGATGTCATACTGGCTTGGGATAACTGGTTTAGTTTAAAAAAATAGTTTGTTTTATTCTGAAGGTCTTTTCAAGGTCACGCATAGATGGCAGAAATGTAAACATTCAGGTGGTGGTGGCTACATTGAGAAGGAATAAGCACTGTGCCAAATTTCAACTTTCTCCTCCTACTTCTTCATGGTCAGGGTAAAGACTTATGACCAGCCCATTGTATTGCACGAACGGGAAGGTCTTAACATGTTGTTGTATATGTGTGTATCTTGTTGTATATGTGTGTATGTCGTTGATGTTATCCAATGCCAACGGTGAGTAAGTTTACTCTTTTGTGCGCCCTGAACTGGGTGTTAAGTGACTGCTTGCAGTAGCTTTTTCACATCCCGAGCGTGCGGATGAAGGTGGGCTGCAGTCCTCCAGTCGGCTAAGATATGCTTTGTTACATTTGTGTGTAGCTCATTACTACGAGCATCACGTTGATATCCAACCTCGTTAACCAGAGGAGAGAACTGGGCGAAATGGATGGGTTATGTGCACCTTTAGTAATGCATGTGTGAGTGCACCTTTGGGAATGCATGTGTGTGCACCTTTAGGAATGCATGTGTGTGTTCACCTTTGGGAATGCATGTGTGTGTGGATATGTAGGTGGTGTGTGTATGTGTGTTCACCTTTGGGAATGCACATGTGTGTGTGAATTGGTAAGTGGTGCGTGTATGTGTGTGCGTGTGCAGACGTGCACGTGTGTGTGTATGCAAGTATACGTGTATGCGTGTGTACATACATACATTTATATGTGTAAATCATTCTGTGGCGAAGTGGTTAAGCCGTCGGTCTCGTGATCAGGTGGCGTGGGTTCGACTCTGGACTTCGCCATCTTTTTCACGGGTCTTGATGCGGAGTCCCCTGCATCTCGTAGTCGCCCTCTAGTCGTCTTGTCCTTAACTTGTCACTGGGGTCGGGCGCCTCGAGACGAGAGAGTTAGGATACACAGTAGCGCAGTTAATCCTTACTAAAAATAGCGCTCGCAAAATAATTCCATCATCGTCTACGATAGACGGCGGCCTTTGCGTTTATGTGTAAATCACTACTTGTCATTGTCCTGTGACAGCCCGTAAAAGACTGAGGCCAAAAAAAGTACTGGGTTAATAATATCATAGAAAGCCTTTCATTCAAGATTGCGCTTTATCTGCAGACCAAACAAGTGCAGATTTCTGAATCTTTAGATAAACACTACGATTGAGCAATAAAACAACAAAAAACCTTTTCAAATTTCAAGGACAATGCAACCAGTGTACTGTGACCTCTCTGAAAAAAAAGATGTACTTGGAAATGGCCAAACGATTCGTCCTCCATTTGAAAACATTTTTAATCCTAGCGCTTTTCTAGACAGACAACCAGAGCAATTGTAAGCATCTCGTGGTATGACAAAGGTGAAGGGCATGATGTTGTTACACTTCTTGACAGGCCTGCGAATTGAGCCTAATGGGTTTAGAGTTTTTTGATTGAAAATACCGTGCGGTTAATACATTTGCTTTCTTTATTGGACGACTGCATCAAAGAAATAATGTGCTCTTGCAATACCAACGCAACGGATTTTTCTTCGTACGCAGTCAGACAGTAACCATTATTTTTCGAAAAAGGCAGCCGTCATCCTGAGGCTGTCGACACTGCCATAGAGCTTGTCTAGTGTTGCCACTGGTGATGGCCACATCTGCTCTCTCTGATCCTCGTATGTCGGGCAGTTTTGCAGCAAATGCTCAGCGGTCATTTTCCCGGTACCACACGGGCATTCGTCGGTGTCACCTATCTTCAATTTGTTGAATAGGTGGTACCTGAGTCTATTGTGGCCAGTGCGAAGTCTGAAGACCACGACCTGCTCTCTTCTGTTCAACTGGTAATAGGCATCGTTTTTGGTGTAGCCAGTATGTTCGGTTTCCCATTTGGTCATGTATCTAGCTCTAATGAGGCGTTTTGACTCATCGTATTGCAACGGATTCGAATCCCGCCGTGTCCAGTTAAGTAGACAAGGTTTTATTTTTTTCGATGCGATTGTCGACTTTCTGAGATACCTCCAGTCATCTTGACTGATAGTCCTCCCATTGGTCTAAGGTAGCTTGGGACGAGAGAGTGAGGTTGATGACCAGAGCATTAATCTCTCACCATAAACCAAATACAGAACAAGCTATATCAGGAAGGTAGTACCGTCTGATAGTGTTACCATCATCGCTTGCTGTGGGCAGCTATTTGCTCTAATAGACAACATCGTCTGTGTCACTTTGTCTTCTATAATAAAGTAGCCAATCATCGTCTGTGTCACTTTGTCTTCTATAATAAAGTAGCCAATCATCGTCTGTGTCACTTTGTCTTCTTTAATAAAGTAGCCAATCATCGTCTGTGTCACTTTGTCTTCTATAATAAAGTAGCCAATCATCGTCTGTGTCACTTTGTCTTCTATAATAAAGTAGCCAAACTTTATACCCAACCCTACGTAGTGACCTTCCACAATATGCACATTACAGTAATACGGAGGCTTAAATAGAGAACAGTACCACTATAACCTGCCTGGTATGTCGTAGAAGGTGACTAAAGAGGGTTGAGCATGAGGCTGGCTACATTATCTTGCAGATACTTTGTCAAATGAAAAAGATGACTTCAACACACAATGGCAGATGGTAAGCGACTATGTCAAGTCTGGCTTAAAAGAGGTGGGCATGGGGCAGCAACAAAATCTTGTAGAAACTACAAACTAAACGAAAAAGACGAGAAAACCACTACACTCCATGATATGATAAGAGCTACAAAGTCGTTAGGCTAAAGACGGCTGGTCATGGGGCCATTTCTTCCTCCTATTAGGAGACCCAACACATTTCTTTTACGGAATGCTAGTGTATTTGTGAGCAATATCTTCAAATATCGACAAAGCCCGAACTTGATGAGAAATGTCCAACGATCACTCATCACAGCTTCTTACAGCCCGCAAGTAACCGAACCTGCTGCCATTAGGGCCAGTTCCATGACTCACTCACAAAGAGCCCCTTTTTATGTTACGTGGAGGAGATGGGAAGAGTTAATTCGACATAAAATGCTCGGAATATGCAAATGAAGACAAAAAGGGCGATCAGAAGGCATAACGACGACTTTCAGAAGGCGGTGAAGTAGGGAGGTTGGGGGAAAAGGGTGGGGGGGGGGGGGGTGAGAGGCGTGTCTGGAATATTAAAGGTCTTCTTTTCAGGGACACAGTTAAATTAAATACTTTTTGAATGTCTAAACTCAGCATAAAATTCATGCCGGTACTTCTGGAATGTTTCAATTCATCAGCAGTTTCAAGGCTGCATTTCTGGTATGTGTAAATTCATCAGCAGTTTCAAGGCTGCATTTCTGGTATGTGTAAATTCATCAGCAGTTTCAAGGCTGCATTTCTGGTATGTGTAAATTTATCAGCGGTTTCAAGGCAACATTTCTGGTATGTGTAAATTTATCAGCGGTTTCAAGGCCACATTTCTGGTATGTGTAAATTATCAGCGGTTTCAAGGTTACATTTCTAGTATGTGCAATTGTATCAACGGTTTCAAAGCCACATTTCTGGCATATGTAAATTTATCATCAGTTTCAAGGTCCCATTTCTGGTGTGTGTAAATTCTTTTGTTTCAGGGCTACATTTTTGTAATGTGTAAATTCTTTACATGCTTCAATGCCACATTTCTAGAATGTGTAAATTCTTTACAGATTTAAAGGTTACACTTCTGGTTTGTGTAAATTGTTTAAAAGTTTTACTGCCACATTTCGGGAATGGCGATAATTTAAAATACATTTCTATGTTACGCTTTTGGAAAATCTAAATTAAAAATTTAATTTAAGGCGCTAATTCTCGAATATCTAAACACATCCAAGATCTTACACCGAAATTTCTCACCTAATCTCATCTCATTAGATCTCATCTAATCTCATCTCATTAGATCTCATCTAATCACATCTGTCCACTTCAATCGTCAGACGCCGGTGGGGATTCCGTGGACTTCCGTGGCCATAGACAGGGTCCGATGTAAACGAGGTTGGAACCCGCAGCTAAGTTGATGAACGAGTCATCGAGATCATCAAGATCAAGATCAACTATTGCTATCTCACGAATGTATTGCTTGAATGCCTAGATAAGTCACAGTACTTGATTATTTTTACATTTAGTCTCGATTTTTCTGTCAGACTTACCATCCGACGGAACAATACTTTCAGATAACAGAACTCATGGGCCTACTTTAGTCTGATATTATTTACACGTATGTTGAGTAGACCAGTTATTTTGTCAGTCGTCATTGTGTCTGTCTTCGACGCGTTAAATAACATGTTACATTTTTTACAGGCTGCGCCAAACGCAAGCATATAATTTTACAGTTTTCATCTTCGTACAGAAGGATCAAGTCGTCTGCAAAGAATAGCTTGTGTATTGAATGTGATTATATTTTATGTGTTGCAATTTGTCTGAATTAGGTTGTGATTTTTGTCCATGTTAAACATGGCAAACCATGTTCACACCTGTGTTTATCTCAAAATCATATGTGACGCCATTGATTGTTCATATGGAGATTGCATTCATATGATACAGCGCTCTCAAATTGTCAAGTAGCTGACCTTGAACACAAAATCCTATATTTTCGCCGTAGATTATTCTCACTTAAACTATCAGAAGATCGTTCATGGATGATAAACGCACAACAATTGTTTGAAAGTTAAAAAATAGTCGTCAGTGTTGCCTTTACGTCTACGGAATCAAGATTGAGCGTTGCATATCTGAGGTTCAACAATCGGTCGTATGCTCAACGTATTCTTTTGTTATGCGTTCAAATATACGCTGAATGCTGGGTAACCCGACGATGCACAGTATAATTATGCAAGCAGTAAATTTGCATAGCACCCTTTCCTTAGCATCTTTCGCATCCCCGCTGCACTTCTTCGCCGTTTATCTCTCCATCCTCAACTGCGAATCTCCTCCTCCAACACGTCCACATCATACTCAGTTATAACTCCTCAACCCTCATACCCTGCCGATCTACCTTCCCTCAACCCCCCTCTGAGCTTTCAAGTTGAGCGTTCCATTTGTCTCGCGCCAAGTCTCAAACAAAATCTCGTGTTGAACACGATACGCGAGAATTGATATACGGATCACAATTTACATTTCTAAAAAAAGCTTTCAGTGAAATAATTCTATTTGTAATTTTATTATGCAATTCCTGTTTCAATTTTATTTTAATCAGTCGTTCTTGCAAATGAGTGAAGGCCCCAATTTGGGTAAAGAGGTCTAGCAGTAATTAAGTGTACACATGCGCACCACACCTCGCGCGAGTTAATGGAGCTTTGAGGAAAAAATAAATACCTCTTTGCTGTCTTTGTAAATCCTTCGACAAATTTTCTTTCTATCATTCATATTCTGGCGAGTACATGGAGATGAAGAACTTTGAAATTGTCCTTATGTCAGAAAGAAGATGCGTCATCAAAAATACATTGCACTATTAATATCGTGTTAAACAACATTAATTTAATTGGGCTCCAGTCATGAGACCAAAAAAAAAACAGAAACGATTACAGATTTGTGTGGTTCAGTGATGAGACACCATCAGAAACGATTACAGATGTGTGTGGTTCAGGGATGAGACACCATCAGAAACGATTACATATTTGTGTGGTTGTGGGATGAGACACCATCAGAAACGATTACATGTTTGTGTGGTTCAGGGATGGGACACCATCAGAAACGATTACAGAAGTGTGTGGTTCAGGGATGAGACACCATCAGAAACGATTACAGAAGTGTGCGGTTCAGGGATGAGACACAGTAAGAAACGATTACAGATTTGTGTGGTTCAGGGATGAGACACCATAAGAAACGATTACATATTTATGTGGTTCAGGGATGAGACACCTTCAGGAACTATTACATATGTATGTGGTCTAATGATGGGACACGAACAAGCATTACTGATGTGCTGACCTCTAGTCTGTTCGCAGTAACCAATAAGCAGACATTTAAAAAGAATTACTGATCACAATAGGAATACAAATTATATCGTTGTTTTCTGACTACACAAGGTACATACATTTGATCGTTCTGTTTTCTGACTACACAAGGTACATACATTTGATCGTTCTGTTGTCTGACTACACAAGGTACATACATTTGATCGTTCTGTTGTCTGATTACACCAGGTACATACAACTGATCGTTCTGTTTAATGACGACACCAGGTACATGCATCTGATCGTTCTGTTTAATGACGACACAAGGTACATGCATCTGATCGTTCTGTTTAATGACGACACAAGGTACATGCATCTGATCGTTCTGTTTAATGACGACACAAGGTACATGCATCTGATCGTTCTGTTTAATGACGACACCAGGTACATGCATCTGATCGTTCTGTTTAATGACGACACAAGGTACATGCATCTGATCGTTCTGTTTAATGACGACACAAGGTACATGCATCTGATCGTTCTGTTTAATGACGACACAAGGTACATGCATCTGATCGTTCTGTTTAATGACGACACAAGGTACATGCATCTGATCGTTCTGTTTAATGACGACACAAGGTACATGCATCTGATCGTTCTGTTTAATGACGACACAAGGTACATGCATCTAATCGTTCTGTTTTCTGACGACACAAGGTACATGCATCTGATCGTTCTGTTTAATGACGACACAAGGTACATGCATCTAATCGTTCTGTTTTCTGACGACACAAGGTACATGCATTTGATCGTTCTGTTTAATGACGACACTACGTACATACACCTAATCATTCTGTTTAATGACGACACTACGTACATACACCTAATCATTCTGCATATTGGTAGGCTTAGTAACAGTAAAACATATTTCATCTGTTAAAAATATGAAACTGACGTTATGCTCTGAAAAACGCAGCAATGATCATTATCCAGAGAAAGCCGCTAATCTTTGCTGCGTTCATCCATCTTTGTAGCCAAATGCTTCATAAAACATTTTTACTTAAGTGCATTCTTGATGACTTGGATGAGACAGGACTGCGTGGCCTATAGGTGAAACTTGCTCAGTTTTCACAATCCGAACGCACCAGTTTAGATTCTCACCGTGTCCAGTTTGGCAGTGTTTTTCTCAGACGATTGCTCCACTAATCGAAAATAATGGCAACCTACCGTACTGAACACTTGCAAAGTTTATTAACCGCCAAATAGGTTAGCGGTTGTAAGAAGCGACGTTCTGTAAAGGACTTACTTTTTTTAATACACAGGGTTCTTTGAGAAGCGCCATTCTGAGAAGCAATTTGGTGTTGTGAAAAATGTGCTTTTGAACGCCCTTCTTGACTCTTAACAAGATCGAAAATACCTTATTGTCATTGCCATCGATGAGCGCAGTGTAAAATACCTTATTGTCATTGCCATCGATGAGCGCAGTGTAAAATACCTTATTGTCATTGCCATCGATGAGCGCAGTGTAAAATACCTTATTGTCATTGCCATCGATGAGCGCAGTGTAAAATACCTAATTGTCATTGCCATCGATGAGCGCAGTGTAAAATACCTTATTGTCATTGCCATCGATGAGCGCAGTGTTTGTTCTGGCAGCGTCTTTAGATCATTAAACATGCCGGTTTGGCGTATCTTTTGCACACTATATGTCTTTCCGCAAAAAGTGCATCCTTTTCTCAAACTCTTTAATCAATTGTTTGTTGTTGTTGTTGCTTAGATGTTTGCCTGACTAGTTTCTACTGGCGGAGGCGCGCGTTAATTTCCACCCAAGACCGGTTGTCCATTGGGCGATATCAGGACGCATAAACCAGTGCGTGGATGAATGTATGCGTCTGTATGTACCTATGCTAGGTTTGTGCGCCCTCAGAAGCTAGCCCAACCAAAGTGCAATGGAAGGGCCTCACCATGAGGGCGCGTGTAAAAGTTGTGCAAGAGTGTGACTGTAGGACAAATTCAAATGAAACAGAGTTAGGTGAGAAGGAAGTGATCGTCAAACTGTATAAAGCTTTAGTTAGACCTAGATTGGAGTATTGTGTACAGGTGTGGAGTCCTTATCATAGAGGGGACATAAACATGCTAGAAAGAATACAAAAAAGAGCGACAAAGATGATAGTGGGATTCCAGAATTACAGTTATGAGGAACGACTCAGAAAAACCGGCCTACAGTGTCTCGAAGAGAGAAGAATTCGTGGTGACTTAATACAGGTTTATAAGATGATCAGAGGAATCGATAAATTAGACTATAACAAGTTTTTTTTAAAATACAGCCACCTACAATAACACGAGGGCATAGCTACAAGCTGATTAAAGAGAGGTCCAGGTTAGATATTAGGAAATATTTTTTTAGTCAGAGAGTGGTGTCTGCTTGGAATGCATTGCCAGGGGAGGTAGTGGAGGCAGGGACAGTTAATGCATTTAAGAATAAACTGGATGCGCATAGATTTTAGAGCAAGGTGATATAAATGTAACTGGTTGTATACAGACTCTGCAGGGTCTTCTAAACCAGTATAAAGATGTTAAGTTAAGTTAAGTTAAGAGAGGGGAGGGGAACAGTTGCCCCCAGGGTTAGCTCACAGAGTCAATTGTTTCCCACCATAATATTTATTTTGTCGAAATATTTAATGAACGTTTGTTATACAGTTTCAGTGAGATCCATATTACAGCAAACAAATTTATATTTGCATGCTGCGCCGTCTATAAAATGTACAATTCGTGACATGAAGTGCTACATACGAGTCTGAAATTCAGGAAGGGATATTGTTCTCATAATTGCCTCAAAATTTCATAATTAGTACTTTTCGACAGGGTGTTTAAAAAACATAAATTTATAGGTAATGGATTTCTTGCCTTGGCCTAAGCACCTGTAGGTAGGGATGTAGATAGGTAGACCGCTTACGTATACGGGCTCGTAGAACCAAAAGTCTTCGAGCGCATTTAGAGGCTGAAGTCTAGACCACATGCAATGAGGATGATGTTTTCCACCTTTACCTACCTAACCAGGTGGTGCCAGGACGGCCTCGCTGGGGTGAGATCGTGACGGAGAGGATCGCTTCTCATCTTTCCGCCTTCACCTAACCAGGTGGTGCGAGGACGGACACGCTGTGGTGAGATCGTGACGGAGAGGATCGCTTCCCATCTTTCTGCCTTTACCTAACCAGGTAGTGTCAGGATGGCCTCGCTGGGGTGAGATCGTGACGGAGAGGATCGCTTCTCCTCTTTCCGCCATCACCTAACCAAGTAGTGTCAGGATAGCCTCGCTGGGGTGAGATCGTGACGGAGAGGATCGTCTCCCATCTTTCCGCCTTCACCTAATTAGCTGATGCGAGGGCGGCCTCGCTGATGTGAGATCGTGATGGAAAGGCTCGCTTCTCATCCTTGATGGTCATGGCCTGCTTTAAGAGCTGGTAGAAGATAAAGAAGACATCATCGGCATGGCGGACGCCATGTCCAAATAGGGCAAAACGGTGAAGGTTTAGCAAGGTGAGTATGCTCTCGAGACCTGTCTGCCAGACGACTTTGAGGCGTGAGACCCGTCATACCAGTGGAACGTGAGAATTCGCCTCTGGCTGCGCATGTTGAGCTTCAATGCGCTTCTGATCGCTCTGCAGAGAGGTCGAGATTTCGGAACTGTACAGGAGGGTAGGGACGACACTGGTTATGTAACTTGGCAGCCTCTGCTAGTGTGTGTGTGTGTGCGCGTACGTGTGTGTGTGTGTGTGCGTACGTGTGTGTGTGCGTACGTGTGTGTGTGTGCGCGTACGTGTGTGTGTGTGCGCGTGTGTGCGCGTTCGTGTGTGTGTGTGTGCGTACGTGTGTGTGTGTGTGTGCGCGTACGTGTGTGTGTATGTGCGCGTACGTGTGTGTGTGTGCGCGTACGTGTGTGTGTGTGTGTGCGCGTACGTGTGTGTGTGTGTGTACGTGTGTATGTGTGTGTGTACGCGCATGCGTGTTTTTTTCATCCATTTCCCGTAACCTAAGTTGTCCTTAGACTGCATTCTGATTTACCTGCAGTTGTCTCGTCTATGTTTTGCCACTGGACGTCGAGGAGTGTGGTTCATGGCCAGAGCAGCTTCTTTCTAACTAGGATCCAAATGCAACAGTAGTTATATCATCAAAACAAAAACGTCTTATGATGTCGTCATCATCTCTTGCAATGGGCAACTAACTTTTAAAAACTTTTAAAAACTAATTGAAACAAAGTTTCATAATGGGTACTTTTCGGCCCGTTATTAAATTAAAAAAAATATTTGTAGGTAACGGATTTCTTGCCTGCTGTCTTTGTTAAAGTCACGTGTGTGGATGTCTGATTGGGAGCTCGGTCAATTAAGAAAAAGAAGTAATTGTTTACTCTACTAGTCTATGATCAGTATCTCTGTCTCTATCAATGTTTTTCCCTGTCAGTGTTAGAATATTGGACATCCAGCGCATCTTATGTCGTCCTTTCTTTCTCGTTTTCTAGACTTTTCATTTGCGTGTAATAGGGAGCAGTGCACTCGATGTTGACCAACGAACGTACCATTGAAGGTTGTGTATCTTTACAGCTGATAGCAGGATATTATATCGTCAGATATTCCCATAACTTGTGTTTCGGATGTTGATATTTGAGATACGATCTGTGTATGTTATTCCTTTATTCCGTCTCAAGAATATTTATTTCCAATTTAACAGTGAAGAAAAGCAGTTTTTCTTTATCATAAAGCAGCTCTAATTTAGTGTAATCAATTTTTCTTCGCGTTTTGTTTTCCAGAGAAGAAACGACATAGCTTGTATTTTATATTCGAGAAATTTCTTAGCAGATCCTGCCTTGGTCAACGAATAATAAATCGATCAGCATTGGTTATGCATAATGGTGCCAGCAAGGGCAGCTGCAAACTACCCCCACTCAATTCGGTAAGCGACTATCCTTCAAACTGTGTTCCAGCTCTTCTTCATGATCTTCATTTCGGTTTCTGTATTTCTTTGTTTTGTCTAAGGCTTGTGAATCTTTTTTTTCCATACGTGGTCCATTACATGGCGGTTCTGGAGATGGTACAGGTTATTTTTTTTAAGACATGGACGACTCAATTCCTGTGACGATGATGTGAAAATATTCGGACATCGGGTCAGTCCAAAGCTAGATAACCAGTATATGCCACGAAGTAAAACAAGTATGTCAAGTCTGACGTGAACACATCACGTTTTAGAAGCACTGTTTCAGTTGTGGAGTTAATAATCAAAATCCGTGTTAATATAATTGCATATCCACCCTTTTATAAAACACGAAACAAATGCGCTGATGCAACAAATCCGCAGGAGATTATGTGTTTCAAGTATTCGTTAATTAAGTAAAAGTTGTTTCATATTACTTTTAGTCATTTCGTTCAACGTGGCCACTCTGTTGCCATTAGGGATTTGTTTTTCTTCAAAAACATGCAGCCAAAATGCAACATGATATTTATCTGTCTGGATTTGGCAAGCGCCAGCTGGCATGATTCTAAGCATTGCAAAAGTGAATACAGGGTGTGAGGGTTTATTCTACTGGCAAGGGATTGAGTCCACAACGCAATAACAACATCATCTCAAGCTGCCAAGCTGTAAATTGCTGCCTAACTGACTGTTGATGAAGACAAGGCAGCACGGAAGGAAACTGTTCGCTACAACTGACACAAAGTGAGAAATATTGCAATTAAGGCTATCACGTCAACCCAGAAGAGAATATTTCCTATCGGACCACTTTTACTGTGACACATTGCTGTTGTTATTGATGTGATTGTTATTGTTGTTGTTATAACCCACTGGTGCTGAGTTACTTCAGCTCATCACGACATTTCTTTGGTAGCAGGTTATAATGGCTCTTTTTACATACGTAGGCGTACTTGAAAGTGTGGAACTGGAATCTCCTTGGCTGCAGTGCTTAGTGACTTCATTACTGTGGCGTTCATAGTTTCGGTCCTCGCCTTGTTAGTCAGTCTACTGTGGGGTTCACAGTGTCGATCCCCACCTTGTTAGTCAGTCTGCTGTGGTGTTCACATTTTCAGTCCTCGCCTTGTTAGTAAGTCTACTGTGGGGTTCACAGTGTCGATCCCCGCCTTGTTAGTCAGTCTGTTGTGGGGTTCACAGTTTCGGTCCTCGCCTTGTTAGTCAGTCTACTGTGGGGTTCACAGTGTCGATCCCCGCCTTGTTAGTCAGTCTGCTGTGGGGTTCATATTTTCGGTCCTCGCCTTGTTAGTAAGTCTACTGTGGGGTTCACAGTGTCGATCCCCGCCTTGTTAGTCAGTCTGTTGTGGGGTTCACAGTTTCGGTCCTCGCCTTGTTAGTCAGTCTACTGTGGGGTTCACAGTTTCGGTCCTCGCCTTGTTAGTCAGTTTACTGTGGGGTTCACAGTGTCGATCCCCGCCTTGTTACTCAGTCTGCTGTGGGGTTCACAGTTTCGGACCTCGCCTTGCTAGTCAGTCTGCTGTGGGGTTCACATTTTCCGTCCTCGCCTTGTTAGTCAGTCTGCTGTGGGGTTTACATTTTCGGTCCTCGCCTTATTAGTCAGTCTACTGTGGGGTTCACAGTGTCGATCCTCGCCTTGCTAGTCAGTCTACCTTGGGGTTCACAGTGTCGATCCCCGCCTTGCTAGTCAGTCTTTAAGTGGGGTTCACAGTGTCAATACCCGCCTTGTTAGTCAGTCTGCTGTGACTCAGCTTGTTTACAGAAGGTAGACAAGAAGTGACGGTGTTGTTCGGATCATGTAATCTGACTCCTGATACTAGTGTTCACTCTCCCCCGCCCCCCCCCCTTTCCCTAATCACGCCCATCCTCATACTTGTCAAATGAGCGCATACCTTGAGTGATTATGTGTGCATTTTGGTAGTAAGGATTTGTGTTTATTGTTAGAAGCATTAGAGTGTGTGTGCATGTGTGTGGTGTGTGTGTGTGTGTGTGGTGCATGGTATTTGTGAAAGTATATATGGTGTGTGTCGTGTATGGCTCATATGTGCATATGTAGTTATGTGTGCTGTGTATATATACATATGTATGAATTTTTATATTTATGTATGACTATATGTATGGATACTTCATGTTTGTATATATGTGTTTGTTTTTGAATATTTATGTATATATGTATATACTGATATATGAATGCATATGTATATATGTGTATGTTTATGTATGTATGTATGTATGTATGTATCTATGTATGTATGTATGTATGTATATATGTATGTATGTATGTATGTATGTATGTATGTATGTATGTATGTATGTATGTATGTATGTATGTATGTATGTATGTATGCATGCATGCGTGTGTATGTATGTATATATGTATGCATGTATATGAATGTATATCTGTATGTCTGTCTGTGTGTATGTACGTATGACTGTACGTATGTATGTATGTATGCATGTGTGTATGTATGTATGTATGCATGTATGTATGTGTATGTTGCTATAGTCGAGAGGTAAGACACTCGCCTCTCAATGCGAAGAAGGGAAACGGGGGGCGATCGAAATCCGGAAATTTTAGCTACCCCTGGTCTCAATGGAGGTGGGACCAGAGTGATGCATCATGAGTTACCTGGAGCAGTCTTGACTTATGTATTACCATTGGTCCGAGGTAGCTTGAGACCAGCGAATGAGATTGGATGACCAGCGCAGCTGCTTGCTCACTATAATCCAAAAACATTGTAAGTTACATCATCAGGACAAAATCGCTAGCGATGGACAACTAACTTATGTGTGTATGAATGTGTCTGTGTTCGTGCGTGTGTGTGCAATGTAAATATATATATGTGTATGGCATGTGTGTATTTGATGTGAATATGTGCGTGTGATGTGTATATGTGCGTATAAGTATGCGTGCGATGTGTATATGTGCGTGTGATGTGAATAAGCGCGTGTGATGTGTGTATATGTGTATGATGGGAATAAGCGCGTTTAATGTGTGTATAAGTATGCGTGCGATGTGAATAAGCGCGTGTGATGTGTGTGTAAGTATGCGTGTGATGTGTATATGTGCGTGGGATGTGAATATGCGGGTGTGATGTGTGTATTTATGTGTGCGATATGTAATATGTGAATGCGCTGTTTGTATTGTGTACATGTGAGTATATGGGTGGGTGATAAGAAAAATAAACAAATGCATGATGCTAAATAAAAGAGAAAAATCGATTAAAAACTGTCAAAAAGTTCCTTGTCTTTCCTTCCTAACACATTTCTCTCCTGCCATTCTCTCGAAACACTCAATAACCTCTGACGAGTAGAGCAATAAATCAAATAATGAAGAACAAGCCAAATAAGCAAACCAGTTCTCCAAATTTTAAAACAAGCCCAAATGTAAAAGCGCAATATGGACGGCAAGAATTATGATGGAAGTAACACATTTATGAGCTGGAAATTGAAAACAGTCGGGGATAGACAGAACGTTGAAAACAGTTTATACAATGTAGAAAGTAAGTAAGTAAGAAAGAAAAGAAGACAGAATGAAAGAAAAAAAAATGTAAATAGATTTCATGGCACGGTACCTGGGCGGAACCTTTGTGAGGTGAGGTGGGGTAATGTAAGGTGAGGTTGGGTGAGATAATGGAGATGTCATTTGAGAAGGTCTCAGCTCTTTGTGAGGTGAGGTAGGGTGTTAGAGATTTCATTAACAAGGTCCCTTTGTGAGGTGAGGTGGGGTAATGTAGGGTGAGGTTGGGTGAGGTAATGGAGATGTCATTTGACAAGGTCTCAGCTCTTTGTGAGGTGAGGTGGGGTGTTTGAGATTTCATTAACATATGATGTGATGTGAGGTGGGGTGTGATGGGGGTTGGGTGATTTGAGGTTTTGTGAGATGTTAGATTTTCTTTAACTGGGTCTCAGCTCTTTGTGAGGTGCGTTGGTGTGGGTTGGGGGTTAGGTGAGGTGTGGTGGATGAGGTGGCAGTTCATTTTATACGTCTGTCCGATCAAAAAAGAATAAGTTAGGTCTCAATTCACAGTTTGATATACCGAAACGTTATTTTAAACACATTTGTGTATTCTGGAACCTACCTCTACAATTTGGAAACTGAATTCAAAATGTGGAACAAACTACAAAACATAGGAACATATGTTGAAAATAATTTATGAACTTTGATACATGACATGTAACTAAGAGTTTTACAACCTGGCCGCAGACCTTCACCAAACAGATGTTTACATGAACTTAGAAATATGACATGAAGCTAAGGGTATCACATTCTGACCACAGACATTCACCAACAGATGTTTCTATGGCTTGGTAACACGACATGTAACTAAGAGTATTACATCCAGATTGCAAACCTTCACCAACATATATGTCTATGGCTTGGAAGGTAACACGACATGTAACTAAGAGTATTACGTCCAGATTGCAAACCTTCACCAACATATGTGTCTATAGCTTGGTAGGTAACACGACATGTAACTAAGAGTATAACATCCAGATTGCAAACCTTCACCAACATATGTCTCTATGGCTTGGTAACACGACATGTTACTTAGAGTATTACATCCAGATTGCAATCCTTCACCAACATATGTCTCTATGGCTTGGTAACACAACATGTAACTAAGAGTATTACATCCAGATTGCAAACCTTCGCCATCAGATGTCTCTATGGCTTGATAACATTACATGCTACTTAAAGCATCACAATATAGAACTAACTGCATAATATGGAAATGTAAGTCTTTTGTAGAACGTCACTTCGGACTGTATATTTGGCTGCTATAAGTTTCTCGGCAGGTGTGCAGTACGGTAGGCTCTAACTAAAAAATGGGAAACTGGCTGCAAAATAAAGAACGAACTACAATATGTGTAACTAGTTCTAAAACGTCGAAAACATTACAAAATGTGAAACTAGTTGTAAAAGGTGGAAATTATAACAAAATGTGAAACTATTTCTCAAAGGTGGAAATCACTACACAATGTGCTAGTTCTAAAAAGTGGAAATTACTAAAAAATGTAAAATTTAAGTAGAAAATGAAGAATGAACTCTAAGACGTTCTCGTTTGATAAAACTAAATACATTATCAGTGAGCACCAAATAAGACACGAAATTAATCAATTCAAAGGGGCAGACGTCCGCCAGATTAAACAAATTAGCGACGTTCCAGATACCTGGCGCCAGGTATGGGGCTCCTTCTGACGTCACAGTCACAAAGGATGAACGAGGTGAAAGTTTAGGCTATCATCCTTCGCTACATTAGCTCCTCCTAGGTGCTACAGAATCACCTTTTGTCTACACATTTTACTCCAGAATCATTAACTTGGCCAAACTCTTTCTCAGTAGTTTACAATCTATCCCTCTTTCTCTCTTATCTCATCTACTCTCCCTAGAACGTTAACATTCACTCTTTGACTTTCAGCTGCACTCTTTCATTCTTTGACTTTATCTAATTGTACATTCACATCTTTTTTTATTCAAAGACCGGGTTCGTTCCCTGATAGTGACACGCTCCAGTATACCCATATAAAAATGTGCTGACTTATTGTTGGGAAAAACACAATCGGGAAGCAAAGACAGAAATTGGTCACCCAACCTGGCACTAGACCTATATCGAGCATAATCAGATCTCTACTGCTTCATCCCTGAAGGCTGACTCTTGAATTTCGCCACTTTTATCTTTATCTTTCATCGTCTTTGTATCCTATTTTCAACATGTCCGTCTCGTCACGGTCCGCCTTTATCGCGTTATCTCTCTCGTTCCGTCTGTACCTCTCTAATTTTCTTCAAACAAAATTCGAATACCTCCTTCCTTTCGTTTACACTTTCATCTTCTTACCCCGCAGCTCAATTCTATTATTATTCTGTCCTATATCTCTACATTATCTACTTTCTTTCAAACCTATATATCTCTTATCTACACTCCTCAAACACTCCACAAATCCTGTCCCCACCGCTGCCTCTCCTACCCACACTCCACTAATCTCGTCCACACCTCTGCCTCTCCTACCCACACTCCACTAATCTCGTCCCGTCCCCACCTCTGCCTCTCCTACCCACACTCACCTAATCTCGTCCACACCTCTGCCTCTCCTACCCACACTCCACTAATCTCGTCCACACCTCTGCCTCTCCTACCCACACTCCACCAATCTCGTCCCGTCCACACCTCTGCCTCTCCTACCCACACTCCACCAATCTCGTCCCGTCCACACCTCTGCCTCTCCTACCCACACTCCACTAATCTCGTCCCGTCCACACCTCTGCCTCTCCTACCCACACTCCACTAATCTCGTCCACACCTCTGCCTCTCCTACCCACACTCCACTAATCTCGTCCACACCTCTGCCTCTCCTACCCACACTCCACTAATCTCGTCCCGTCCCCACCTCTGCTTCTCCTACCCACACTCCACTAATATCGTCCACACCTCTGCCTCTCCTACCCACACTCCACCAATCTCGTCCCGTCCACACCTCTGCCTCTCCTACCCACATTCCACTAATATCGTCCACACCTCTGCCTCTCCTACCCACACTCCACCAATCTCGTCCCGTCCACACCTCTGCCTCTCCTACCCACACTCCACTAATCTCGTCCACACCTCTGCCTCTCCTACCCACACTCCACTAATCTCGTCCACACCTCTGCCTCTCCTACCCACACTCCACCAATCTCGTCCCGTCCCCACCTCTGCCTCTCCTACCCACACTCCACTAATCTCGTCCCCACCTCTGCCTCTCCTACCCACACTCCACTAATCTCGTCCCGTCCCCACCTCTGCCTCTCCTACCCACACTCCACCAATCTCGTCCCGTCCCAGCCTCTGCCTCTCCTACCCACACTCCACTAAACTCGTCCCGTCCCCACCTCTGCCTCTCCTACCCACACTCCACTAATCTCGTCCACACCTCTGCCTCTCCTACCCACACTCCACTAATCTCGTCCCCACCTCTGCCTCTCCTACCCACACTCCACTAATCTCGTCCCGTCCCCACCTCTGCCTCTCCTACCCACACTCCACTAATCTCGTCCACACCTCTGCCTCTCCTACCCACACTCCACTAATCTCGTCCCGTCCCCACCTCTGCCTCTCCTACCCACACTCCACTAATCCCGTCCACACCTCTTCCTCTCCTACTCACATTCCACCAATCTCGTCCCGTCCCCACCTCTGCCTCTCCTACCCACACTCCACTAATCTCGTCTCGTCCCCACCTCTGCCTCTCCTACCCACACTCCACTAATCTCGTCCCGTCCCCACCTCTGCCTCTCCTACCCACACTCCCCTAATCTCGTCCACACCTCTGCCTCTCCTATCCACACTCCACCAATCTCGTCCCATCCCCACCTCTGCCTCTCCTACCCATACTCAACTAATCTCGTCCCGTCCCCACCTCTGCCTCTCCTACCCACACTCCACTAATCTCGTCCACACCTCTGCCTCTTCTACCCACGCTCCAACAATCTCGTCCACACCTCTGCCTCTTCTACCCACACTCCACCAATCTCGTCCCGTCCCCACGTCTGCCTCTCCTACCCACACTCCACTAATCTCGTCCCGTCCCCACCTCTGCCTCTCCTACCCACACTCCACTAATCTCGTCCACACCTCTGCCTCTCCTAGCCACACTCCACCAATCTCGTCCCGTCAACACCTCTGCCTCTCCTACCCACACTCCACCAATCTCGTCCCGTCCACACCTCTGCCTCTCCTACCCACACTCCACCAATCTCGTCCCGTCCACACCTCTGCCTCTCCTACCGACACTCCACTAATCTCGTCCCCACCTCTGCCTCTCCTACCCACACTCCACCAATCTCGTCCCGTCCCCACCTCTGCCTGTCCTACACACACTCCACTAATCTCGTCCACACCTCTGCCTCTCCTACCCACACTCCACTAATCTCGTCCACACCTCTGCCTCTCCTACCCACACTCCAGTAATCTCGTCCACACCTCTGCCTCTCCTACCCACACTCCACTAATCTCGTCCCCACCTCTGCCTCTCCTACCCACACTCCACTAATCTCGTCCCGTCCCCACCTCTGCCTCTCCTACCCACACTCCACTAATCTCGTCCACACCTCTGCCTCTCCTACCCACACTCCACCAATCTCGTCCCGTCCACACCTCTGCCTCTCCTACACACACTCCACTAATCTCGTCCCGTCCCCACCTCTGCCTCTCCTACCCACACTCCACTAATCTCGTCCACACCTCTGCCTCTCCTAGCCACACTCCACCAATCTCGTCCCGTCCCCACCTCTGCCTCTCCTACCCACACTCCACTAATCTCGTCCCGTCCCCACCTCTGCCTCTCCTACCCAAACTCCACTAATCTCGTCCACACCTCTGCCTCTCCTACCCACACTCCACTAATCTCGTCCCCACCTCTGCCTCTCCTACCCACACTCCACTAATCTCGTCCCGTCCCCACCTCTGCCTCTCCTACCCACACTCCACTAATCTCGTCCACACCTCTGCCTCTCCTACCCACACTCCACTAATCTCGTCCACACCTCTGCCTCTCCTACCCACACTCCACTAATCTCGTCCCGTCCCCACCTCTGCCTCTCCTACCCACACTCCACTAATCTCGTCCACACCTCTGCCTCTCCTACCCACACTCCAGTAATCTCGTCCACACCTCTGCCTCTTCTACCCACACTCCACTAATCTCGTCCCCACCTCTGCCTCTCCTACCCACACTCCACTAATCTCGTCCCGTCCCCACCTCTGCCTCTCCTACCCACACTCCACTAATCTCGTCCACACATCTGCCTCTCCTACCCAAACTCCACCAATCTCGTCCCGTCCACACCTCTGCCTCTCCTACCCACACTCCACTAATCTCGTCCACACCTCTGCCTCTCCTACCCACACTCCAGTAATCTCGTCCACACCTCTGCCTCTCCTACCCACACTCCACTAATCTGGTCCCCACCTCTGCCTCTCCTACCCACACTCCACTAATCTCGTCCCGTCCCCACCTCTGCCTCTCCTACCCACACTCCACTAATCTCGTCCACACCTCTGCCTCTCCTACCCACACTCCACCAATCTCATCCCGTCCACACCTCTGCCTCTCCTACCCACACTCCACTAATCTCGTCCACACCTCTGCCTCTCCTACCCACACTCCACTAATCTCGTCCACACCTCTGCCTGCCCTACCCACACTCCACTAATCTCGTCCACACCTCTGCCTCTCCTACCCACACTCAACCAATTTCGTCCCGTCCCCACCTCTGCCTCTCCTACCCACACTCCACTAATCTCGTCCCCACCTCTGCCTCTCCTACCCACACTCCACTAATCTCGTCCCGTCCCCACCTCTGCCTCTCCTACCCACCCTCCACTAATCTCGTCCACACCTCTGCCTCTCCTAGCCACACTTCACCAATCTCGTCCCGTCCCCACCTCTGCCTCTCCTACCCACACTCCACTAATCTCGTCCCGTCCCCACCTCTGCCTCTCCTACCCACACTCCACTAATCTCGTCCACACCTCTGCCTCTCCTAGCCACACTCCACCAATCTCGTCCCGTCCCCACCTCTGCCTCTCCTACCCACACTCCACTAATCTCATCCCGTCCCCACCTCTGCCTCTCCTACCCACACTCCACTAATTTCGTCCACACCTCTGCCTCTCCTACCCACACTCCATTAATCTCGTCCCCACCTCTGCCTCTCCTACCCACACTCCACTAATCTCGTCCCGTCCCCACCTCTGCCTCTCCTACCCACACTCCACTAATCTCGTCCACACCTCTGCCTCTCCTACCCACACTCCACTAATCTCGTCCAGTCCCCACCTCTGCCTCTCCTACCCACACTCCACTAATCCCGTCCACACCTCTTCCTCTCCTACTCACATTCCACCAATCTCGTCCCGTCCCCACCTCTGCCTCTCCTACCCACACTCCACTAATCTCGTCTCGTCCCCACCTCTGCCTCTCCTACCCATACTCCACTAATCTCGTCCCGTCCCCACCTCTGCCTCTCCTACCCACACTCCACTAATCTCGTCCACACCTCTGCCTCTCCTATCCACACTCCACCAATCTCGTCCCGTCCCCACCTCTGCCTCTCCTACCCATACTCAACTAATCTCGTCCCGTCCCCACCTCTGCCTCTCCTACCCACACTCCACTAATCTCGTCCACACCTCTGCCTCTCCTACCCACGCTCCAACAATCTCGTCCACACCTCTGCCTCTCCTACCCACACTCCACCAATCTCGTCCCGTCCCCACGTCTGCCTCTCCTACCCACACTCCACTAATCTCGTCCCGTCCCCACCTCTGCCTCTCCTACCCACACTCCACTAATCTCGTCCACACCTCTGCCTCTCCTAGCCACACTCCACCAATCTCGTCCCGTCAACACCTCTGTTTCTCCTACCCACACTCCACCAATCTCGTCCCGTCCACACCTCTGCCTCTCCTACCCACACTCCACCAATCTCGTCCCGTCCACACCTCTGCCTCTCCTACCGACACTCCACTAATCTCGTCCCCACCTCTGCCTCTCCTACCGACACTCCACTAATCTCGTCCCCACCTCTGCCTCTGCTACCCACACTCCACCAATCTCGTCCCGTCCCCACCTCTGCCTGTCCTACACACACTCCACTAATCTCGTCCACACCTCTGCCTCTCCTACCCACACTCCACTAATCTCGTCCACACCTCTGCCTCTCCTACCCACACTCCAGTAATCTCGTCCACACCTCTGCCTCTCCTACCCACACTCCACTAATCTCGTCCACACCTCTGCCTCTCCTACCCACACTCCACCAATCTCGTCCCGTCCACACCTCTGCCTCTCCTACACACACTCCACTAATCTCGTCCACACCTCTGCCTCTCCTACCCACACTCCACTAATCACGTCCACACCTCTGCCTCTCCTACCCACACTCCAGAATTCTCGTCCACACCTCTGCCTCTCCTACCCACACTCCACTAATCTCGTCCCCACCTCTGCCTCTCCTACCCACACTCCACTAATCTCGTCCCGTCCCCACCTCTGCCTCTCCTACCCACACTCCACTAATCTCGTCCACACATCTGCCTCTCCTACCCACACTCCAGTAATCTCGTCCACACCTCTGCCTCTCCTACCCACACTCCACTAATCTGGTCTCCACCTCTGCCTCTCATACCCACACTCCACTAATCTCGTCCCGTCCCCACCTCTGCCTCCCCTACCCACACTCCTCTAATCTCGTCCACACCTCTGCCTCTCCTACCCACACTCCACCAATCTCATCCCGTCCACACCTCTGCCTCTCCTACCCACACTCCACTAATCTCGTCCACACCTCTGCCTCTCCTACCCACACTCCACTAATCTCGTCCACACCTCTGCCTCTCCTACCCACACTCCACTAATCTCGTCCCCACCTCTGGATCTCCTACCCACACTCCACTAATCTCGTCCCGTCCCCACCTCTGCCTCTCCTACCCACCCTCCACTTATCTCGTCCACACCTCTGCCTCTCCTAGCCACACTCCACCAATCTCGTCCCGTCCCCACCTCTGCCTCTCCTACCCACACTCCACTAATCTCGTTTCGTCCCCACCTCTGCCTCTCCTACCCACACTCCACTAATCTCGTCCACACCTCTGCCTCTCCTACCCACACTCCACTAATCTCGTCCCCACCTCTGCCTCTCCTACCCACACTCCACTAATCTCGTCCCGTCCCCACCTCTGCCTCTCCTACCCACACTCCACTAATCCCGTCCACACCTCTTCCTCTCCTACTCACACTCCACCAATCTCGTCCCGTCCCCACCTCTGCCTCTCCTACCCACACTCCACTAATCTCGTCCACACCTCTGCCTCTCCTAGCCACACTCCACCAATCTCGTCCCGTCCCCACCTCTGCTTCTCCTACCCATACTCCACTAATCTCGTCCCGTCCCCACCTCTGCCTCTCCGACCCACACTCCACTAATCTCGTCCACACCTCTGCCTCTCCTACCCACGCTCCAACAATCTCGTCCACACCTCTGCCTCTCCTACCCACACTCCACCAATCTCGTCCCGTCCCCACCTCTGCCTCTCCTACCCACACTCCACTAATCTCGTCCCGTCCCCACTTCTGCCTCTCCTACCCACACTCCACTAATCTCGTCCACACCTCTGCCTCTCCTAGCAACACTCCACCAATCTCGTCCCGTCCACACCTTTGCCTCTCCTACCCACACTCCACAAATCTCGTCCCGTCCACACCTCTGCCTCTCCTACCGACACTCCACTAATCTCGTCCCCACCTCTGCCTCTCCTACCGACACTCCACTAATCTCGTCCCCACCTCTGCCTCTCCTACCCACACTCCACTAATCTCGTCCACACCTCTGCCTCTCCTACCCACACTCCACCAATCTCGTCCCGTCCCCACCTCTGCCTCTCCTACACACACTCCACTAATCTCGTCCACACCTCTGCCTCTCCTACCCACACTCCACTAATCTCGTCCCCACCTCTGCCTCTCCTACCCACACTCCACTAATCTCGTCCCGTCCCCACCTCTGCCTCTCCTACCCACACTCCACTAATCTCGTCCACACCTCTGCCTCTCCTACCCACATTCCACTAATCTCGTCCACACCTCTGCCTCTTCTAGCCACACTCCACTAATCTCGTCCCGTCCCCACTTCTGCCTCTCCTACCCACACTCCACTAATCTCGTCCCGTCCACACCTCTGCCTCTCCTACCCACACTCCACTAATCTCGTCCCCACCCATGCCTCTCCTACCCACACTCCTCTAATCTCGTCTACACCTCTGCCTCTCCTATCCACACTCCACCAATATCGTCCCGTCCCCACCTCTACCTCTCATACCCACACTCCCCTAATCTCGTCCACACCTCTGCCTCTCCTACCCACACTCCACTAATCTCGTCCACACCTCTGCCTCTCCTACTCACACTCCACCAATTCCGTCCCGTCCCCACCTCTGCCTCTCCTACCCACACTCCACTAATCTCGTCCACACCTCTGCCTCTCCTACCCACACTCCACTAATCTCGTCCCGTCCCCACCTCTGCCTCTCCTACCCACACTCCACTAATCTCGTCCACACCTCTGCCTCTCCTACCCACACTCCACTAATCTCGTCCACACCTCTGCCTCTCCTACCCACACACCACTAATCTCGTCCACACCTCTGCCTCTCCTACCCACACACCACTAATCTCGTCCACACCTCTGCCTCTCCTACCCATACTCTACTAATCTCGTCCCGTCACCACCTCTGCCTCTCCTACCCACACTCCACTACTCTCGACCCCACCTCTGCCTCCCCTACCCACACTCCTCTAATCTCGTTCACACCTCTGCCTCTCCTATCCACACTCCACCAATCTCGTCCCGTCCCCACCTCTACCTCTCATACCCACACTCCCCTAATCTCGTCCACACCTCTGCCTCTCCTACCCACACTCCACTAATCTCGTCCACACCTCTGCCTCTCCTACCCACACACCACTAATCTCGTCCACACCTCTGCCTCTCCTAGCCACACTCCACCAATCTCGTCCCGTCCCCACCTCTGTCTCTCCTACCCACACTCCACTAATCTCGTCCATACCTCTGCCTCTCCTACCCACACTCCACCAATCTCGTCCCGTCCCCACCTCTACCTCTCCTACCCACACTCCACAAATCTCGTCCCCGCCGCTGCCTCTCCTACCCACACTCCACTAATCTCGTCCACACCTCTGCCTCTCCTACCCACACTCCACTAATCTCGTCCACACCTCTGCCTCTCCTACCCACACTCCACTAATCTCTACCCCACCTCTGCCTCTCCTACCCACACTCCACTAATCTCGTCCCGTCCCCACCTCTGCCTCTCCTACCCACACTCCACTAATCTCGTCCACACATCTGCCTCTCCTACCCACACTCCACCAATCTCGTCCCGTCCACACCTCTGCCTCTCCTACCCACACTCCACTAATCTCGTCTACACCTCTGCCTCTCCTACCCACACTCCACTAATCTCGTCCACACCTCTGCCTCTCCTACCCACACTCCACTAATCTCGTCCACACCTCTGCCTCTCCTACCCACACTCCACTAATCTCGTCCACACCTCTGCCTCTCCTACCCACACTCCACTAATCTCGTCCACACCTCTGCCTCTTCTAGCCACACTCCACCAATCTCGTCCCGTCCCCACCTCTGCCTCTCCTACCCACACTCCACTAATCTCGTCCCGTCCCCACCTCTGCCTCTCCTACCCACACTCCACTAATCTCGTCCTCACCTCTGCCTCTCCTACCCACACTCCCCTAATCTCGTCCCGTCCCCACTTCTGCCTCTCCTACCCACACTCCACTAATCTCGTCCCGTCCACACCTCTGCCTCTCCTACCCACACTCCACTAATCTCGTCCCCACCCATGCCTCTCCTACCCACACTCTACTAATCTCGTCCCCACCTCTGCCTCTCCTACCCACACTCCACTAATCTCGTCCCGTCCCCAACTCTGCCTCTCCTACCCACACTCCACTAATCTCGTCCACACCTCTGCCTCTCCTACCCATACTCTACTAATCTCGTCCCGTCACCACCTCTGCCTCTCCTACCCACACTCCACTACTCTCGTCCCGTCCCCACCTCTGCCTCTCCTACCCACACTCCACTAATCTCGTCCCCACCTCTGCCTCCCCTACCCACACTCCTCTAATCTCGTCCACACCTCTGCCTCTCCTATCCACACTCCACCAATCTCGTCCCGTCCCCACCTCTATCTCTCATACCCACACTCCCCTAATCTCGTCCACACCTCTGCCTCTCCTACCCACACTCCACTAATCTCGTCCACACCTCTGCCTCTCCTACACACACTCCACCAATTCCGTCCCGTCCCCACCTCTGCCTCTCCTACCCACACTCCACTAATCTCGTCCACACCTATGCCTCTCCTACCCACACTCCACTAATCTCGTCCACACCTCTGCCTATCCTACCCATACTCTACTAATCTCGTCCCGTCACCACCTCTGCCTCTCCTACCCACACTCCACTACTCTCGTCCCGTCCCCACCTCTGCCTCTCCTACCCACACTCCACTAATCTCGTCCCCACCTCTGCCTCCCCTACCCACACTCCTCTAATCTCGTCCACACCTCTGCCTCTCCTATCCACACTCCACCAATCTCGTCCCGTCCCCACCTCTACCTCTCATACCCACACTCCACTAATCTCGCCCATACATCTGCCTCTCCTACCCACACTCCACCAATCTCGTCCCGTCCCCACCTCTACCTCTCCTACCCACACTCCACTAATCTCGTCCACACCTCTGCCTCTCCTACCCACACTCCACCAATCTCGTCCCGTCCCCACCTCTGCCTATCCTACCCACACTCCACTAATCTCGTCCCGTCCCCACCTCTGCCTCTCCTACCCACACTCCACTAATCTCGTCCACACCTCTGCCTCTCGTACTCACACTCCACCAATCTCGTCCCGTCCCCACCTCTGCCTCTCCTACCCACAATCCACTAATCTCGTCTCGTCCCCACCTCTGCCTCTCCTACCCACACTCCACTAATCTCGTCCACACCTCTGCCTCTCCTACCCACACTCCACTAATCTCGTCCCGTCCACACCTCTGCTTCTCCTACCCACACTCCACTAATCTCGTCCCCACCTCTGCCTCTCCTACCCACACTCCACAAATCTCGTCCACACCTCTGCCTCTCCTACCCACACTCCACCAATCTCGTCCCGTCCCCACCTCTGCCTCTCCTACCCACACTCCACTAATCTCGTCCCCACCTCTGCCTCTCCTACCCACACTCCACTAATCTCGTCCCCACCTCTGCCTCTCCTACCCACACTCCACTAATCTCGTCCCCACCTCTGCCTCTCCTACCCACACTCCACTAATCTCGTCCCCACCTCTGCCTCTCCTACCCACACTCCACTAATCTCGTCCACACATCTGCCTCTCCTACCCACACTCCACCAATCTCGTCCCGTCCACACCTCTGCCTCTCCTACCCACACTCCACTAATCTCGTCTACACCTCTGCCTCTCCTACCCACACTCCACTAATCTCGTCCACACCTCTGCCTCTCCTACCCACACTCCACTAATCTCGTCCACACCTCTGCCTCTCCTACCCACACTCCACTAATCTCGTCCACACCTCTGCCTCTCCTACCCACACTCCACTAATCTCGTCCACACCTCTGCCTCTTCTAGCCACACTCCACCAATCTCGTCCCGTCCCCACCTCTGCCTCTCCTACCCACACTCCACTAATCTCGTCCCGTCCCCACCTCTGCCTCTCCTACCCACACTCCACTAATCTCGTCCTCACCTCTGCCTCTCCTACCCACACTCCCCTAATCTCGTCCCGTCCCCACTTCTGCCTCTCCTACCCACACTCCACTAATCTCGTCCCGTCCACACCTCTGCCTCTCCTACCCACACTCCACTAATCTCGTCCCCACCCATGCCTCTCCTACCCACACTCTACTAATCTCGTCCCCACCTCTGCCTCTCCTACCCACACTCCACTAATCTCGTCCCGTCCCCAACTCTGCCTCTCCTACCCACACTCCACTAATCTCGTCCACACCTCTGCCTCTCCTACCCATACTCTACTAATCTCGTCCCGTCACCACCTCTGCCTCTCCTACCCACACTCCACTACTCTCGTCCCGTCCCCACCTCTGCCTCTCCTACCCACACTCCACTAATCTCGTCCCCACCTCTGCCTCCCCTACCCACACTCCTCTAATCTCGTCCACACCTCTGCCTCTCCTATCCACACTCCACCAATCTCGTCCCGTCCCCACCTCTATCTCTCATACCCACACTCCCCTAATCTCGTCCACACCTCTGCCTCTCCTACCCACACTCCACTAATCTCGTCCACACCTCTGCCTCTCCTACACACACTCCACCAATTCCGTCCCGTCCCCACCTCTGCCTCTCCTACCCACACTCCACTAATCTCGTCCACACCTATGCCTCTCCTACCCACACTCCACTAATCTCGTCCACACCTCTGCCTATCCTACCCATACTCTACTAATCTCGTCCCGTCACCACCTCTGCCTCTCCTACCCACACTCCACTACTCTCGTCCCGTCCCCACCTCTGCCTCTCCTACCCACACTCCACTAATCTCGTCCCCACCTCTGCCTCCCCTACCCACACTCCTCTAATCTCGTCCACACCTCTGCCTCTCCTATCCACACTCCACCAATCTCGTCCCGTCCCCACCTCTACCTCTCATACCCACACTCCACTAATCTCGTCCATACATCTGCCTCTCCTACCCACACTCCACCAATCTCGTCCCGTCCCCACCTCTACCTCTCCTACCCACACTCCACTAATCTCGTCCACACCTCTGCCTCTCCTACCCACACTCCACCAATCTCGTCCCGTCCCCACCTCTGCCTATCCTACCCACACTCCACTAATCTCGTCCCGTCCCCACCTCTGCCTCTCCTACCCACACTCCACTAATCTCGTCCACACCTCTGCCTCTCGTACTCACACTCCACCAATCTCGTCCCGTCCCCACCTCTGCCTCTCCTACCCACAATCCACTAATCTCGTCTCGTCCCCACCTCTGCCTCTCCTACCCACACTCCACTAATCTCGTCCACACCTCTGCCTCTCCTACCCACACTCCACTAATCTCGTCCCGTCCACACCTCTGCTTCTCCTACCCACACTCCACTAATCTCGTCCCCACCTCTGCCTCTCCTACCCACACTCCACAAATCTCGTCCACACCTCTGCCTCTCCTACCCACACTCCACCAATCTCGTCCCGTCCCCACCTCTGCCTCTCCTACCCACACTCCACTAATCTCGTCCCCACCTCTGCCTCTCCTACCCACACTCCACTAATCTCGTCCCCACCTCTGCCTCTCCTACCCACACTCCACTAATCTCGTCCCCACCTCTGCCTCTCCTACCCACACTCCACTAATCTCGTCCCCACCTCTGCCTCTCCTACCCACACTCCACTAATCTCGTCCCCACCTCTGCCTCTCCTACCCACACTCCACTAATCTCGTCCCCACCTCTGCCTCTCCTACCCACACTCCACAAATCTCGTCCACACCTCTGCCTCTTCTACCCACACTCCACCAATCTCGTCCCGTCCCCACCTCTGCCTCTCCTACCCACACTCAACTAATCTCGTATCGTCCCCACCTCTGCCTCTCCTACCCACACTCAACTAATCTCGTATCGTCCACACCTCTGCCTCTTCTACCCACACTCCACCAATCTCGTCCCGTCCCCACCTCTGCCTCTCCTACCCACACTCAACTAATCTCGTATCGTCCCCACCTCTGCCTCTCCTACCCACACTCCACTAATCTCGTCCACACCTCTGCCTCTCCTACCCACACTCCACTAATCTCGTCCACACCTCTGCCTCTCCTACCCACACTCCACTAATCTCGTCCACACCTCTGCCTCTCCTACCCACACTCCACTAATCTCGTCCACACCTCTGCCTCTCCTACCCACACTCCACCAATCTCGTCCCGTCCCCACCTCTGCCTCTCCTACCCACACTCCACCAATTCCGTCCCGTCCCCACCTCTGCCTCTTTCATGGACACTCCAATCCCACGCCCATCCATCCTTCACCAACATCCTGCACACATCTGCGTCTCTACACTTGTTTTATAATGTACATATGAACACACATACGCGCGAACACACACTCACACACGCACATATATTTATATATACACACATTCCCACACACACACAGACATATACTCAAGTGGGCATACGAACACACTCGAGTGGACACACACTCGCGCACATACTTACGCACACACTCACGCGCATACACTCACGTACACGCCCTCACGCAAACACAACGTACCGTGATCTCACGTCCCCTGCGGATAGACAAGAGAGCTGGCACATTCACACAAAATATGCCCAGATGTTGGCATTCCCACAATTTACAACCTCCTGCTACAGAAAACTCCAACAAATGTCTTATCTCTCTCTATCTTTCTCTCTCGCACACACTCTCTGCATATATGTCTTGTTCTGTACTCACTGACCTTTCTGGCCATTTCTAAATTTTTTTTGGGCCTTTCCTTCTCATCCTGTTCCCGTGGAGTTTTATCCCTGCTACATGATCATTTGTGTACGTGTTACGTCAGTTCTGACCGACATCAGCCGATTCATGATTTTTTTTTTTACACACTGTCAAGATGATTGACAAGCATCTCACATATCCTGTTTCTAGCCGTATTCACTTCGTCATTACACTCGTCCTTATCTTGCTCCAGCTAGAGCACTAGGTCAGGGGATAGTTTACAATGCTTTCAGACAGTCTGATACTAATTATGTTCTTTTCCCTTGGCTCTTTCTGTAGCTCTTTGTTTACTTTGAAAATGTTGACAGTCCCATGCACAATCCTGCTCAGTTGTCTCTTACATGTTTTGTAGCGTGCTGTCGCTCTATTCGCATGTCCACGTGTATGTGCCAGGTTAGGATTCGTGATCTGTTTGTTGCAAGCCTGTATATTTTGACTACTGAGTCACCCATGTCTGAAATCTTGGCTAGACCTGAACGACGATTCGATCTAACATAGGTTGTACACACACGGAAACGTAAAACGACAACCGTTGTTAGCTCACTCGACATGTACAAAAGTAGACGCCCCTGTGCTGGTTCCAGCTATAGTGTAAGCTGGATGTAGCCGGGAGAAGTATTGTCTGCTTAGTTGGCTAGGTCCGAGCAGCTTATTACTCAGCTGCGATGGGACAAGTGCGACATATAGTAAGTAGTTAACCAATGTTCGAGTTCATCTTAATATACTCAAATACTAGAGAAAAGTTGGCCCTAAATAAACCACCTAACCAGGCAGGTGTTATGCCATGTCAAACAGATAGTCGCCTCTTACGACATGCTCTCTCCGACATGCTTGTCTTTGTCATACACTTTTGTTAGAATAATGCCTAACCTTTGTGTGGGAAAAGGCACTCCATTTCCACACACAAACACAGTAATTGTGGCTATATTAGGGTGATGCATCGGCTTAGCCAGGTTCAATTTGGGGTCATCTATTTCTATGAAATGGCTGTACTTGTTTTTTTTTCTACTCCGTCTCATACCTAAAAAAACACTACCTAAGAAATGAATTCAACAGACCAACACACAATACACCACATAATGCCTCTAAGGGCTAATGACGAACATCAGTTCAAATGGCGAATATAACCAAATTGGCGGTGTGGGGATGGAAGCTGCGTAATTTCGAGGAAATAAACGAAAACATTCCAAATACAAAATAGACATGATACTCTTTGGCCATACACCAGATGCACCGGTATAATTTTGTATATACTATATTCTTAGCATGCCCATCTTCTATACCTTTTAACGAGTCTCCGAAAAATCGAGTTACATAGCACGAAGAAGGGGGGAAACAGATTTTAATGTTCCAAAAAGATCTTTAATGCGGTGAGCAGCGAACATATGGTTCCCTTACGTCAACGCTTCCAAAAGGGGCGTCGGTGGAGGTGTGGAGATGATGAGGCAGTGGTCCTCCTACCGATTCTGGTCAGCGAGTCCTCAAACGCTGTTGCACAAAGGGCATCAAGAAAAACACCGACTCTTTCAAATTGTTCAAATAATCGCAACACATAATGCGAATAACTGTTAGGGATCACGATAGTGAGCAGCGCATGCGCTGTGGTGGTCGGGGACCTAAAGCTAACAGCGTCAGGACCAGCGACCCAGAGCTGTCAAAACCATTTTTCATCTCCACGTTGTGATCCTGGATATCAGACTAACTAAGGGGATCAAGATGCTGAGCAGCGCATGAGTTGCAGTGGTCAGCGACCCATAGCTGACTGCTAGCGTCAGGGCCAGCGAACCATAGCTGCCAAGACCCTTCTACACCTCCACGCGGTGATCCTGGATAACAGGCTGCAACAGGGCAGACTGGCTAAGGAGAAGGGATCGAAGAGGGAATGCTAACCCAGTACTCAGAAAATGCTAGTTGAAGTCGGATGTGTTGGACCGAAAGGTGCAAATATAGCAGCCAAGCTGTAAACTACGACACAACGCATTACGTTCTCTGGACTACATTCTGCTACTTAAGCTCTTTCAGGGTTTGGAAGTTGGAGATTGAGAACGAAGAAGAAAAAGAAGAAGACTAACTAAGGAGAAGGGATCGAAGAGGATAGGCTTACCCGGTACTAAAAACTGCCATGTTGAAGTTTAATGTGTCGGACCGAAAAGTGAAAATATCAATCTATTAAACTACGACACAACATATTTCGTTATCAGCACCACATCTTGCTACTTACGAAGCATTTTTCAGGGTTTGGTAGTGGGAATTTAAGAACGAAAGAAGAAGAAGTATAACTGATGTGATTAAATGTTATTAAACTCGTAGAAGTGTCTGATCATGCTTTAACCATATTATAATACACATTTATAATGGTTAAAAACTCATAATTAATCAATTGAATCCAAATACGTATTTACCAATCATGTGTTGTTTTAGTCCTCCTTAGCGGCTACGAAACTTTGCCATTACTCACCATGGCATATCAACATTAGATGCCTTGCACGTGTGTAACCATCAACCTGGGCAGCCGATGGCATGACTATATCCGCAACGTAGAGGGCTGTGCTGGACAGGCCTTCATCCGATTTCTTAAATTTTGCACCGTCATTGGGTGTCTTTGTTCGGTCATATTATACGGCTGGACCAGGAAACACCGACCCATAGGATATTCCACAAATCGTTCCTCAGCGTCAAAGGGCTTCCCTTGACCAGCCAGAAGCGTAGAAGTAGTCGTCCCCGCACAGTATGACTTCGGCATTCAGCAGACTTTCCCTTCACTTTGGACGAGTCCTGGAACAGTGCCACAGCAGTGTGCATGAATGTGGTCAAACGACACAATATGCCTTAGACGCCAAATCGAACTTACATAAAAAGGTCCCTGCTGCAATGGATACATCTCTGTCGTTCTGTTACAATGAACGATTAAGAAAGCATGGCTTGACTTTACAGTATCTTCTAGTTGGAGAGACTTGCTTGGCAGATTGCAGGGTTTTTGGAGTTTATTTCTTTTTAGAGCTGAGTGTTTTTCAGTCCTGGTCAAGAAAATCACTTGGTACGTGCACATGTCGAGATCAGACGATTGTTGTTGTTGCTTATCACAAGTTGCAAACGATCTTGCACGGCAGGTTACAAGGCGGACGACGAAAAAGTCATCCCAACAAGATGTGGGGAGTACAACATACAAAAAACGGACTATTCTCCGACCATAGGAGGCACAGGCAGCGGCCGCTGTCAGAGAGGGGTGGCGTGGAGTTGTGGGGGTGTCTTCATTGGTGCATGGGTGCCCGAACTACCTGATGACTTGGCCTGACCTGACCAAGAAGATAGACTGAGATTCTGTAATCTTTAATAGTCAATTAAGGTAAGGTACAGACTGTCCTATAGCAGTCAAACAATGGTGTTGGGGATGAAGTGTTAGGGACATTGTTATTATAGGTCTGAGCTATTTCAGGAGATTGGGTGCCAGTTCCCTTCCTCGCTGTTCTTGTTTTATAACATTAACATTAACATTTACAGCTAGGTCGACCGGGCAGTGCCGATACCGGGTTTCGATCCTGGTACCTTTGCCGCGAGAAGCTAGCACTCTACTACTTTGCCACGATTCAGTACACATTGATATAATCAAAAACACTCGTGTCTGTTGTTGTAAAGGGCGTCGACGCAAAGATCAAAGCAGGCACTGCAGTTAACGATCAAGTGGTCTTGAATTGGCTCTCAAATGTATAAATCTTTTCTGAGGTGTGGTGGCACGTTCTCTTTCTGATAGACTTCTGTCTTTTCTAACGAAAAGTCAGGTACCAATATGCGACTTATATACAAAAGTGTATCTAGATAGGGAATCGAATCCGATCCCATCGACAGACAAGCGCTTTAGCCGTTCTTCTCTTTAACAATAGCAAAGAAGACAAAACAAACATGGGACTTTCATGTGATGACAAATGTCGTTTCTTGTCTACAGCTTTTCTCTAATGTTCATCTCACTTCTTCTCCTTCTTCTCTCTTTCTATCTCTTTCGTGCATTCTCAATTCCTATCTCTTTGTTTCTCACCCTCTCGCTCTTTTTCCTTTTCTCTCTATTTTTCTATCTCACCATCTATATTAACCTAGTTCTTTCTCTCACCAGCTCCAGCTTTCTCTCTCTCTCGCTCTCTCTTACACACACACACACACACATTCTATCCCTTTCCATATAACCAGCTACGAACTTTCATTCTGGCTTTCCCTTTATAAATCCCGACGTTGTTTTCACGGACCTGCAGTATTCTATGTTATTTCGGATTCTGTTTTAATCTGTGGTTGTGACCTTTGATGAAGACTGTCCAATCAATCTCTATGTACTTTATTGTCAGGAAGTCTCAACTTTACTTACAAGTTTTCTCTCTGAGTGTTACATGCGCGCATAGGTCTGTGTTACATACACAGATAGAGACGAGTGTTACATACACAGACAGATTGAGTCTTACGTACACAGACAGATCGAGTGTTGTTTAATACAGACAGACCGGGTGTTACAGACACACACAGACCGGGTGTTACATACACAGACAGATCGAGTGTTACATACACAGACAGACCGGATGTTACACACACAGACAGATTGAGTCTTACATACACAGACAGATCGAGTGTTATATACATAGACAGACCAGGGGTTGAATACATAGACAGACCGAGTGTTACATACACAAACAGATTGAGTGTTACATACACAGACAGACCAGATGTTGAATACACAGATAGACCGAGTGTTACATACACAGACAGATCGAGTGTTACATACACAGACAGACCGGGGGTTAAATACATAGACAGACCAAGTGTTACATACACAAACAGATTGAGTCTTACTTACACAGACATATCGAGTGTTACATACATAAAAATATCGAGTGTTACATACACAGACAGACCAGGGGTTGAATTCATAGAAAGACCGAGTGTTACATACACAGACAGATTGAGTGTTACATACACAGACAGACCAGGTGTTGAATACATAGACAGACCGAGTGTTACATACACAGACAGATTGATTGTTACATGCACAGACTACACAGACAGACCAGGGGTTGAAAACATAGACAGACCGAGTGTTACATACACAGACAAATCGAGTCTTACATACACAGACAGACCGGATGTTACATACACAGACATATTGAGTCTTACATACACAGACAGATCGAGCCTTACATACACAGACAGACCGAGTGTTACATACACAGACAGATCGAGTGTTACATACACAGACAGACAAGGGATTGAATACATAGACAGACCGAGTGTTACATACACAGACAGATTGAGTGTTACATACACATACAGATCAGGGGTTGAATACATAGACATACCGAGTGTTACATACATAGACATATCGAGTGTTACATACACAGACATATCGAGTGTTACATACACATATATATACCATGGGTTGAATACATAGACAGACCGAGTGTTACATACACAGACAGATTGAGTGTTACATACACAGACATATCGAGTGTTACATACACATATATATATATATACCATGGGTTGAATATATAGACAGACCGAGTGTTACATACACAGACAGATTGAGTGTTACATACACAGACAGACCAGGTGTTGAATACATAGACAGACCGAGTGTTACATACACATACAGATTGATTGTTACATGCACAGACTACACAGACAGACCAGGGGTTGAAGACATAGACAGACCGAGTGTTACATACATAGACAAATCGAGTCTTACATACACAGACAGACCGGATGTTACATACACAGACATATTGAGTCTTACATACACAGACAGATCGAGCCTTACATACACAGACAGACCGAGTGTTACATACACAGACAGATCGAGTGTTACATACACATACAGATCAGGGGTTGAATACATAGACATACCGAGTGTTACATACATAGACATATCGAGTGTTACATACACAGACATATCGAGTGTTACATACACATATATATACCATGGGTTGAATACATA
Source organism: Ariolimax columbianus (assembly GCA_036924085.1). Lineage (NCBI taxonomy): Eukaryota > Metazoa > Mollusca > Gastropoda > Stylommatophora > Arionidae > Ariolimax > Ariolimax columbianus. Next base: position 111,081,536 of record JAVGWX010000002.1, read on the forward strand.
GAGAGACCGAGTGTTACATACACATACAGATTGAGTGTTACATACACAGACATATCGAGTGTTACATACACATATATATATATATACCATGGGTTGAATATATAGACAGACCGAGTGTTACATACACAGACAGATTGAGTGTTACATACACAGACAGACCAGGTGTTGAATACATAGACAGACCGAGTGTTACATACACATACAGATTGATTGTTACATGCACAGACTACACAGACAGACCAGGGGTTGAAGACATAGACAGACCGAGTGTTACATACACAGACAAATCGAGTCTTACATACACAGACAGACCGGATGTTACATACACAGACATATTGAGTCTTACATACACAGACAGATCGAGCCTTACATACACAGACAGACCGAGTGTTACATACACAGACAGATCGAGTGTTACATACACAGACAGACAAGGGGTTAAATACATAGACAGACCGAGTGTTACATACACAGACAGATTGAGTGTTACATACACATACAGATCAGGGGTTGAATACATAGACATACCGAGTGTTACATACATAGACATATCGAGTGTTACATACACAGACATATCGAGTGTTACATACACATATATATACCATGGGTTGAATACATAGACAGACCGAGTGTTACATACACAGACAGATTGAGTGTTACATACACAGACATATCGAGTGTTACATACACATATATATATATATATACCATGGGTTGAATATATAGTCATGGTCATGTTATACGCTTGTCTGACATCCGATGGACACATAAATGGTCTGGTCATGTTATACGCTTGTCTGACATCTGATGGACACATAAATGGTCTGGTCGTTGTCTCCTGCCCTACCGTCTGCCGGCTCTCTCCCTCGGTTGCTCTTCGCCGAGCGTCCAAGGTGGCTGGCGCTTTTACTTTGAAAAAAATTAGAGTGTTCAAAGCAGGCCTCGGCTGCCTGAATAATGGTGCATGGAATAATGGAATAGGACCTCGGTTCTATTTTGTTGGTTTTCGGAACTGGAGGTAATGATTAACAGGGACAAACGGGGGCATTCGTATTGCGGCGTTAGAGGTGAAATTCTTGGATCGCTGCAAGACGAGCTACTGCGAAAGCATTTGTCAAGAATGTTTTCATTAATCAAGAACGAAAGTCAGAGGCGCGAAGACGATCAGATACCGTCGTAGTTCTGACCATAAACGATGCCGACTAGCAATCCGCAGGAGTTGCTTCGATGACTCTGCGGGCAGCTTCCGGGAAACCAAAGTGTTTGGGTTCCGGGGGAAGTATGGTTGCAAAGCTGAAACTTAAAGGAATTGACGGAAGGGCACCACCAGGAGTGGAGCCTGCGGCTTAATTTGACTCAACACGGCAAACACTGAAATGATTGACATGCCGAGACCACTCTTCTGTGGTCTAATATGGAACTGGTGCTGGATTTAGACCCTCAGAAATCTGGGGCTATGCCCCCTGTGGCCCGGTCTGGTCTGCATCCAGTGTCCTGAAAAAGGAATTGACGGAAGAGCACTATCAGGAGTGGAGCCTGAGGCTCAAATTAACTTAACACGCCAATACTGCAGAATGACTATCAAAAAGTACACCTTCGTGGGGTCTAATAGAGAACATGTGCTGGAATTAGACCCTCGAAAATCTGGGGCTACCCCCTAAGAAACTTGATTGTCTCGCTAAGGGAATTGACGGAAGGGCACCACCAGGTGTGGAACCTGCGGCTTAATTTGACTGAACACGCCAATACTGTAGAACAACTGACAAATCGAGAGCACTGCCGTTTGGGTCTAATAATGAACGTACGCTGGTATTAGACTCACGAATGACAAGTCAGCTCTCAAACACTCAAATGAAAGAACGCTACGGAAATCGTGTTTAACTCCGCAGAAACCGCAGATTTCAAATACCTGGTCATTGACAAACAAAAGCCCTCAATAAATTCGTCTGACCAAATAGTGAACGGGTGCTGGAAATAGATCATCTGAAGACAGGTCAGTTTTACCCTACAAATGACAGGGCGTTGCTACGGAAAACCAGCTCAAATCGAGAGGAGCCGCAGACACTTTGGTTCACGTACCAGGCTGATAAGCCAAGGGCGCGAGGCTACCATGTGGGGGATTACGGCCGAACCCTTTTAAGCCGCAATCCCGCCCAAAATTTCAGCACCACTGCAATGGGAGGCTCCTACATGCTCGGGACCTGGGGCTTGCGCCCCAGCCCTATCAGGTAGAGCCACAGTAAGAGGTCATTGCCGTCCGCCAATCAAAGCGGGCGGACAACTGCTTGATACTCACCTTATAAGGCGATTGGGTGCGAAACCACCAACCAAAGACTTAGTACCTGGTCGGGGTGTCGAAAACAGTAGAGCAGCCACCTCACTGTGAACTGTCAGGACTCAACAACTGACCATGAGAGTTGTCCGCACACCAGTCGAACAACATCTCTGTGACATTACCAGGCTTGTCCTCTGGCTAAATGCACTCCGGCTACGATATCTACCTCTGTACGTTATCAGCCATATAACTATCATGCTGGACGCAGAAGAGATGCAGACCAGCGGACATTGCACACCTGCCCCACTGTGTCAACACCCCAGGTGGCGGGGAATGCTAGGCGTACCATCCCTGCATAGAAGCCAAGAAAATAAAAGGAAAAAGAGATACCCCACTCACATGCAAATGCTACGTTTCTGGCAGGACGTGACGATCCTGGGATACAGACACACTGGACTGCCTCTCTTCCGGGTAAACCAGTCCATCTCATATATCATCTCACATATCATCATTGCACCCTATAGACACGAGTAGTGAAGACTCGATAGTCTAGTAAGACAACTTCCATAAGAGAGACAACTCTGATCATAAACAACTGCTGCCATGCAGATAGGCTGGGGACAGCCAAAGGCTAAGGAGGGCATCCCTACAGAAACGCCTGTTGAAATCGGATGCACGGGGCCGCAAGCCTAACAAAACAGTGCAACGTAAATCGCAGTATGATGGCAGTACAACCTATCAGAAAAACGCATGGCGCTCATCCTGCGGAGTCCCACCAGGCAGCGATAGTGCCGGGCCTCACGCCTCGAAAGGGCCCACCCTTGACCCCCCCATGTGTCGTGGAGTCAAGGCACATGGCTATGGGGCAACTTCTATTGGCCAAAATCTCAAGACCCTCAAAATACTACAGTGGAATGCGGAGGGAGTCATTAACAAAAAACTTTCCCTAACACACCACCTGCATGAAGGTAAGATTGACGTGGCATGTATCCAGGACACGCACCTCAACAATAACCATAAATTCTCAATCAGAGGATACCAGACCTTCCGTCTAGACAGAGAAGGCCACAAAGGAGGGGTCCTGATACTGACCAGAAACTGCATACCGAGTAGCGCGGTATCTGTCAATCACACCGGACAAGCAGAAATTGTAGGAGTTGACATAATGGCCCAAGAGACGAAGCTCCGCATTTTCAATCTGTACGGACCACCAAATAGAGACCTATCGCTCTCGAGTATGGAGGTCAGAGACTCCAACTGCATAGTAGTTGGAGATTTCAACAGCCCCTCGGAGAGATGGGGATACTCTGACACAGACAGCAGAGGTGACGAAGTGGAAGATTGGGAGATAGATGCAAATCTCTCTCTAATCAATAGGCCGGAGGATAGCCCTAGCTTCTATTCAAGAACATGGCATACCACCTCGACTCCAGATTTGGCCTTCTCCACACAGGACATACACCATAAAATAGACCGCCAGGTGCTAAACCAACTGGCAGGTAGCGACCACAGGCCGATCAGGCTAACCATTGAGACGAAGTAGGCCCACAGGAAACAAAACCGCTCCCACGTTGGAATTACAAACGAGCCGACTGGGACAGATTTGCAATCCTGACAGATGGGCTGTGTGAAACCATCAACACACGAAACACCAAAATGAAGCCCATGGTAGAGAGCCTAAGCAAGGCAATAATGCAAGCCGCCACTGAAACCATCCCAAGAGGAGCTAGGAAAAACTATAAGCCCTACTGGAATGATGAGTTGCAGAAAGTGGAAGATGCAGTAACAAATGCTAGAAACATGGCAGAGCGAGAAAAATCCATGGAGGCAAACATCGCCCTCAAAGCCGCCGCGGCGAAGTACAAACACACTCTCAAACAAACAGCAAGAGAAAGCTGGAAAAATAAAACGGAAAGTCTAAACCTGGACAAAGACGGGAACAAGCTATGGAAGCTAGTCAGAGCCATGAACGACGAAACCCCGTCAAATAAACAAATTACTATCAAGCAGGGCGAGAACTTGATCACAGGTAAGAAAGCCGCAAACGCCTTTGTCGATCACTATGCCAGAGCAAACCACATCGAGGTCCCTGCAGATAAGCATACAGACATTAGCGAAGAGCTAAAGGGACACGAAAACATAAATACGGCTCCTGAAGAGCACATGATGGCCAAACTAACAATGCGCGAAATGGAAGAGGCTATGAGAACACTAAAGAAAAGGAAATCTCCCGGAAAAGACGGGATAACAAACGAAATGCTGATGGGGCTGGGCCAAACAGCGAAGAGGAAACTGCTATCGGTCCTGAACCAAAGCTGGAAAAGGGGAATTGTACCACAGGCATGGAAAGATGCAATACTGGTACCAGTACCAAAAACAGGAAAGGACAAAACAGATCCAAATGGATACAGGCCCATAAGCCTTCTGAGCTGTGTCGGCAAGCTGATGGAACGGATGATAAACACCAGACTGATGTGGCATCTGGAAGAAAAACGAATACTAATTCCACAGCAAGCCGGCTTTAGACAGCACAGATCCACTGAGGACCAGGTCATCCTCATAGCCCAGGAGATAGAAGATGCCTACCAGGCACAGAAACACACAGTAGCTAGGTTAGGGTGGATCTGGAAAAGGCATTTGACAAAGTCTGGAAGGACGGACTTAGAGTCAAGCTAAGAAGAAGTGATGTCTGTGGGAAGATGTACAAGTGGATCAACCACTACCTCAAACAAAGAACGGCCAGAGTCCAAGTACAAGGGCAGATGAGCAAAAAGGTGACACTCGAGCAGGGAGTACCCCAAGGGGGAGTATTGTCACCCACACTCTTCCTGGTATATATAAACGATATCACAGAGAATATACCAAGAAGAGTCCATAGCTCAATGTTTGCAGACGATCTGGCTATGTGGACCTCTGAAAAGAATCTCACCATAGCAAGAAATCGGATGCAGACGGCCCTAACATCGCTGGAAGAGTGGGCGAACTCATGGCTGGTCAAAATAAACGAGGAGAAAACCACATGCACAATATTCTCGCTTTCATTTAAACCCCAAAGTACCAAATTAAGTCTAAATGGCAAAATCCTGCAGCCAAACGACAACCCAACCTATCTGGGAGTGACATTTGATCGGCGCATGACATGGAAAAGTCAGATTGAGAGAAACCGAATGAAAGCCAGAGAAAGAATGGCAATCATGAGGAAACTTGCTGGCACAAGCTGGGGAGCAGACGAAGGTATACTAAAGAAACTGTACACTGGAAGAGTGAGACTAGTTCTCGAGTATGGCATTGCGGCATGGACAACAGCAGCGAAGGCGAACTTCGATAAAGTTAACAAACTTCAAAAACCAAGCCATGAGAATTATAACAGGTGGCATGAAGTCAACGCCAATTGTAGAACTTGAAAAGATTACAAAACTGCAATCCATGACCGATAGAAGAGACTGCAGAGCCCAGCTGCAGTCAGAGAAACTCCGAAGACTGACTGACCATCCAATGCACCAGAGACTAAACAATTTGGGAAATGGGAAACTAAAGCGGAGAAACTTTGCAGAAATAGCCAAAGCAAAGATGCACGAAGATCCCATAAACGCACTAACAACACCAAAACCCATCACTACTGTACGAAAACCTACCTGGAGGCAGGATATATTTCCAGAGGTGGTAGAAAATATACCAGGTATTGCAAACAAAAACTGCCAGACTGAAAAAGAAAGGAGAGATACTACCCTAAGCTTCATAAAGAAAAGCTACCTAAGCATGGACTGGACCCATGCATACACCGACGGTTCTGTAACAAACACTACACAGAACGGAGGGGCAGGAGCATTCCTGAACCTACCAAATTGCAGAAAAATAACACTGTCATTCGCTACTGGTAAGTACACAAGCAATTTCAGAGCGGAGGCAGAGGCACTGAGGGCGGCAGTGGAAGAAATGGTGACACACAGTGAAAATGAGAGCCATATAGTCCTGCTGACAGATGCTCTCACCGTAGTCACAGCGCTAAAAAGCCAGAAAAACACTGAGCTCAATGACTTAAGAGCAGCACTCTGCAAACTGTGCCAACAGTCCGCACCAAAAAGGGTAGTGGTACAGTGGGTTCCGTCACACTGCAACATCCAAGGCAACGAGGAGGCAGACAGACTGGCAAAAGAAGGTGCAAGACTACCACAAACAGATACCAGTATGACGTACGAAGAGTCAAAACGGCTTATCAAAGCCAGATACATGACCAAATGGGAAACCGAACATACTGGTTACACCAAAAACGATGCCTATTACCAGTTGAACCGAAGAGAGCAGGTCGTTGTCTTCAGACTTCGCACTGGCCACAACAGACTGAGGTACCACCTATTCAACAAATTGAAGATAGGGTGTACCGACGAATGCCCCTGCGGTACTGGTAAAATGACCGCTGAACATCTGCTGCAGAACTGCCCGACATACGAGGACCAGAGAGAGCAGATGTGGCCATTACCAGTGGAACTGCAAGACAAGCTCTATGGCAGTGGCGAGAGCCTCAGGATGACCGCCGCTTTTTTCGAAAAAATAATGGTTACTGTCTGACTGCGTACGAAGAAGAAGAAGAAGAAGAAGAAGAGTGTTACATACACATATATATACCATGGGTTGAATACATAGACAGACCGATTGTTACATACACAGACAGATTGAGTGTTACATACACAGACATATCGAGTGTTACATACACATATATATATATATACCATGGGTTGAATATATAGACAGACCGAGTGTTACATACACAGACAGATTGAGTGTTACATACACAGACAGATCAGGGGTTGAATACATAGACATACCGAGTGTTATATACATAGACATATCGAGTGTTACATACACAGACAGACCAGGGGTTGAATACATAGACAGACCGAGTGTTACATACACAGACAGATTGAGTGTTACATACACATACAGACCAGGGGTTGAATACATAGACAGACCGAGTGTTACATGCACAGACATATCGAGTGTTATTAACACAGACATATCGAGTGTTACATACACAGACAGACCAGGGATTGAATTCATAGACATATCGAGTGTTACATACACAGACATATCTAGTGTTACATACACAGGCACATCAAGTGTTACACCCACACAGACAAACTGAGTGGTACATACACAGACAGATTGAGTCTTTCATACACAGACATACCGAGTGTTACATACACAGATAGAGTATTCCATGAACTCAGACATAATGAATACTAAATGTACAAACATATTGGGTATTGCATCCACAGATGCATAGAAAGACCACATTGTCTCTGGTCGCGGTTTTATCCTTGCCGCAGTCACCTTGTCATCGTATCATCCGTCTCAACTTCACCCTTTGCAAGGACACGGTCTATGAGCGCTCTCAACTATCAACTGTCCCAACAGTCAACTGTCTTTACTGTCAACTATTTCTAAGGTAAACTATCTCAAATGTCAATTATCTCTAAGATAAACTGTTAACTGTCAACTATCGCTAAAGTAAACTATCTCAAATGTCAAATATTTCTAAGGTAAACTATCTCAAATGTTAACTATCTCTAAGGTAAACTGTCTCAACTAAAAACTACCTCAATGATCTCAACTGCAAACGGATTCAACTGTTCCAACTGCCAAAGCTGTACACTCTCTCAGGTCATATTACTTTTCTATGATTACCAGATCAAGTTATATTGTTAACATAATCTATGCTACTGTACACATATTATTAGAATTTGCTTTGCTTTTGCACTAAAACATTGATTCTTTGCTTTAATACAACAAGAGTCTTGAACTCAACTAGCTGTAAAGCCAGGTTCACATGTACTTAAAATATCTTGGTCTATGGCTGATAAAGCTATTGGTGACGCTCTCACCTAAAGGTACCTTTAATGGCGGCAGCAATTTTGTTTGTTGCTAGTTCGCTTTGTTTCCTAAGATGGATTGTGTTTACTTGTGGTGTTAGTCTTAGATGACCTTGACCTCAATAGAAGCGGGTGCACTGTGCAAGTCCCAGCTCTGGCGGGAGCTGGGTGTAGCCGGGATGAGGATTCCCTGCCCAGCTGGCTAGGCTCGAGCAGTTTATTACTTCGCTGCGTTGGGACGATGGTTAACCGATGTGCGAGTCCATCTTAATACACTCAAACACTAGAGCACAGTAGACTCACATCCTGTTAGGCGCCATCTATTCTGCTCTTAAAAAACCACCTAACCATGGCCGGTGTTAACCATGTCACACAGTTAGTCACCTGCAAGAGCCCACTGGCAGTATTTTGTAATGGTTGAAGCGTCCATTGCGGTCCAATCACATTATTGCATGAAACACAAGAACACAAGCAAGACTGAGTTATGAGACGTGACTCGTAGCATATCCGCGCACCCACACCTCCCACACACACAAAGTTTACCTGTGGCTGTTTTGATAACAAATATTGTTTGTTACATAAGCATTGGTATCAGCTCCACGCTACAGCCACCAAACGTGAAGGACCAGAGTGACAGCATTTGTCTAACCCCAACCGCCACGCGTGATACTTTCCAGCTTTGGTAGAATTTCGAAAAGAGCTTAAAGAACCAACTTCATTCTACCTCGATACACATCATCAGGTGCTTAGTCACTGCCATTGTTGAAAATGCTAACGACAAAGCACGAAATCCGTAGCTCCCAGGGCAGCTCTGAAATTACGCCCAAACTTCGAAAGGTACCCATTTACAGCTGGGTCGACTGAATGAAGCGGTTATTACCAGAAACAACTCGCGATATGTCCGGTCTGTCAAATTGAGCACGGCTGAATTTGAACGGGGTACGCTTGGATTGTAGACCAAGCTCATTGCCCGTCAGCCACATGGTTCCATCAAACTTCTCTCAGATCAATAACAGAAACTAACTTCTTTCATATCAGTAACATAAACTATAAACTTACTTCTCTCAGATCAATAACATAAACTAATCTTTCTCAGATCAATAACAGAAACTAAATTACTCTTAGATCAATAGCAAAAACTAACATCTCTCAGATAAATAATACACAAGAATTTATCTCAGATTAATAACAGAAACTAACTTCTTTCAGATCAGTAACATAAACTATAAATGAATTTCTCTCAGATCAATAACAGAAAGTAACTTCTCTCAGATGAGTAAAACTATAAACTAACTTCTCTCAGATCAATAACAAAAAATAAACTCCATCAGGCCATTAACACAAACTAAACTCTATCAGCCCATTAACAAAAACTAAACTCCATCAGCCCATTAAAAGAAACTAAACTCCATCAGCCCATTAACAGAAACTAAACTCCACCAGCCCATTAACAGAGACTAAACTCCATCAGTCCATTAACAAAAACTAACCACTCCATCAGCCCATTAACAGAGACTAAACTCCATCAGCCCATTAACAAAAACTAAACTCCATCAGCCCATTAACAAAAACTAAACTCCATCAGCCCATTAACAAAAACTAAACTCCATCAGCCCATTAACAAAAACTAAACTCCATCAGTCCATTAACAAAAACTAAACTCCATCAGCCCATTAACAGAGACTAAACTCCATCAGTCCATTAACAAAAACTAAACTCCATCAGTCCATTAAAAGAAACTACAAATTTATATTTTCCCAGGATATTTAAGGGAAAGTGTTTACTTTTTTCTGCATTTTTTTTTCAGTACCCAAAAAATTGAGCGCGAGAACAAGCGGAAATTGTGCGTACAGGATTGTACACATCCGGGTACGTTTAGTCAGGACGTGCTAGCACGAGCTGTAACCAGGTTACCTGTAATACGTGGGGCAGTGAGTACTGTACTGAAGGTGCGTTGGTAGGCGACCAATGAAAGAGATAGATGTGACGTTACTTCCAGATGGGATGCTCCGTACGGGTGCACTCGATGCAAGCAACGCACTTACTCTTTGTGGTAGTTGCCCGGAAACTTGTATAGATACACACATGTGCACGCAAGCGTGTGCGTACGCTACTAACACACTTACACATGTACCCTGGTGGACACCCGTCTATGGCAAAACAAGTGTGCACGTACACAGATACAAAATACATAATACAGGAGCTCGAATGGGGACAATTCAAATACCAGTTCACCAGTTGACAAAATTAAAATTCACATAAAATGCATTTCCTGTTTAGACAGTCAGTCAGACATTCACTCTTTCACATGTACAAATGTACACACTCATACCACAGCACTTACGTATAACTAGTATACACATTCAAATACACACATTTATCTTTGTGAGTACGCATATGCGTATAATTACTTAATACTACTTTCTGACTGACCGCTAGACCTAGATTGCGTATTGGGTAGAAATGTTATCACTTTTCATTTCTCTATCATTAGGTTGCTACAGTTGAGAGGTAAAAGGAGCTTGGTTCTAAAAAAAATAATTTTGGAATGGTATAATTTCAAATCCTAGAAGTGTCAAGTGCCCTCTGGTCTCAAAGGAGGTGAGACAATCGTCTAGTCATATTGGAGATTGACGAAAAAACTCCGAGATCCCACGTAGACTGTGCATGGAAAAAGCACCCTTTTGGCAAGAGTAAGGTGTTAGTCGCTGTCCGGACGAACACACATATACATAGAGGTATTACTGTACATTTTCCTGCCGAAGACGGATGTGTCGGACCGAAAGGTGCAAATATCGAAGTCAAGCTGTAAACTAGCGACACAACGCATTCAGTTCTTCGGACTACATCCTGCTACTTGCAAAGCCCTGTTCAGGGCTTGGTAGCAGGAGATTGTGAACAAACGCAGAAGAAGAAGAAGGAGAACTCTACATTTCGACACATAAAGACATGACTACCTCTATACACACACACACGCACACACACTACACGCACACACAACCCAACTGATAGTCGTCTAGGCTATTAACAGGAAAAATGGACACCTCAGTTATCGCAATTAAATTGAAAATTAAATTGTAGAAAAAATACATTTTCTCTCAGCGCTAAAGGGCAAGGTGACAAACGTCTGGACATGAAAAACATACTGATCAGACACTGTTAGTCAGGGTCAGACAAAACATTCGGATCAGATAATGTTAGTCAGACAAAACATAATGATCAGACAATGTTAGTCAGGGTCAGACAAAACATGCGGATCAGATAATGTTAGTCAGGGTCAGAAAAAACATAATGATCAGACAATGTTAGTCAGGGTCAGACAAAACATAATAATCAGATAATGTTAGTCAGGGTCAGACAAAACATAATGATCAGACAATGTTAGTCAGGGTCAGACAAAACATAATGATCAGACAATGTTAGTCAGGGTCAGACAAAACATGCGGATCAGATAATGTGAGATTAAAGAAAAGGAAATCTCCCGGAAAAGATGGGATAACAAACGAAATGCTGATGGGGCTGGGCCAAACAGCGAAGAGGAAGCTGCTATCGGTCCTGAACCAAAGCTGGAAAAGGGGAATTGTACCCCAGGCATGGAAAGACGCAGTACTGGTACCAGTACCAAAAAAAGGAAAGGACAAAACAGATCCAAATGGATAAAGGCCTATCAGCCTACTGAGCTGTGTCGGCAAACTGATGAAACGTATGATAAACACCAGACTGATGTGGCATCTGGAAGAAAAACGAATACTAATTCCACAGCAAGCCGGCTTTAGACAGCAGAGATCCAATGAGGACCAGGTCATCCTCATAGCCCAGGAAATAGAAGATGCCTACCAGGCACAGAAACACACAGTAGCGGTTTGGGTGGACCTGGAAAAGGCATTTGAGAAAGTCTGGAAAGATGGACTTAGAGTCAAGCTAAGAAGAAGTGATGTATGTGGGAAAATGTACAAGTGGATCAACCACTACCTTACAAACAGAACGGCCAGAGTCCAAGTACAAGGGCAGATGAGCAGAAAGGTGACACTCGAGCAGGGAGTACCCCAAGGGGGAGTACTGTCACCCACACTCTTCCTGGTGTATATAAACGACATTACAGAGAATATACCAAGAAGAGTCCATAGCTCAATGTTTGCAGACGATCTGGCTATGTGGACCTCTGAAAAGAATCTCACCATAGCAAGAAATCGGATGCAGCAGGCCCTAACATCGCTGGAAGAGTGGGCGAACTCATGGCTGGTCAAAATAAACGAGGAGAAAACCACATGCACAATATTCTCGCTTTCCATCAAACCCCAAAATACCAAGTTAAGTTTAAATGGCAAATTCCTGCAGCCAAACGACAACCCAAACTATCTGGGAGTCACATTTGATCGGCGCATGACATGGAAAAGTCAGATCGAGAGAAACCGAATGAGAGCCAGAGAAAGAATGGCAATCATGAGGAAACTTGCTGGCACAAGCTGGGGAGCAGACGAAAGCATACCAAAGAAACTGTATACTGGAAGAGTGAGACCAGTTCTCGAGTATGGCATTGCGGCATGGACAACAGCAGCAAAGGCGAACTTCGATAAAGTTAGCAAACTTCAAAACCAAGCCATGAGAGTTATAACAGGAGGCATGAAGTCAACGCCAATTGTAGAACTTGAAAAGATTACAAAACTGCAAGCCATGACCGAAAGAAGAGACTGCAGAGCCCAGCTGCAGTCAGAGAAACTCCGGAGACTGACTTATTACTGAGTCAATTACTTATTTGTAAGAAATGTATCCAGTAATGTAAAGTCTAACTACTTTTCCATCTGAACCGTACGGGCAAGAAACCATTGGTATGTATGATTTTTGTTTAAAGTTTGCGGCTTTATTTGTTAACTACCTTTTTTTCTTCTTCTTCGTCTTCTTCTTTTCCTTTGACGTACGTTCTGAGAATAACGTTGTCACGTTTTGTCGTGTTTTACAGTGAGGCTGCGATATCTGCACCTTTCAGCGGATTGTTTATGTACCGGATTTGCCTTCCCAATACAAACCCTAACATCTCAGCCAGACTTCTCTAGTGCAGCCTGTTTCAGGGGCTTCCACTTGGAGGCGGTAAAAGTTATTGGTCAGCCCTGGTTAGCACTGGCCGTGATGCAAGTAGCCAGCTTTGAGTCGCTGGCTCAGAATCCCGCCCTAAATCTCAGCACCGCTGTGATGGGAGGCTACGACATGGCTGGGACCTGGGGCTCGCGTTTCAGCCCGGTCCGGTCGAGCCGCAGAAATGCACATGATTAAATGCACTCCTGGCTTGCTCTTTACCTCTGTCTGCTATCAGTCATCCCGATGGACGCAGAAGAGATGCAGTCCAGCGGACATTGCACCCCCCTGCCCTATTGTGACAACCTCCCAGGTGGCGGGGAATGCAAGGTGTGCCATCACTGCAGATGAGCCGAGAAAATAAAGGGAGCAAAGAGATACCTCACTCACATGCATATGGCATATCTGGCAGGACGTAACGATCCTGGGACACAGTCACACTGGACTGCCTCTCTTCCGGAATAGTACAAACTAGTACATAGTCCATCATATCATATCATTGCCAAACAATATAGACACGAGTGGGGAAGACTCGATAGTCATGCAAGACAACTTCCATAAGAGAGACAACTCTGACCAAAAACAACTGCTGCCTTGCAGTTAGGCTGGGAACAACCAAAGGCTAAGGAGGGCATCCCTACAGAAACGCCTGTTGAAATAGGATGCACTGAGCCACAGGCTTAATAAAATAAAACAGTGCAACGTATATCGCTGTAAACAGCGTACGATTAAGAAGAAGAAGAAGAAGAGTCGCTGGCTCCTGTCAGCTCATTTACTGTACTACAGCTTCGGTCCATTTTATTGGGCAGTATTTGTGTGATTTTGATCTGAGCCGAAAATGTAGAACTGAACGCACCGTGTCTGACATTAACCGCTAACAGAGCAGCCTACATCAAATCCTACCTCCAGAACCGGCTGAGTGACAGCTACAGATCACGGCAACATTCGAGGATGTGTACTGCACCTGGATGAGACCAAAAGGTGAAGGTTACTCCAAGGTCGATTCCTTAAACACCATTACCTGAAAGAAGCGAGCACGACGTGTAGCAACGTGGAGACGTTGTCAGGTAAACGGTTTACTCGCGTTCACGCACGCGGACCAGGTTGAGGTCTGACACTGAGGAAGGAACGAAGGTACGAGACCAGCTTGAGGTCTGACACTTAGGATGGAAGGAAGGAAAGAGAGAAAGGTGTAGACCAGGAATGAACAGACCTCACTACGTCATGTTCTCACAACACAATGTAGGAAAACACGCGAGAAGGATAAAAAGTCGTTCTTAGACTGGGAATCCCTAACATGCAACCGATAACTATTGTGAAATATTGTTCTTTTTAACTGCCTCTCTCCCTCTCTCTCTCTCTCTCTCCGTCTTTTGTTCACTGATTTAAACACTTTTTTTCTGTTTTTCTTTCCCTTTATCCAAATGTACGCCTCTATCTCTCTTTCTTTCTTTCTTTCTTTCTATAAATCTATTTCTGTATTTTGTTCGCCCAATCCGACTCTCTTTCGCTGTCTGTCTCGCTAAACGTCTCCCTACCTCATGTTAGTCAGGGTAATGCAAGATGCACTGACTAAGACCCCCCCCCCCCACTCCACATCCACGCAGTTATCACTGGATACAGTCTGTTGTAATGGCAGTCTGACTAACAAGGTAGGGATCGACGTGATCCCGGTAGTAGTGAGCACGACGCAGATGAAGCCAATCATAGCACAACAGCCCGGAGAACACCGGTCCGCCCTCATCAGTACCCTCGGGATGTGAGAAATCTACGACATACCCATCTCTTCTCACTCCATCACACATACCCACCCCTCCTCATTCCATCACACACACCCATCCCTCTTCGCTCCAACACATACACCGATCCCTCCTCACTCAATCACACACGCACCCCTCTGCTCACTTCATCACACACATATCTACCTCTCCACTCCGTCACACGGCCTCTTCCTACTCACTCCTTCACATACACACACATACATACACACACACACACCACACACACACATACACACACACACACTCCCTTTTCGCTACATAAACCAATCACAATTTGACCTCCTTCACAACTCATGTACTAACAAACTCAAACCAATAATCTCTCTAAAAACAGCCATTCCGTCTCAATTGAAGAACCACATCAGACTGGCACGGACCAACAAGTCATTGACCCCGACCACCATCGCTCTTGTTGCCATGGTCTGTCACGTGGCTGCTCAGCAAATTTGTGACATGTGTTTCATCTTCACTTCTTCCCTCTAGTTCGCCATGCTTGTTCTTGTTACGTCAACACATGAAGCCCAGATCTCAGGATAAAGGTCCTTGTAGTGGAGAGTTCTTCAAGTCTTTCAAACATCTTTGTGTGGCGATTCGTTTCCATCTCTCAGAGGTGTCTCTCTCAGTAACTAAGGTGGACGAAGACGCAGAGAACAAAGTGAAAGGAGCCAATGACTCGTAACTCGTTGCATCAGGGTCAGCGAACAAAAGCTGTCAAACACCCTTTCCCGCCACCAAGTGATATGCTGGAAACCGGCTGACTCCGTGCAGTCTGGTTGAAAGAATGGGCCTTGAAGAGGAAAGCAAACCAGGTCCCACAAATGTGTCCTATTGAAACCAGATGTGTCGGACCAGAAGGCGCAGCTATATCACAGCCTCTCTGTAAACTATGTTACAACATAACAGAACATCGTGTGCATGCGAGATAGTGCAGTGCTTAGTGCCCCGGTTTCCCAATTGAGCGATAGAGGTTCGGTTCGCAGTTAGTTCAGGATTTTTCCGATCGCAAAAACGGCCCCTGAGGTCGAACATGGTAAAGTAACGTCGGCCAGTGTGGTGCTGGCCACGTGACCATAGTACTGGTCAAGTGGAATAAGGGTCTAATATCATATTCCCAATATGTCACACGGGCGTGTTAACAGGACCTTTATTTTTTTGTAACAAACAACCACGAAAGAGAAGACAACAAATGGACGGAGCTCAATTCTAGGTTCCGAAACCCGTATTCAGTTATAAATGGGTATCAGTTGAAGTGATATGTTCCGAAACCCGTATTCAGTTATAAATGGGTATCAGTTGAAGTGAATATGTTCCGAAACCCGTATTCAGTTATAAATGGGTATCAGTTGAAGTGAATATGTTCCGAAACCCGTATTCAGTTATAAATACGTATCCTGTGAGTTCAAGTGAATAGGTTCTGAAACCCAAATCGTGTCGGAGCAGGTACTGCAGTCGATGATCAAGTGTAAGAGACTTGAACTAGGTCCAAAATTTACTTCGACGTGGGAGTGGCCAGTACCCCTAGCCCTCACGTTTTGTCCCATACAGTCGTTATTGAATACCCTTATTGTGTGCGCGTGTGTGTATCATTGATCTTTTTGAATTTATGCTAAATGTTCCCGAATAGATTGACATCACCATCTTCTGGTTCTCGCGATAAAAACCTCGGAACTTATAGGTTTTTAAATTGTTCTTATTCTGTGCATTCCATGTTGACTGTAGGGGCAAACAGCCTTTATTTCCTCAGCCCTATAAATCCACTACTGAAATAAGCCTCCTCTTACTCATCTGATGATCGCCATCGATTCGAACTTAAGAATAAACTGATCTCCCGCACGGGATACTATCAGTCGTGGGGCATAAACAATGTCCATACCTCTACCTAGTCCTTACCTCTAACCACCTATACCCTCTGACTCCATCTGTTTTTCTGCCATTCTTCGCTTGGTCGATGTATGCTTATCCGGCCTTTTCCCACTTTCTACAACATACTGGTCAGTCGCTTCCGCTCGCATATTTCACCGCTCACCTATTTCCCTCACACGACATCTGACCTCTGGCAGTGGATGAACTGAAGCTGTCGGTCAACCCACAGCTGACTGCTAGAGCAATAGGACCAGCAAACCAGAGCTGTCAAGATCCTTTCTCCACCTCATGGTGGGGATTCTAGATAACAGGCCGAAACAGAGCAGACTGGCCAAGGAGCAGGGATTAAAGAGCGAAGACTAGCCCAGTACCTAAAAATGAAATGCTGAAGTCGGATGTGTCGGACCGAAAGGTGCAAATATCATAGTCAAGCTCCAAGTCATGACACAACGAAACCCGTTCTACGAACTCATCCTGCCACTTACAAAGCTTTTTTCAATGCTTGGTACCGCGAGTTTGAGAACGAAGAAGAAAACGAAGAAGAAATATATAGCCTCTGAGGAGTCCAGTAGGGATGAGACCGGTGACAAATGCGTATGTACCATCCAGACAGGTACTTTTTCTTACTAATGTATGGGCTCATATCTCTATTTCATGTAATCATCCTTTACCGTACGATTTGTTAGTTCATAGTTTAGCTGTTGAAGGCCTTCGGTTCGTTACATGTGCTTTGTTTGTATTAGCCTAAGATCAATATCCATTCATATCTATAATTGTGCTCAAATGTACGTTGCGTATGTATACAGCGGTGAATTCTGTAGCAACTTGTTTTACCCGATCAGGTGGCTTGTCCCATGCATCACTCTCTTGTGCCTCCTTTTACGACATGCTAGAGATGCAGTCGACTTATTATTTCCTCCCCAATAATGTGTCTTGGGATGACATCACTCAGTAACATCGGTATACGAATCAACAACTTGTTAGTAATTTGGAAACCGCACGAAAGAGAACCTGTTTAGAAATCGGCAGCACAACTAGCAGCCCTTAGATAATCTCTACCAAATGCCTAGCGGAACTAGTTTTCTGTGAGTACTTAACCCAGTTGCTGACAAGCTGAAAGGCATCTTAACCCCACGACGTTGTTCCGTGCCTTTTGTTTCCTGCTCCATTTTCGCAGCTCAAAGGAGATGAAAGAACAACGGGTATAAACCAACTAGCTGTAACATTTTGGCGCTGAATACTTTCAATACGCGCCAATTGCATCTTGAACTGTGCAGATGTTTTTCGTCGTTTTCACTCGCCCGATTTTGGGATAAATCTTTCTAGCAGACGGTAAGAATGTGTTGGCAATGTTTCAGAGTCTGTGGTGAAACAGCGGGTGAAGATTGAGTACCGGAAAATGATTGGCGCGGAAGTTTAGTTAATGTACTGACAGCGGGGAAGATTTGAAGATGATTATTACGACCGGCAGCTTATATTAGAAGGAATGAGTGACCAACGAACGGCCTTCGAGTTGCATGGGGCTAGCGAGCTGAAAAAATAAGGTACCTGGCCCCAAAAACTAAATAGCATATCTCCAGTGATCCTACACTGAATTGAGCTTTGTATATGGGGAGATTCTAGTCTGGTCAAGTACAACATTATGACCGGACGTGGCGTCGGGGTCAGGCACATTATACTGACCAAGACCACTATCTCTCTTCCAAGTACGTTTTCTGGTATCAGGATGTTTTCAAAGTCAGTCTGGCTGACGAGGTAAATCGACATGATCCCTATAGTGGTGAACGTCACGCAGATGAGGCTAAATATAGCACAACCACCTGGAGGACAGTGGTCCACCTTCATCAGCACGCTCGAGATGTGAGGAAAGCTACTACAACCCACCATTTAACCCCCCTTTTCAGGGCGTACAAAAGAGTAAACTTACTCATTGTGAGCATTAAACAACATCAACAACGAAGTTTGTAATTAAGGCCCGAAATGACCTTATTATGTCTAATGTTGAACAACTTTCACGTGACAAACAATGCCATACATTCACTTATTGGTATGAATTCAAAATCCATGTTACAGAAGGCACAGAAGGATTGTGGATAACAATTGTAAGGACCTCAAACTTCCATGGACTTGCATGGATCTACAGTCCTGGGATTCAGGGCAACGTCAGGACTGACGTTCTCGCCCCTGCACTTTTCTGCTGCGCCATTGATTGGATCCTCACACAGTCTTCTGCACACAACCCAGGGGTCCTTGTCGGCGACTCCCGGGTGACCGATCTCGTCTACGCTGATGACGCCGCCATACCGGGCTACGAGACCAGGCTTCGTATATACTCTTCCTGCATTGTCCCCATTCTCAAGTACGGCTCCAAGTCTTGGACACTACTACAGCAGAACCAGCAGCGTCGTGAGGCCTTCCACCTGCGCAACCAGAGGCGCATCCTCAGGATCGTCTGGCATGGCATGATTTTCAACACCGATATAATTCGACGTACTCAAATTGTAGGCATTGTCTCAACGATTGATCGCCGTCGTCTCTTTCTTTCTCTGTCTCTCTCTCTTTCTCTCTTTCGCTTTCTCTCTCTTTCTTCGGTCACGTTGTAGGCCTTCTCCGGGAAGTCCCAGCCCACGAGATGCACCGACAGGCTGCGGAGGCGAGTTATGAGAGAAAACCGTGCTTATCCTGGAGACGTCCTAGGGGGCCGCCCTCGCAAAACCTGACTAAAATAGACCGCCACCTCCCCAACAGAACTGCAGGCCGCCTGGAACGTGACCATCATAAATGGACACGGTCATTCGACGCGACGGGCCCAAGTCGCCTAAGCTACTAATGATTAATTGTGAATGATTTATTAGGTGATGCATCCACAATATAAGTGTAAGCAATACATTGACTACATCACTTTTAATAAAACAAGGGTCGAGCGAAAATGGTCATCTGAGTGTTTCGGGCAGCAGCGTGTATAGACAGCCAGCCACAGAAACCAGTATTCAGATTGCTGAGCTTGTACTACTAGAACAGAACAAACCAGAAGAGAATAGATTAGAAAAGAACAGATAAGATGAGAACAGAAAAGAGCAAACCAAAAGAGAACAGATAGACGAGAATTGACCGCAGGAGAACAGAAGAGAATATATCAAATTATAACAGACCAGTCAGAAGAGAGAAAAAACTAGAAGAGAGCAGATCAGAACAGAACAAACGAGAAAAGAACAGATCAGAAAAGAACATATCAGAAGAGAACAGACCAGAAAATAACAGACCAAAGAAATAACAGACCACAAAAGAACAGAAGAGAACAAACCAGAAAAGAACAGAAGAGAACAGAACACAAAAGAACAGAAGAGAACAAACCAGAAAAGAACAGAAGAGAACAGAACACAAAAGAACAGAAGAATACAGACCAGAAAAGAATAGAAGAGAACAAACCAGAAAAGAACAGGACAGAATCAGAAAAGAACAGACAGAAGAGAACAGACCAGAAGAGAACATACGAGAAAAGAAGAGAAGAGAACAGGCCAGAAGAGAACAAACCAGAAGAAAACAGACCAGAAAAATAGACCAGAAAAAACAGAAGAGCACAGACCAGAAAAGAACAGAAGAGAACAAGCCAGAAGAGAACAGACCAGAAAAGAACATAAAACAAACCAGAAGAAAACAGACCACAAAATAACAGAAGAGGACAACCCAGAAGTGAACAGACCAGAAAAGAACACAAGAGAACAAACCAGAAGAAAACAAACCAGAAGAGAATAAACCAGAAGAAAACAGACCACAAAATAACAGAAGAGAACAACCCAGAAGAGAACAACCCAGAAGTGAACAGACCAGAAAATAACAGAAGAGAACAAACCAGAAGAGAACAAACCAGAAGACAATAAACCAGAAGAGAACAGACCAGAAAAGAACAGACCAGAAACGAACAGACCAGAAACGAACAGAAGAGAACAAACCAGAACAGAACCGAATAGAACAATTTACATGTAACTGAAATAAAATAATCGATGTAAATAGTTGGTGACGTTTGTTTTTTACTGCCACGTTTGGAACCGCTAAGTGGCGGAGTGTTTCCTGCCCAGGGCAACTGTACTGGACTCGATCCTTGTTTTCGACATGCGCCAGACGACCCAGCTGTAAATGGATACATCACTTCCTGCTAGGGAAGGAAAGGCAGCATCTATGTAAACTGGCCACCTCGCCAAATAAAAAGCTGGGGCCTAGCACACTGTGTCCTCTAACACTTCATCCCCGACAGCAGTGTCTGCTGTTAGGCTATCTTAATCCTAAATATCTTAGCTACACACGAGTGTTGCCAGCGGTCCATCACGATCATTAGCCCCTGCCAGGCAGAATGTTGCTGACCTCTGCTCTTCGTAGAGCAGGGTTTACAGGCGTTTCTTCTCTGTCTTCTTCTCGTCTTCTTCACTGTCTTCTTCTCCGTCTTCTTCTCCATCTTCTTCACTGTCTTCTTCTCTGTCTTCTTCTCCGTCTTCTTCTCAGTCTTCTTCTCCGTCTTCTTCACTGTCTTGTTCTCCATCTTCTTCTGTCTTCTTCATTGTCTTCTTCTCCGTCTTCTTCTCCGTCTTCTTCTCTGTCTTCTTCTCCGTCCGTACTGAAAAGGACCTTCCTGACGTTGTGTCGTAGTTTCCAACGAAGCTGCGTTATGTGCACATCTGATTTCAGCACGACATTTTTGGAAACTGGTTGCCTTTCTCTTCGATCTCTATTCTCTTAGCCAGGCTGCATGGTTGCAGTCTGTTTCCAGGGCCGCGACTTGTAGGTGGAATAGGATCTTGGTCAGTTATGGATCACTGATTCTGATGCGAGCAGCCCGTTATGAGTCGCTGGTTTGCTGTCAGTTCATTCACTGCTGCATCTTCCGACCTTGGAAGGGTTTGAAGTTCAGGCCCTACATTGGGCAAAGAACAAATAGACGATCGAGGAAGGACTGAGACAAGACTGAGACTACATCACTTTGAATAAAACAAGGGTCGAGCTAAAAGGTGAGTGTTTCGGGCAGCAGTGTGTATAGACAGCAAGCCACAGAAACCAGTATTTACTTCGTTCACCTTTTACTACTAGAACAGAGCAAACCAGAAGAGAACAGATAAGAAAAGAACAGATCAGAAGAGAACAGAAGAGCGCAAACCAAAAGAGAACCGATCAGACGAGAATGGACCGCGGGAGAACAGAAGAGAACATATCAAATTATAGCAGACCAGTAGAGAATAGACAAGAAGAGAAAATAAACCCAGAAGAGAGCAGATCAGAACAGTTCTGAGAGCCAATAAAGAGACACATGTTCATTGAGTTTATCACAGTGAGTGACAGCCAAGGGGAAACGATTGAGAGAAGGCTAATAAGGACTTTTTAAAACAAAAATAACTGTCAGTAGCAATGAATGGCTCTCTGGCATAATAAGTCGGATTGAGAAAGAGAGAGAGAGAGAGAGAGAGAAGAAGAGGGGCGGAGAGGAAGATAGAACTGAAGTCATAAAGAAAGCGAAAGAAGCAAAGAGAAGAAAATGAAAGGAAAAATTGGAAGAATGAATAAGTTGTGAAAGAGCGGAAGAGATAATCACTTAAGAAACAGATAAATGATTGTTAGTGACTTGTACGCTATAGTATGACTGACATGACACAGTGCATGAGTCTCAGATAGAAAGGAAAGAGCTAGTTTGAGTAAAATAAAGAGGAAAGAATGAACAAGATAAGAATTGCAGGTGATAAACTGTGGCATTTTGTTCGAAAAAACGATAACTCTAATACCTCATGTAATCCCTAACATAATACTGCACTCCCATTCTCTCCATCTGTCTGTCTGTCTGTCTCTCTCTCTCTCATTTTCTCTTTATCTAACTTTTTATTCATTAGTTGCTCGAGGTTTACCCAAAATGTTTGCCCCCATTGTCTACAGTTTAGTCGACATTTAACCCTTTTGTCTAGAGTTTAGTCCATATTTGTCCCCATTGTCTAAATCTTAATCCACATTTGTCCCCATTGTCTAGAGTTTAGTCCATATTTGTCGCCATTGTCTGGAGTTGAGTCCATATTTGTCCCCATTGTCTAGAGTTTAGTCCACATTTGTCTCCATTGTCTAAATCTTAGTCCACATGTGTCCCCATTGTTAACAGCTTAGTCCACATGTGTCTCCATTGTCTAAATCTTAGTCCACATGTGTCTCCATTGTTAACAGCTTAGTCCATATTTGTCCCCATTGTTAACAGCTTAGTCCATATTTGTCTCCATTGTCTAAATCTTAGTCCACATTTGTCCCCATTGTTAACAGCTTAGTCCATATTTGTCCCCATTGTCTAAATCTTAGTCCACATTTGTCCCCATTGTTAACAGCTTAGTCCATATTTGTCCCCATTGTTTACAGCTTAGTCCACATTTGTCCCCATTGTTTAGAGCTTAGTCTACATTAGTCCCCCTCGTTTACAGCTTAGTCCACATTTTTCCCCATTGTTTACAGCTTAGTCCACATTTGTCCCCATTGACTACGGTTTTGTCCACATTGTTTACAGTCTATTCCATGATTATTGCATTGTACACAGTTTGCTCCTAATTTGCCACATTTCTCACACTTTAGCCTTATTTCTCACATTAACTTCAGTTTTCACACAAATTAACCAGAAACAACGCCATCCTATTAGTTGTTGGATTGACACCCTTCTGTCTACATCGAATGAGAACACGGTTTCCTAAGTTAAGCGCAGAATGTCCTCCAATTGAACTATGTAAGATTGTGCCTCTTCAGCTATGGATATTATTGAATTGATTATTTCAGACATTTTTAACCAAATGGATCACCAACAGGCGGTATACCATGGTCTTTGAGGACGGCAGCGTTGATTTATCCAGACTTCGATCGATCGCTCTGGAATATTCACATTTATTTCTCTCATATACTTTCCACCATGTGTCAAGATTAAAGTAGTCTCGTTTCAGATATTGCTGTTGGGGATAAAGTGTTGAAGTATGAAAGATTGAACAATGCCTACGTTTTTGATGAGGCAGGACAATTTCTTTTGTTCGGGGTCGTTCTTTCCGTAACAGTTACTAATTTACAGCTGGATCGGAGAGAAAGACTAACGTCAGGTCATGCAAAACATAGTGAATAGACACGTTAGTCTGGGTCAGGCAAAACATACTGGCCAAGACCCTCACCTCGGCTGCCATGAGTCATGTCTGAAAACGGGCTGTTTTCACGGCAGCCTGGCTAACGAGGTGACGGATCGATGTGATTCCCGTAGTAGTGAGTGACACGCAGGTGGAGCGAAGCATAGCACAACCGACTAGAAAACCCCGGACCACCTTCATTAGCACGATTAGGATATGAGAAAAGCTACAAGGCCCGGCCACTGAACATCCTTAATCCTACTCAATGTGAGCATTTAGCAACAACAACACCTGGGTCTAGTTGGACTTGTCGATAACGAGGATTGAGCCAGGAAATACTTCACTGAGAAACGGGCGCTCTACCACTCCTGCACACGTATGCACTAAATAAATAAAAACAAGAATAATGACACTAATATTAAAAGGACACTGAGTATCGAAACCAGAGGGCAATCACCTGCCTTGAAATAATATTTCATAGCAATCTAACATGGACATACGCTGTTGGTAAAAGTTTTGTTTGTAATTGTCATCTGTGTGAAAATGTTTTGGAATGAATATGATGACGCTGGTGGTGTCGACAAAGGATTCCGAATGTAGATAGGCTTCAGTTTAGAACAAGAGAGCAGTACATTACCATATTTCTTTCTGGCCCACGAATGTGTTATGTGCAACACAAAGAATTGCAGGTATAAAGAAGCGACAGAATGACATAAAGTAATAAAACAGAAAGTAATATTGAAAAGAAGAGAACGTGAAACTGTAAAACAGAAGACTGTACTTGCCCCTTAATTTACCCCGAACAAATATTAATATATATTTTTAGCACCGGATTTTGGGGTAGTGACGTCGAAGAATAATCCACTTTTTGAACTGTGTGGGTGTAAAACATCGCCCCCATAACGGGATTGCCAATAAACCTAGATTTAATAATCAAACTGTAAATTGCAAACGCAAAAATGGCGATGGCATATGCTTGATTCGTATATGTGCGAGTTCATGTGGCGTCGACGCATCAAAGTAAGTGGTTTGGACGTTTTCAGCGCCATTGTTGTCGACATTGTTCTATTCTGGCCACCTATATAATTAAAATTGTAGTGTTTGGTCGCCCAGTTATTTCAATCAGTTAGATCAATCTGGCAGGCAGCCAGGACATTTCCATCTGCTCCTTCTTATGGTCCTACGTTCTTCCAAAAAGATTGGTTGCAAAACTGAATATAACCGTCTATTCTACACATTTATATTTATCTAAGTTTTTACTTATTTATTTTTTAAATAATTATATCGACCTGTCCTCCACGGGACCCGAAATGGAATGTCCCGCTACAGTCACCAACCGACAAATAGATATGATGGGAATCCAGGAAACTCTATTTGGGGTGAATTAAGGGTTAAGTACACAAAAGACATCAAACAAATGAGACACATTAAGAAAAACGAAAATCGATAGTAGACAGACATCACGAAATAATGAGCACAGATAAAGACATCGATCAAAAATGGATGGTTAGAAGAAGAGAGAAATGAATAAAAGACAGAACAAAGGAATAAATGAAAAGAATGGAATAGAAAATAGGCAGGGAGAAAGAACGTATAAAGGAAGGAAGAAAGAACGAAAAATAGACTTAGTTGTAAACAGAGAGAAACAGAAAAAACGGAAAATGGGATTCTATATTAAAAGCATCGCTAGAGGAAAGCCATATTTATTTGTCTTCGCGATGAAGCGGAAGTCTAATGCCAAAACCAAACACACGGAAAACAAAAGCACAATTTCCGGTTCTTGGCACCGAAATATCACTATGTAAAGATATGGCAACAATTTGAGATCCACTAATCTGTTTTCTCACACAATAATATGTTCAACCTGGCAATTCAAGAAAACCTATTATGCATTCCTGTTATACTTTTCTTTTCCCGGCTGTCGTGTCAAATTTCGCGAAGTTTTTTGTGTCCAAATATAGAAAATCTGCACTTTGGTATAACGTGAGCAAGATCCTCAAGTAGATTCACAGCACGACCGGAAGTTCCCCGGATACTGTGCCGTGTTCTTGGTGGAAGTCAAGGTGTTCTACTTATCTCACATACCGGATGGTGTGGACAGATTTATCAAATTCCGGGCCAGGTATCATTGATAGGACACGGCACTTGAAGTGTTGCGTTTTATGGGAACATTTCTGAGCATTATCTGTCTGGATGTCAGATGCGGCCACTCAACCGCGTGAACTGGTCATAGTGTATCAGTGTGGCAGGGAACTATCGTTGGGTCACATCGCTTAAAACAAGAGGTTAACTGACATCAAGATTAGACAACTACTGCAGATCTCAGTGAAAACCAGTTACTGACTATTTGGTTCGTATCTCTTGTCTGTTACTGTCGTTTTGAAAGTTTCTGGTTGCTAAGTTCTTGAGGTTTCTCTGGCAGCTGGTTTGCAGAGGATATTCTTACATCCAGGGGCATACTATAAAAAGGGTAGCTAAGCTATCTTCGCTGTAGTGCAGCGAAAAAGCTTTGCGGAAGGCTCACAAACACGAAGATCATCTAGCTGGGGAGGTTACAGTAGCCCAGTCTGTTTGGAGGTGTATTAAATAGGAGGTCATGTTTCAAGAACTTTCTTTCAAATTCTTTCTTACGCACTCAACAGAAATGTTTATTGTGGAAATGGCTGGTGCGCAAAGTCATGAGTTTGAGAGTCTTTTACCCGATTGGGGTTAAACAACATTGTTAGTCCCCTTTTAGACAAACCGCGTTGGTGGGGAGTGGCCATATTCTACGAGTAGTTTATAGATATACATTTTCATTCTAATTGCCTGAAGTCTATGGTGAAGGTCATTTGAGCGTAATATAAGTAGTTGTTCTGTGTCCTTCAATAACAATTGTTTTGTACTTACACATGTTTATACTTTGTCCTTTTACAGGTTTATACTTTGTCCTTCTACAGGTTTATAGTTTGTCCTTCCCCAGGTTTAAAGTTTGTCCTTCCCCAGGTTTATAGTTTGTCCTTCCCCAGGTTTAAAGTTTGTCCTTCCACAGGTTTATAGTTTGTCCTTCCACAGGTTTATAGTTTGTCCTTCCACAGGTTTATAGTTTGTCCTTCCACAGGTTTATAGTTTGTCCTTCCACAGGTTTATAGTTTGTCATTCCACAGGTTTATAGTTTGTCCTTCCACATGTTTATAGTTTGTCCTTCCACATGTTTATAGTTTGTCCTTCCACAGGTTTATAGTTTGTCCTTCCACAGGTTTATAATTTGTCCTTCCACAGGTTTATAGTTTGTCCTTCCACAGGTTTATAGTTTGTCCTTCCATAGGTTTATAGTTTGTCCTTCCACAAGTTTATAGTTTGTCCTTTCACAGGTTTATTGTTTGTCTGTCCACAGGTTTATTGTTTGTCCTTTCACATGTTTATTGTTTGTCCTTTCACATATTTATTGTTTGTCTGTCCACATGTTTATTGTTTGTCCTTTCACAGGTTTATTGTTTGTCTGTCCACAGGTTTATTGTTTGTCGTTTAACATGTTTATTGTTTGTCTGTTCCCAGGTTTATTGTTTGTCCTTTCACATATTTATTGTTTGTCTGTCCACATGTTTATTGTTTGTCCTTTCACAGGTTTATTGTTTGTCTGTCCACAGGTTTATTGTTTGTCCTTTCACATGTTTCTTGTTTGTCTGTTCCCAGGTTTATTGTTTGTCCTTTCACATATTTATTGTTTGTCTGTCCACATGTTTATTGTTTGTCCTTTCACAGGTTTATTGTTTGTCTGTCCACAGGTTTATTGTTTGTCCTTTCACATGTTTATTGTTTGTCTGTTCCCAGGTTTATTGTTTGTCCTTTCACATATTTATTGTTTGTCTGTCCACATGTTTATTGTTTGTCCTTTCACAGGTTTATTGTTTGTCCTTTCACATGTTTATTGTTTGTCTGTTCCCATGTTTATTGCTTGTCCTTTCACATATTTATTGTTTGTCTGTCCACATGTTTATTGTTTGTCCTTTCGCATGTTTATTGTTTGTACTACCACAGGTTTATTATTTTGTCCTACCAGCACTATCATTTCCAACAACATCTGCTATGGGACAAGTCGACAGCACTACCATTTCCAACATTATCTGGAACAACAAAACAACACAACAGCAATAACAACATTAACATCAGTACCACAACAAAAATTCAACATCAACAGCAACATTTATAAACACAACAAAACACAACATCATCAACAACATCTACTAATAGTAAAACAAGAAAGTAACTCACCAATAACAACAGCTAATAATAACAGCAACAAAAGAAACATTAACATCAGCAACAACAAAAACAGCAGCTGCAACAACAGCAACAACAATAAGAATAACAACTGCAACAACAACTTCAACAAATACATTAACAACAGTATTAATAACAGCGGCAACAGCAACAGCTACAACAACTGCAGCAGCAACAATGCAAATAACAACAACAGCAATAACAATAACAACAGCAACATCAGCAACCAAAACAATCATTCCCGCATTTATTCCAACTGTTAAAGTCCGCCTGTATGTATTTGTAAAACAAAAATATAGGTCCTGTGACCGTGCAGTCGTCACAGAGTGTAGATACCTAGTTAGTCAACAACTTCCTGTTGCACAGTCAATTAGTTTTCTTTCCACTTATGCCGTTAAGCGCCACTGGGATCTTAAATCGTATGTCTTGCACTAAGTGCCTAACATCGGTCAATGTGAGCCCGTGTCGTTGTACAATAATGCTAATATCATCTGTCCACCTGTCTCTCGGCCGCACTCTTGGTTGCTCTGTAGCCTGATCTACCAGCGTTGTAAGCCATCTGCGGGGGTTGATGAACGTGCATTCTCACAAAATGACCAACCAAACTTATTTTCTGCCTGGAAATGTATTCTGCCCACAAGTGCCGACCATATTTCCGATGTCGTCATTTTGCATTGTCTTTCCTGGTAACATCGAAAACCTTCCTCAAACACTTCATTTCCCACTTTGAAACTCTGCTCTCACGCGTCTTGGACAGAGGCCATGTTTGGCACTGGTAGCGATTAGTCGGTATAAATATACTGTTTATCAGCTGTTGCTTTGTTGCCAAACTAATGCTCGGGGGCCTAAGCAATGATGTCAGCTGATAAGTCACCGCAGATGTTTTCTGACACATAGTCTCGATTTTCCTGTCGATCCTGCCATCTGCCGAAAAAAATACTGCCCAAATACTTGGACACATGGGCCTGTTGAAGAACAATATCATTGACACTTATGTTGTTGAGTGTCGCGGATATTCTTCTGATCCTCATAGTTTATGTTTTTGCCTCGTTGATTCGACAAGCAGTAACAAGCGCTTTCGTATGATTTTGTCGTTAATTGTCATCGCTGTACAACAGACAACAATCATATGCAAAGAGGAATTCCCGTATTGAGTTCTGTTCTCCTTCAGATGTCTCAATTTGACTAGTATCTGATTCGCTTTTGGCCATGTAGATTTGAAACAGCAGAAGAGAAAGCACGCACCCTTGTCTCACGCCAGTAATGATTTCAAAAGAATCAGCTACAGTGGTCAGCGACCCATAGCTGAGTGCTAGCGTCAGGTCCAGCGAAACAGAACTGCCAAGACTCTTCTACACCTCCACGCGGTGATCCTGGATAACAGGCTGCAGCAGGGCAGACTGGCTGAGGAGAAGGGATCGAAGAGGGAATGCTAACCCAGTACTCAAAAAATGCTTGCTGAAGTCGGATGTGTTGGACCGAAAGGTGCAAATATCGCAGTCAAGCTGTAAACTACCACACAGCGTATTCCGTTCTCTGGACTACATTCTGCTACTTAAGCCCTTTTAGGGTTTGGTAGCGGGAGATTAGGAACGAACGAAGCCAAGCCAAGGCAAGCCAAAAGAATCTGTGGCACCATCAGTCGTTCTGATGACGTTTATACTCGAACGATACAATGCTATTATATTATCAAGTATTTGTCTTGTACCATAATTTTCCAGTATCTTCCAAAGTACAATCCTGTCTACCCCATCAAACACTATTTCTTGATCAATGAAAGCAATGTACATATTTTCGTTATTTCCTATTGATCTTTCGCTTAATTGCCTTAAGGTGAATAAGACATTCGTGCAACTCACATCTGGCGAAATCTAAATTGAGCTAAAGACAGTTGAGGCTCAATAATAGGTCTTATTCTCTGTTCTATGGGAAAAAAACATGAAAAAAAACTAGTAAAAGTTGATTAAGGTTGAGCTTAATCAAAATTTAAAAATGGGTATGGTCAGATACCGCACCGAGACGAGAACACAAACAAAACCTACGTTACGACAAATAGGCCTTCATCAGGGACAACAACACTGAACTAACAAATCAACATATAAGAAAAAAAGGTTCAACTCATCTGTTTCAGGTAGGAGACGCTTTCTGTCTAAGCGACCGGTTATGCCAAGTACTCGATAGAAACTGAAATGGGAGCGGTCAAACAAAATGTGGCGGAATATGCCTGATAAGCCAAGCGTGGCCAAATAGTGGTCCAGATAGGAGAACAATGAGAAGGCAATATAAGCGGCAGATGAGGGCGTGATATTGATATAAGAGAGAGGGGAAGAGAACCGATGGAAGAATGGGGGAGGCGGGGGGGGGGGGGGGGGAGGAAGACAAATAGATGGGAACCAGTGTGAGGGTTTAAGAAAAAGTATGGAAGATATTAATACCATGTGGTTGGAGACAGCCCATACTCCAGATAAGTCTGTTCTCAAGGGCGAATCGATGACGATCGTCAGAGAAGCACGAAACTAGACCAGTGACACTGACGTCAGCCATACTACGGTGCTCAGGACCATTGAAGTGGCTGGCAATTGGGGAGGGGAACCAGTGCGGTTGCGGATGTCGTTGAGGTGTTGGCGGAAACGCTCCCGTAGTTCCATGCCAGTTTCCCTAATGTAAGTCATACCACACTGGCGGCAGATGATGGAATAGATGAGGTTACGAGATTTGCATGTGAACCCCTTTGATGAAGAATTCAGCCTTAGGAAAGGTAATGGAGCGAGAAAGCTCTGTTCTAGTATCTTTGCATACATTTTACCAGAATGGCTAAGTACAGATATGGCTAAGTACAGATATGGCTAAGTACAGATATGGCTATGTGAGTGCAGTTTCATTTGTCGCCCGTTTCCTTCTAAATTGGAACGACAACATCTTGCTGCCAGTCGCCTGGTGCACACACGTCTGTCTCTCCTCGCTGCCAGTCGCCTGGTGCACACACGTCTGTCTCTCCTCGCTGCCAGTCGCCTGGTGCACACACGTCTGTCTCTCCTCGCTGCCAGTCGCCTGGTGCACACACGTCTGTCTCTCCTCGCTGCCAGTCGCCTGGTGCACACACGTCTGTCTCTCCTCGCTGCCAGTCGCCTGGTGCACACACGTCTGTCTCTCCTCGCTGCCAGTCGCCTGGTGCACACACGTCTGTCTCTCCTCGCTGCCAGTCGCCTGGTGCACACACGTCTGTCTCTCCTCGCTGCCAGTCGCCTGGTGCACACACGTCTGTCTCTCCTCGCTGCCAGTCGCCTGGTGCACACACGTCTGTCTCTCCTCGCTGCCAGTCGCCTGGTGCACACAGGTCTGTCTCTCCTCGCTTCCAGTCGCCTGGTGCACACACGTCTGTCTCTCCTCGCTGCCAGTCGCCTGGTGCACATATGTCTGTCTCTCCTCGCTGCCAGTCACCTGATGCACACATGTCTGTCTCTCCTCGCTGCCAGTCGCCTGGTGCACACACGTC
The DNA here is from genome assembly GCA_036924085.1 of Ariolimax columbianus. Lineage (NCBI taxonomy): Eukaryota > Metazoa > Mollusca > Gastropoda > Stylommatophora > Arionidae > Ariolimax > Ariolimax columbianus. The sequence continues at coordinate 111,113,278 of JAVGWX010000002.1, forward strand.
TGTCTCTCCTCGCTGCCAGTCGCCTGGTGCACACACGTCTGTCTCTCCTCGCTGCCAGTCGCCTGGTGCACACACGTCTGTCTCTCCTCGCTGCCAGTCGCCTGGTGCACACACGTCTGTCTCTCCTCGCTGCCAGTCGCCTGGTGCACACACGTCTGTGTCTCCTCGCTGCCAGTCGCCTGGTGCACACACGTCTGTCTCTCCTCGCTGCCAGTCGCCTGGTGCACACACGTCTGTCTCTCCTCGCTGCCAGTCGCCTGGTGCACATATGTCTGTCTCTCCTCGCTGCCAGTCACCTGATGCACACATGTCTGTCTCTCCTCGCTGCCAGTCGCCTGGTGCACACACGTCTGTCTCTCCTCGCTGCCAGTCGCCTGGTGCACACACGTCTGTTCTCCTCGCTGCCAGTCGCCTGGTGCACACACGTCTGTCTCTCCTCGCCGTTCTAAAGAATCTCTGAAGGTAGACTTTCGCCACATGCATCAATCGCCTCTGTTGTTATGCCGTCTATGCTTGCTCATTATAAGTTGTTGATCAATTGATTCCTCACAGCGATGTTCAACTTTCAGTTTCTCCAATCTTTGCTACGTTACTTTTCTTTTTGCATTCTATGTGCTTGTATTAACAATCTGACCTGCCCACCCACCTCTCATCCTATTTCCCTGTTGACACAGTGTGACCTGTCCGCTCACGTCTAATCCTATTTCCCTGTTGTCACAATCTGACCTGCTCACCCATCTTTCATCCTATTTCCCTGTTGTCACAACTTGACCTGCCCGTCCACCTCTCATCATATTTCCCTGTTGTCACATTCTGACCTGCCCACCTACCTTTAATCATATTTCCCTGTTGTCCCATTCTGATCTGCCCACCCATCTTTCATCCTATTTCCCTGTTGTCACAATTTGACCTGCTCGCCCACTTCTCACTAAATACTTCCCAAATGTTGACATCCTCATTGTGAAGATATGTAAAAAGTATAACCCTTGTGGCACCTTTTGAGGGAGGAATAAAACTAGTGTAACGTTCAACGTTTGCTGTAAACGACTGAAAACGGAGTCCATGGAGCTAGCAACCTCATCATGTAAAACATACACCAGAACTGCACCAGCACACTGAAGGGATAATACAGGTTTCAGAAAGGGCAGGGGGGGGGGGGGGTGTAGCTAAAGATGGATTCATGTGCTCTGTAGTTAGCTAAAGTACAACACAAATAATCAGTAAATAGTTTCTTTTGTACGCCGACTTCTATCAGTACACCATAATCACCGATACCTTATCACCATAATCCGTGATACCTTCAAGTGGGGCACATAACACTCTTCTATAAAACAATCAAGGGCGGAGACGAAACGTATTCACCTTGCACGGTCTAAACTGGTCTGTCGTGTTGATATGATATGAGATAGAAATTCACGAAAGCTATCTTAAAATCTGTTGATATCAGACATCATAGAAACACATATCCCACAGAATACGTCATCAACCTAGCTTAATATTGTTGTTATGCCGATGAAAAACAGTTCAGCCATGTATGCATGACTACCGCAATTACACATAAGCGAGTAAATATCATATGAGGGTAACTCTGGGCATTGGAGGCTTACCCTGGGGGCCACTCTTTCCCCTTCTCTCTCTTCTCACCTCACTCTGTTTCATTTGACTCCTATCTACAGTCACACTCCTGCACAACTTTCACACGCGCCCTCATAGTGAGGCCCTTCCATTGCACTTTGGTTGGGCTAGCTTCTGAGGGCGCACAAACCTAGCATAGGTACATACAGACGCATACATTCATCCAAGCACTGGTTTATGCGTCCTGATATCGCCCAATGGACTACGGTCTGGGGTGGAAAATAACGCCCCTCCGCCAGTAGAAACTAGTGAGGCAAACATCTAAGCAACAACAACAACGAGGCTTGAGATTATCATCTTGTTTTATTCCTCAGACGTGTAAACTTTCTAACGTAACACATTTCTTTCTTTGTCTTTCCTTTTTGTTGCCTCTGTCTGGGTCACAGAACACAAACAGCTGTTTCTTGTTGAACAATCATACTTGTTCCAGGTCTGACTAGTCTCTCTCTCTGTCTCTCTTTCTCTGTCCCTCTCTCTTGGTCGGTATATCTGCCTATTGCATATCTGTCTTTGTTCTCTTTCGCTATCTATTTGAATTCGTCTGTCTCAGTCGGTCTGTCTGGGGAGGAAGACTAATGTCTGGTCAGGCAAAACATACTGAATAGACATGTTAGTCAGGGTCAGGCAAATTATACTGGCAAAGGTCCTTACCTCAGGTTTCTGATGGCCCTATCTGGAAACAGGCTGTTTTCATGCCAGCCTGGCTAACGAGGTGAGGGATAGAAGGGATCCCCGTAGTAGTGATCAACACAAAGCTGAAGCAAAACATAGCACAGCCGCCTGAAGAACCCCGGTCCACCTTCACCATCACGCTCGGGATGTAAAGAAAGAAAGCTACGACAACCCGTCACTTAACATCCTTTTCAGGGCGTAATCGATATGTGTTCTCTTTCGTTATCTATCTGACCCGGTCTGTCTCAATCTATATGTGTTCTCTTTTGTCATTTATCTGATTCGGTCTGTCAATCTAATTGTGTTCTCTTTCCTTATCTATCTGACCCGGTCTGTCTCAATCTATCTGTGTTATCTTTCGTTATCTATCTGACTTGGTCTGTCTCAATCTATATGTGTTCTCTTTCGTCATTTATCTGACTCGGTCTGTCAATCTAATTGTGTTCTTTTTCGTTATCTATCTGACGTGGTCTGTCTCAATCTGCGTTTTCTTTCGCTATGTATCTGATTCGGTCTGTCTCAATTTATCTATGTTCTCTTTTTTTTTATCTATTTGACCCGGTCTGTCTCAATCTAGATGTGTTCTCTTTAGTTATCCACCTGACTCGGTCTGTCTCGACCTGTATGTGTTCTCTTTCGTTATCTATGTGACTTGGTCTGTCTCAATCTGTCTGTGTTCTCTTTCGTTATCCATCTGACTTCGTCTGTCTCAATGTGTATGTCTGTTTATATGACCCATGATCATACTATATCTCTAATTTTTACTGTCTCTATCTTTCTCTAATTCTCTCTCACTCTCTATTTGTGGGTCTTTATGGTTATGTCTCTCTACCACCGTCTATTTGTTTGTGTCTATCTATTGCTGTATATATATATATATATCTGTCCCAGTTTTTCTGTTTATTTGTCCCTCGCCATCACTCTATCTCTATGTCTCCCTCTCTGCCTATTTCTTTTTCATTCCTGACACTTCAATTATATCTGTCTGTCTTTTTCTGTCTATCTCTCTTTGTATTTCTATCTGTCTATCTCTCTTTGCATTTCTATATGTCTCTTTCTATTCGCCTATATGTCTCTGTCTAACTGTCACTGTTTTTCTCTCGGTCTCTCTTATCTGTCTTCTCCTTTTTGCCTATGTCTGTATGTTCCTCTATGTGTATTTTTCTCACATTCTAGCTCCCCCCCACTCCCTCTCTCTCTCTCTCTCCCTCTCTCTTTTTCGCTATCTCTTGCTTTCTTTCCCGAAGAACTCAGTGTTGCCTGACCTTGTCTTCCCTTCTTACATACCCTTGCTGTTGTTCATTGAACAAGCATGAAGGTGCATTCCTATCATATCTCAAATCAATGTCCGCCTTAATTATGTCTTTAATGTTCTCAAAGACAATTTTAATATTGGAATTTTGATGAGAGACATTTTCTCCAACGACATCTACATAATTATTTTTCCAATCCGGAATCGTCATTACTGATCCCACAATGTTAGTCAGGCGAAATATTCTGACAAAGACGCCCGTCTCACTTCCACACCCTTCTCTCTGGAAACAGCCTGTTTCATAGAAGTCTGGCTAACGAGGTGGAGAATTGACGTAGTGAGCGACAGCTAGATGAAGCCAATTATAGCCCAACCGCCTGGAGGACCAGACTCGGGGTGTGAGGATAACTACTGCAACCCGCCCGCCACCTTGCGTCCTTTTCAGAGCACACAAAAGAGTAACGTTACTCATGGTGTGCATTCAGCAACAACAGCAACAACAATAACACAAACAACAACAGCAACAACAATAACACCAACAACAACAGCAACAACAATAACACCAACAACAACAGCAGGAAAAACAACAACAGGAACAATTGCCGGAACACCAACAACAGGAACAGCAACGCAACAACAACAACAACAATAAGAACAGCAACATCAACAACAGGAACAGCAACGCAACAACAACAGGAACAATAACAACAGCAACATCAACAACAGGAACAGCAACGCAACAACAACAGGAACAATAAGAACAGCAACATCAACAACAGAAACAGCAACGCAACAACAACAGGAACAATAACAACAGCAACATCAACAACAGGAACAGCAACGCAACAACAACAGGAACAATAAGAACATCAACATCAACAACAGAAACAGCAACGCAACAACAACAGGAACAATAAGAACAGCAACATCAACAACAGAAACAGCAACGCAACAACAACAGGAACAATAAGAACATCAACATCAACAACAGGAACAGCAACGCAACAACAACAGGAACAATAACAACGGCAACATCAACAACCGGAACAGCAACGCAACAACAACAGGAACAATAACAACAGCAACATCAACAACAGAAACAGCAACGCAACAACAACAGGAACAATAACAACGGCAACATCAACAACCGGAACAGCAACGCAACAACAACAGGAACAATAACAACAGCAACATCAACAACAGGAACAGCAACGCAACAACAACAGGAACAATAACAACAGCAACATCAACAACAGGAACAGCAACGCAACAACAACAGGAACAATAAGAACAGCAACATCAACAACAGAAACAGCAACGCAACAACAACAGGAACAATAAAAACATCAACATCAACAACAGGAACAGCAACGCAACAACAACAGGAACAATAACAACGGCAACATCAACAACCGGAACAGCAACGCAACAACAACAGGAACAATAACAACAGCAACATCATCAACAGAAACAGCAACGCAACAACAACAGGAACAATAACAACAGCAACATCAACAACAGAAACAGCAACGCAACAACAACAGGAACAATAACAACGGCAACATCAATAACCGGAACAGCAACGCAACAACAACAGGAACAATAACAACAGCAACATCAACAACAGAAACAGCAACGCAACAACAACAGGAACAATAACAACAGCAACATCAACAACAGAAACAGCAACGCAACAACAACAGGAACAATAACAACGGCAACATCAACAACCGGAACAGCAACGCAACAACAACAGGAACAATAACAACAGCAACATCAACAACAGGAACAGCAACGCAACAACAACAGGAACAATAAGAACAGCAACATCAACAACAGGAACAGCAACGCAACAACAACAGGAACAATAACAACAGCAACATCAACAACAGAAACAGCAACGCAACAACAACAGGAACAATAACAACGGCAACATCAACAACCGGAACAGCAACGCAACAACAACAGGAACAATAACAACAGCAACATCAACAACAGGAACAGCAACGCAACAACAACAGGAACAATAAGAACAGCAACATCAACAACAGGAACAGCAACGCAACAACAACAGGAACAATAAGAACGGCAACATCAACAACAGGAACAGCAACGCAACAACAACAGGAACAATAACAACAGCAACATCAACAACAACAACTGGACGCTACATAAGGATACACGATAAATGTTATTGAGGACACTGGCTACAGAATCTCTGATGTCACTCATCAGAGACGTGTTTTTGGCGTAGGGGGGGGGGGGGGGGAGGGGGGAGGGGGGGAGGGGGGGAATTGTTCATGACGACGTGATCAGAGCTGATAGAGAACCACGTTATTTGAACTCTTGTTCTTCTTTGTTTTGGGGTTACTGGTCCGTGTGGGTTCAGAGGAGCAGAGAAAAGGCCCATCTTAATTTCTTAAGCATGTCTTAAAATAATGTGTTATTAATGGTATCAAGGGGGTAGCAATCTGATCGTGTCAACCCTTACTATGAAACTATTACTCAAATAATATATAGAAAGCTCAAAGAGAGTTCAAAGTCTGATAAACGTGACCATGGATACAAAGCTGATAAAGGTAACTACGGATACAAAGCTTTTAAAGGTAACCATAAATACAAAGCTGATAAAAGGTAACCATGGATGCAACGCCTGATAAACGTAACCATGGATGAAAAGCTGATAAAGGGCACCATGGATACAATGATAAAGGTAACCATGGATGCAAAGCTGATAAAGGTAACCACGGATACAACGCTGATAAAGGTAACCATGGATACAAAGCTGATAATAGTAACCATAGATACAAAGCTGATAATAGTAACCATGGACCCAACTATAATTAACCATGGATTGATAACGGTAAACATAGAAATAACATAAAGGTAACTATGGATACAAAGCTTATGGAACCATGGATATAAATGTATCCATGGAAAGAAAGCAATTAACCATGGATACATATAATTACGTACCTGTGAGTACATCTGAATACAAAACTGATACATGTAAGCAAGTACTAAAATATAAACACGTTTTTGTGAACTCATTTTCTTCTTCATTAGGGATACTGGTCCATATGGGCTCAGAGAAGCACAGAATAGGACCACCGTCATTTTTCAAGTATGTCGCAAACAATGTATTATCAAGGGTATTTATGGGCATAGCAATCTGATCATGTCAAACCATTACTATAAAACCAATAATGTGAATTTTGTGTGTACATCCTTTCCGCAGTGTAACCCGGGGTAGTTGCGCGTTTATGCTTCATTTGCAACGATAGAGCGAATTAATTAATTAATCATCATCCTGTCAAATTATTGCTAAGAAACTACCACAGAAAGTGTTAAGATACAGACTTCCAGCACACGAATCTACTGTAGTTGTAAGCGGATGCTTCACTTGGAGCGAAAAGGATATTCAATCGTGACACTAGCAATTTCATCATGTAAATAATCTGCTACATGAACTACCACTACTGAAAACGGACAAAATGCACGCGTCATGTAGGAGCCCAGAAAAAAACGGTGGTGACTTACATTGTTCTAACAAATTGGTGGTTGTCCTTTGTTGGGGGCTTACAGAACAGGGGGTGGTCCTATGTTGGGTCTTACAGAACAGGGGTGGTCCTATGTTGGGTCTTACAGAACAGGGGTGGTCCTATGTTGGGTCTTGCAGAATAGGGGTGGTCCTATGTTGGGTCTAACAGAACAGGGGTGGTCCTATGTTGGGTCTTGCAGAACGGGGGTGGTCCTTTGTTGGGTCTTACAGAACAGGGGTGGTCCTATGTTGGGTCTTACAGAACAGGGGTGATCCTATGTTGGGTCTTACAGAACGGGGGGGGGGGGGGGGGGGGTGTGGTCCTATATTTGGACTAACATACAACGGCGGTGATCCTTTTTTGTGCCTAGCAGCACGGCGGTGATCCTATGTTGTGTCTAGCAGCACGGTGATAGACAAGCAACCAGTTATGTATGTTTAAGTTGCTGCTGTCAGCTCATTCACTGTGCTGTATCTTCAGCCAGAGGTTAGTTCAATTTATCGCTTTATTTCTCAAAATTGTAGTCTCCATTACGTCAGGCACAGCACTGACAGCCAATGACAGAGTCCTTTTGGTAATATTAAGTCACATAACCGTTTTTTAACTGTGTGGAAGCAAGCCTCGATGAAGGTATATTCTTTATTCCCAACGAAGACAATTTAGTGACAAGGTATTTTTGTAAATGCACAAATCCCGAACTAAGCCATCATGCTTTCCTATGTTATCACCGACATTGGATATTCATATACGCTGCAGGCTTATTGATTTTTAGCTCATCGATATTTGCATTCAGTTTATACGCGTCTAGATAAACCTCTCTATCAAGCCCTGAGCTATCTTGTTGAATCAGCTGTAGACTTACACGAAGTACCTAATGCCCTAAAGGAGTCCTGGTACTTGACCGAGCCGTCTGTCGAGTTATAGTTAAGTAATGGGTTAAAGAAGGAAATGATACCTACAGCGTAGCTTACCTCCACTCTCGCTACACTCAGGTCACTTGCGAAGTTAGGAGAGTTTCAATTCAAGGACGTCTTATTCACGTGTTTGGGGTGGAAAGGGCGGGTGGCGGGGGAGGGGGAGGGGGTTGAAGGCGTGACGAAACGGTCAGTAGCAAAGTTGACAAGCGAAACTTGTTATGTTTCGTATCTCTATGGGAAGCATATCCATTTTAAAATGCATACTGAAGTCGGTAGACTGGACCGTTGAGGAACAAACAACAATGAAATATGTCTTGGGAAAGAGAAGAAAGTAAACGCCATGCATGGGCTTGTCGATTTGTCAAAGTCGTTGTTAGAGAAATCTGGCAGAAATTGATCCTTTGTGTCTACGACAAGTCCATCCCAGGTTGTACATGTGACGTGTGGACCCCAGGTTGTACATGTGACGTGTGGATCCAAGATTGTACATGTTACGTGTGGACCCCAGGTTATACATGTGACGTGTGAACCAAGGTTGTACATGTGAAGTGTGGACCCCAGATTGTACATGTGACATGTGGACCCCAGGTTGTACAGTGACGTGTGGATCCCAAGTTGCACATGTGACGTGTGGATACCAGGTTGTACATGTGACGTGTGGACCCCAAGTTGTACAGTGACGTGTGGATCCCAGGTTGTACATGTGACGTGTGGACCCCAAGTTGTACAGTGATGTGTGGACCCCAGGTTGAACGTGTGACGTGTGGACCCCAGGTTGTACATGTGATGTGTGGACCCCAAGTTGTACAGTGATGTGTGGATCCCAGGTTGTACAGTGACGTGTGGATACCAGGTTGTATATGTGACGAGTGGGCCCCAGGTTGTACATGTGATGTGTGGACCCCAAGTTGTACAGCGATGAGTGGATCCCACATTGTACATGTGACGTGTGGATCCCAGGTTGCCTCTACGACGTGTAGATCCCAGGTTGTCTTTACGTTGTGTAGATACCAGGTTGTCTTTACGTTGTGTAGATCCCAGGTTGTCTTTACGTTGTGTAGATCCCAGGTTGTCTTTACGTTGTGTAGATCCCTGGTTGTTTCTGCATTGTGTGAATCCCTTTTTGGCTTTACGTTGTGTAGATGCCTGGTTGTCTTTACGTTGTGTAGATACCAGGTTGTTTCTGCATTGTGTGGATCCCTTGTTGTCTTTACGTTGTGTAGATACCAGGTTGTTTCTGCATTGTGTGGATCCCTTGTTGGCTTTACGTTGTGTAGATCCCTGGTTGTTTCTGCATTGTGTGGATCCCTGGTTGGCTTTACGTTGTGTGGATTCCTGGTTGTCTTAACGTTGTGTGGATCCCTAGTTGTCTTTACGTTGTGTAGATACCAGGTTGTCTTTACGTTGTGTGGATCCCTGGTTGTTTCTGCAATGTGTGGATCCCTGGCTGTTTCTGCATTGTGTGGATCCCTGGTTGTTTCTGCATTGTGTGGATCCCATGTTGTTTCTGCATTGTGTGGATCCCAGGTTGTTTCTGCATTGTGTGGATCCCAGGTTGTTTCTGCATTGTGTGGATCCCAGGTTGTTTCTTCATTGTGTGGATCCCTGGTTGTTTCTGCATTGTGTGGATCCCTGGTTGGCTTTACGTTGTGTGGATCCCTGGTTGTTTCTGCATTGTGTGGATCTCTTGTTATCTTTACGTTGTGTGGATCCCTGGTTGTCTTTACGTTGTACGGATCCCAGGTTGTTTCTGCATTGTGTGGATCCCTTGTTGGCTTTACGTTGTGTAGATCCCTGCTTGTTTCTGCATTGTGTGGATCCCTAGTTGTTTCTGCATTGTGTGGATCCCTTGTTGGCTTTACGTTGTGTGGATCCCTTGTTGGACCCCAAGTTGTACAGTGAAGTGTGGATCCCAGGTTGTACATGTGACGTGTGGACCCCAAGTTGTACAGTGATGTGTGGACCCCAGGTTGAACGTGTGACGTGTGGACCCCAGGTTGTACATGTGATGTGTGGACCCCAAATTGTACAGTGACGTGTGGATACCAGGTTGTACATGTGACGAGTGGGCCCCAGGTTGTACATGTGATGTGTGGACCCCAAGTTGTACAGCGACGAGTGGATCCCAGATTGTACATGTGACGTGTGGATCCCAGGTTGCCTCTACGACGTGTAGATCCCAGGTTGTCTTTACGTTGTGTAGATCCTATGTTGTCTTTACGTTGTGTAGATCCCAGGTTGTCTTTACGTTGTGTAGATCCCAGGTTGTCTTTACGTTGTGTAGATCCCTGGTTGTTTCTGCATTGTGTGAATCCCTTTTTGGCTTTACGTTGTGTAGATGCCTGGTTGTCTTTACGTTGTGTAGATACCAGGTTGTTTCTGCATTGTGTGGATCCCTGGTTGTCTTTACGTTGTGTAGATACCAGGTTGTTTCTGCATTGTGTGGATCCCTTGTTGGCTTTACGTTGTGTAGATCCCTGGTTGTTTCTGCATTGTGTGGATCCCTGGTTGGCTTTACGTTGTGTGGATTCCTGGTTGTCTTAACGTTGTGTGGATCCCTAGTTGTCTTTACGTTGTGTAGATACCAGGTTGTCTTTACGTTGTGTGGATCCCTGGTTGTTTCTGCAATGTGTGGATCCCTGGCTGTTTCTGCATTGTGTGGATCCCTGGTTGTTTCTGCATTGTATGGATCCCATGTTGTTTCTGCATTGTGTGGATCCCAGGTTGTTTCTGCATTGTGTGGATCCCAGGTTGTTTCTGCATTGTGTGGATCCCAGGTTGTTTCTTCATTGTGTGGATCCCTGGTTGTTTCTGCATTGTGTGGATCCCTGGTTGGCTTTACGTTGTGTGGATCCCTGGTTGTTTCTGCATTGTGTGGATCCCTTGTTATCTTTACGTTGTGTGGATCCCTGGTTCTCTTTACGTTGTATGGATCCCTGGTTGTTTCGGCAATGTGTGGATCCCTTGTTGGCTTTACGTTGTGTAGATCCCTGGTTGTTTCTGCACTGTGTGGATCCCTTGTTTGCTTTACGTCATTCAGATCCCAGGTTAATTTACAAGGGAGGAAATAATATGCCCACCAAATTCTACTGTACGTGAAATGCGCCTAGGAAGGGCAGTACATTTAGTTGACAAACTGATCATGAAAGACAATCTGCCACATAAGCCATCTCTATGATAGCACTCCATGGCTGGACGCAGACTTCATGTAACCGTGCCACCTGCAGATGTGACTCTGTGCACATACATTTAATATTAATCGTTTCGACGAATGATTTCCTGACGGATTATGTGTGTACATAAACGAGAATTAGACAACTGTCCTGCCGAAGACGGATGTGTCGGTCTGAAAGGTGCAAATATCGTAGTCAAACTGTAAACTAGCGACACAACACATTCCGTTCTCTGAACTACATCCTGCTGTATGCAAAGCTCAGTTCAGGGCTAGGTAGCTAGAGATTGAGAACGAATACAGAAGATGGAGAAGAAGAAGATACTTGTCACACTGAGAGGCTTGCGTAAGAGATGTACATAACATGGCATTGTGCACGCTCCCTACTCGATTACACACACAGGCCAACAGTCGAGTGGTAAGCCGTGTACTATTTACAGCTGGATACACTAGCGCGTACAAGTAGCAGAGTTAAATACGTCGTCTTCCAAAAGAATTATGCAGTGACCTTGAAATATAAATCTCAGCTTTACGAAGTTATGTGATGAGACGTGTTTAAGGCCGAACGTGGATGCTTTGCACGCCTCTTAACTCAAGGAGCCTATTCCAGGTAACATGGCGTGAAAGCTCTGTCAGCGAGCAGCCTCCTTAGAATATTCTTCCGAAATCACACCCAAGTACGTATTTCCTGTCATGCGCAGATGTACTTCATTTCAAGAATTTGTGGCATTTGTGAAATGCGATATTTTCAGGGATGCAGGTAAATCCTTTTTAACATTTTAATTTTCAATTTTGTCAGTTATTTCAGTGCAATAACATTTGTTTATATGAACGTTATGTCTATCAACACAGAGGCATCGTAACATAATCGCAAGTTCTATGTCAGTGTCGACAGCCTCAGGATGACCGCCGCTTTTTTCGAAAAAATAAAGGTTGACGTCTGACAGCGTTCGAAGAAGGAGAAGTAACATAATCGAAAAATACTTTATTTAGTTTCCTAATAGAATCAACTACTACTCTACATGAATACTTTATTTAGTTTCGTAATAGCATCGACTACTACCCTACATAGGTTTCCCACAGAACCGACTATAAAAAACAGAAATCTTGCTACAAAAAAAATTATCAACAGAGATCTCGCCACAGAACAGATTACCAACACTCCAAGATCTCGCCGCAAAACAGACTACCAACTAACAGAGGTATTGCCACAAAACAGACTACCAACAAACAGAGGTATCGCCACAAAACAGACTATCAACAAAGTGAGATCTTGCCACAGAACCGACTACCAACACTTCGAGATCTCACCATAGAACTGACTACCAGCACTAAAAATCTCACCACAGATCTGACTACCAACACTCCGAGATCTCACCACAGAACCAACTACCAATACTCCGAGATCTCGCCACATAACTGACTACTAACACTCAAAATCTCACCACATAACCGACTACCAACACTCCGAGATCTCACCACACAACCGACTACCAATACTGCAAAATCTCACCAGAGATCCGACTACCAACACTCCGAGATCTCACCACAGAACAGACTACCAATACTCCGAGATCTCGCCACATAACTGACTACTAACATTCAAAAATCTCACCACAGAACCGATTACCAACACTCCGAGATCTCGCCACAGAACCGAATACCAACACTTCGAGATCTCACCACAGAACCGACTACCAATACTCCGAGATCTCGCCACATAACTGACTACTAACACTCAAAAATCTCACCACAGAACCGATTACCAACACTCCGAGATCTCGCCACAGAACCGAATACCAACACTTCGAGATCTCACCACAGAACCGACTACCAATACGGAGTACTCGCCACGGAACCGACTACCAACACTGCGTACTTGCCACAGAACCGACTACCAACACTGAGTACTCGCCACAGAACCGACTACCAACACTGAGTACTCGCCGCAGAATCGACTACCAACACTGAGTACTTGTCACAGAATCGATTACCAACACTGAGTATTCGCCACAGAATCAACTACCAACACTGAGTACTCGCAACAGAACCGACTACCAACACTGAGTACTCGCCACAGAACCGACTACCAACACTGAGTACTCCCCACAGAACCGACTACCAATACTCCGAGATCTCGCCACAGAACCGACTACCAACACTGAGTACTCGCCACAGAACCAACTACCAACACTCAGAGATCTCACCACAGAACCGACTACCAGCACTCCGAGATCTCACCACAGAACTGACTACCAACACTCCAAAATCTCACCACAGAACCGACTACCAACACACCAAAATCTCACCACAGATCCGACTACCAACACTCCGTAATCTCACCACAGAAGCGACTACCAACACTCCGAGATCTCGCCACAGAACCGACTACCAACACTCCGAGATCTCGCCACAGAACCGACTACCAACACTTCGAGATCTCGCCACAGAACAGCACTGCACAGAAGAAGTACAGGAGAAGTCAACACACATACACACACACAAAACGATAATGTCAAGGACAGACTGTTATTTCATATACACTGGGTGGACATGTTAGGGCGTGTGTAGATAAGTTCTCTCGTCATATATTTGGGATAACTTGACATGTTACACGTAATGCTCACCACATCACGTCGGCCAATTCTATATTTTTCTTTCTCTCACTCTCGCTCCCTCTCTTTCTCATTTACTCATTCTAACATTCTTTGTTGATACTCTGTAGTAGTTTCTCAAACCAGTGCTCTGGTGTACCCTAGGTTCCGGGAATGGTATCTAGGGGTTTTGTGAAAGATCTTTATGGGTTCCGTGAAAGGTCTGTAGGAGGTTTGTAAAAGGTCTCTATGAGTTTAGGAAAAGGTCCCTAGGAGGTCTGTCGAAGGTCTCTCTGGGTTCAGCGGAAGGTGTCTAGATGTTTTATTTGAGACGTCTATTGGTTCTGTGAAAGGTTTTTTTGGACTTTATGAAAGGTGTCTAGGGGGTTTACGAGGACATTGGAACCCACGGGAAGATTTTATTTGTTTTTGTGTGGCTAACTTAGCTGACGGCTACGGCAGTAGGCAATTAGACCTTATATTTCCTATTCATACTGTATTGATCTTTGGTTGTATACAGTTCTATTGATCAAAAACAAACACAAATAGGATGGTTTTGATGAAAAGATTTGATGATCTGGACTTTGCTGATGACCTGACTCTTCTGTCTCACAACCAAAAAATGCAAAATAAAATAAATGTACTTAATGAAATGTCACTGAAAAAATGTATGAATGTACACCAAGAGAAAAAAACACAAATTATGAGATTAAAAGCATCTAACGACAATGAGATTGTACTGGGAGACAAGGAAATACAAGAAGTAGATTTATTCATATTTTTTATAGCAATATTGATAAGGTCGGAGGTACTGATAAAGATATCAAATTAAGAATTCAAATTGCGAGACGGACAATTATTGCCTTAGGGATTTTGTGGAAATCGAAAGAAATTAAGTCTGCCACAAAATTACAGATCTTCAACTCCAATGTCAAGTCAAGTTCTTGCTGTTGTATGGCTCTGTGACGTGGGGAACAAAGAAAAGTATAGCTACGAAAGAAGGCCAAACCTTCAACAATGGATGCTGTCGCTGAAATGAGGGAATAAAATGGAATGATATAGAACTGTGGGACTAGACGTAAAGGGAAAACATGTTAAGAAAATGAGTCGATAGTATTACAAGGCCGTCACTATTTTAAAATGCTCACGATAAGAGAGATAGAGAAATACCTACACGCTCACGAAGAAGACAAGTAAAGAAATTCATGACATGACCTATGCTCCACAGGGAGTTGACGAGTTTTAGTTGATTGATTGCATGATTGATTAATCAAAAGAGCATAGACAGTTTTATAGTATTTGTTTGTTGACAATTCAATGATCATACAAACGTACCTTCACCTACAGATGAAATAACATGCACGCTATTTCAAGGGTTTACAGAGATCTTCAAACTATTTCAAGGGTTTGCAGAGATCTTCAAACTATTTCAAGGGTTTACAGAGATCTTCAAACTATTTCAAGGGTTTACAGAGATCTTCAAACTATTTCAAGGGTTTGCAGAGATCTTCAAACTATTTCAAGGGTTTACAGAGATCTTCAAACTATTGCAAGGGTTTACATATAATTTCAAACTATTTCAGGGGGTTTACAGAGATCTTCAAACTATTTCAAGGGTTTACATAGATCTTCAAACTATTTCAGATGGTTTCTAGAGACCTCCAAACTATTTCAATGGTTTATAGAGACCTTCAAACTATTTCAAGGGTTTCTAGCAATCTTCAAACTATTTCAAGGGTTTCTAGCAATCTTCAAACTATTTCAAGGGTTTCTAGAGATCTTCAAACTATTTCAAGGGTTTCTAGCAATCTTCAAACTATTTCAAGGGTTTCTAGCAATCTTCAAACTATTTCAAGGGTTTCTAGCAATCTTCAAACTATTTCAAGGGTTTCTAGCAATCTTCAAACTATTTCAAGAGTTTCTAGAGATCTTCAAACTATTTCAAGGTTTCAATGAAACCTTCAAACTATTTCAAATCTGCCCTGCAACCGTCAAGCTATTTCCAAGTTTCCGTGAGATCTTCAAATTATTTCAAGGTTTCAATGAGATCTTAAAACTGTTTCAATGGTTCGCTAAAAAAAAAAAAGTATGTCAAGAGTCTCTCTGGAATCAAAATATTGAGAATCACTGGTCTACGATATCGCAAGCATGCAACTAGACACACCTCCTTCAACCACAAGCAACAGGAAATGTGTTTATATAATATGGTGTGGAGCATTAGCATTGAATCAGCCTTCACATATCTCAGCTATTGGGCAGCCAAAACCGCAATAAGGATTGAATTTCAAGCAAACATAACATCTGCTTCTTGTCTATTTGCTATCAAATCATCACATAGATTTATCTCATCAAACTGGCAGTCTGTCTCATACGGTATTTACATCAGTTTTTTCTAGGCAACTATGATGTTCCTCTGCCCCTTTCGTTGAGACGACAAAATTTGAATAACATGTTATAGTAAAAATCAGGATGGTTATAAATGCCTCCTTTCTCTCGATTTTGCATTGTAATCATGCTCCTTTACGCACTTTTTCGCTTTTAATCCTAAATGTTACTAATTTCCACCTCCATCTAACTCTTATATCTCCAACCCCACCCCCTTCCATCTCTCGTAACTACCTTTCTTCAATCTGATGCTTCTCTCACTTTCTCCATCCGCCTTTCCTCTATTGTTTTCCTTCTCGAGTTACAAGCCACGACGAATACCACGTGTTATCTAAATAAATTAAGTACTTGAAGTCTTGTATCAAATAGTGGAAAGCACGTAACAACACATTACAACCAGATACACACAGACGTCCATACACTGGCCAATACGTGCTGAAATAACTTAACAGACTACGGTCTGGGGTTGAAAGTGGGGTGCCTTTTCCAGATGAATCTTGAAAGGCAAACATTTAAACTAACAATGAAAACGTACAGTAAATTCGCGCTTACAACCATTTTTGTGTGTGTTGAGTTCACCTTATTTCTCTATTCCCCAAGGCGGTGTGCGTTGCACTATGTTTTTATATTGCGCCTGTCGGCTCAGTGCATCCGACTTCAGCATGCATTTTATGTAAGGGTATGCTTCCTCCTGCATTTTCTAAGTGTTTGCTTCCCCGGGGTAACAGCCGGTGCTGTGATGGGAATCGAACCCAGCACCTTCGGGTTGCGAGCCGTGTCATTTAACCACTAGTCCACACCATCCCAACAGCAACCATTTCAAAATTTCATCGCTCTGCGTCTTTAACCGCATTAATGGACGAAACAAGTCAAATCAGTCAGTATTGGGTTACATCAAATATTTGTGTACAAGTGTATATAAGTGTATAAAACATGCAGGCCAATTAGGATGATTGGCATAAATCATAAGATTGAATGTTTAAGGTTATGAAAGAAAAAAACATTGAGAGAAGATTGCCTGGTTTTCCATTGAACAGCTATGGTGCAACTGTGCTTCACAGAGAGAGGATAACTCCCTAACACAGCTAGCGGACAACCAACGCCCAGAACTAGAAGAAAAATCACTTCCACAGCAAGAGAACAACTCCCTTACTCTCAGATAGCGGACAACTCACTCCCACAAGTAGAGGATAACTCCCTAACAAAGCTAGCGGACAACCAACTTCCAGAACTAGAGTATAACTCCCTAACACAGCTAGTACACAACTCACTCCCACAAGTAGAGGATAACTCCCGAACAAAGCTAGCGGACAACCAACTTCCAGAACTAGTGGATAACTCCCTAACAAAGCTAGCGGACAACCAACTTCCAGAACTAGGGGATAACTCCCTAACAAAGCTAGCGGACAACCAACTTCCAGAACTAGTGGATAACTCCCTAACAAAGCTAGCGGACAACCAACTTCCAGAACTAGAGGATACCTCCCTAACAAAGCTAGTACACAACTCACTTCCCCAACTAGAGGATAACCCCCTAACAAAGCTAGTACACAACTCACTTCCCCAACTAGAGGATAACTCCCTCACAAAGCTAGCGGACAACCAACTTCCAGAACTAGAGGATAACTCCCTAACAAAGCTAGTACACAACTCACTTCCCCAACTAGAGGATAACCCCCTAACAAAGCTAGTACACAACTCACTTTCCCAACTAGAGGATAACTCCCTAACAAAGCTAGCGGACAACCAACGTCCAGAACTAGAGTATAACTCCCTAACAAAGCTAGTACACAACTCACTTCCGCAAGTAGAGGATAACTCCCTAACACAGCACATAGAGGACAAAACTTTAGCACAGCTTGAAGACACCTCGCCTTCACAACTAGAGGACAACTTCATTTCACAGTCAAAATACAACGCCTTTCAGAGTTAAAAGACAACTTTTTACACAGATAAAAAACAACTCCTTTCCACAGACAGAGGCCAACTCCCTAAGACACATTAAAAACGATTCCATTTCCCGGCTCGAGGACAACTCCATTTCACTGCTAGAGGACAACTCCATTACACACCTTGACGACAACTCCCTTTCACTGCTAAAGACAACCCCTAACACACCTTGACGACAACTCCCTTTCACTGCTGGAGAACAACTCCCTAACACACCTTGACGACAACTCCTTTTCACAACCAGAAGACAATTCCATAACACACCTTGACAACAACTCCCTTTCACTGCTAGAGGACAACTCCCTTTCACAGCTAGAGTACAAATCTCTTTCACTGCTAGATGACAACTCCCTTTCACAGCTAGAGGACAAATCCCTTTCAATGCTAGAGGACAACTCCCTAACACACCTTGATGACAACTCCCTTTCACAACCAGAATACAACTCCCTAACACACCTTGATGACAACTCCCTTCCACAGCTCGAGGACAACTATGTTCCACAGATCAAGCCATCACTCTTTCACCTCTTGAGAGTAACTTCCTTCAATAGACACATGACAACACCATTGACTAGCTCGACGACAACTCCATTTAATATATAGATAGCAAATCCCTTCAATATCTTGAGGACTGCCCACTTGAATAATGAAAAGGTCAATCTCCTTTAATAAATAGTGGACAACTCACTTTGAAAGATGTGCTTCTTTTAATAAATAGCTCAGATCCTCCATCAAATTGATAGACGAGAGCTTCCATGAACAGTTTAGGGACATTTTACTTCAATAAGTAGGGGACGGCGTGGCCTAGTGGTTAAGTGACACGGCTCACAAGCCGAAGGTGCTGAGTTCGATCTTCATCACAGCACCGGCCGTTACCCCGGGGAAGCAAACCCTTAGAAAATGCAGGAGGAAGCAGACCCTTACATAAAATGCATGCTTAAGTCGGATGCACTGGGCCGACAGGCGCAAAATAAAAACCACAGTGCAACGCACACCCGCCTTGGGGAATTGAGAAATAAAGCGAACGCAAAAAAAAAAAAAAAAAAAAAAAAACTTCAATAAGTTGAAAACATTTCCATTCACTAGTTTGAAGAAGTTCCTTCAATAGCTTTAAATCATTTCCCTTCACTAACTTGAGGACAAATTCCTTCATTAACTAGTTGTCAGTTCCTATAACTGATTTGCACGCATTCAACAGCTTTAGCATAGCTTCATTCAATAGAGTGAGGGTTACTCTTTTAAATAGATTTAGAACAACTCCTTTCAATGGATTGAGGACAACTTTTTCAATAGCTTGAGAACAGATCTATACAATAGATTGAGGACAACTCGTTTCAATATCTTGAGGACATCTGCTTTCAAAGATTGAAAATCCACGCCTTTCAATAGCTTGAGAACATTTCTTTTCGATAGCTTGAAAACATCTCCCTTCACTAGCTTTAGGACAGCTCCTTTCAATAGTTTGAGAACAGTTCTTTTCGATAGCTTGAAGACATCTCCTTTCACTAACTTGAAGACATCTCCCTTTACTAACTTGAGAACAACTCCTTTCAATAGTTTGAGAACGATTCGTTTCGATAGCTTGAAGACATCTCCCTATACTAACTTTAGGACAACTCCTTTCAATAGTTTGAGAACAGTTCTTTCCGATAGCTTGAAGACATCTCCCTTTACTAACTTGAAAACAACTCCTTTCAATAGTTTGAGAACAGTTCTTTTCGATAGCTTGAAGCCATCTCCCTTCACTAACTTTAGAACACCTTTTCACTATCTTAAGACCAGAAACGGATATTGTGCTATATTTCACAAGGTTTAGCGTTGCAGGGGATAATTCCTTCAAGGTTCAAATGAGTGTGTACTGAACGTCGAGAGGTTACGGGTAAACTGGTAGTCCCAGAGTAGTATCTGTCATGCCATCTGTGATGGTGTGTAAAGACAGGTACCCCCAGAGTAGTATCTGCAATGCCATCTGCGACTGGTACTCACTGATTAGAATCTACCCTCTATCTGTCATAAGGGATTGTATGTGTGAAACTTCATTGTACGATACTTGAATTTTTAATAGTTCAGTAGGACGTTTCTACCTCGTTACATTGTAGTAGTATAACGTTAACTGAAGCTCAGCGTGTTCGAGAAAGAAAGTGGTTGAGAGCTTTCGCTTGAAGCGGGAATAGTACCGGGCTCAATACCCGTTACTTGTTTATTATTGGGAAAGAAAAAAACATTGTAATTGGCTACCTCTCCCTTTAACAGTGGAGCGTGTAGCTCAGTTGACTTTACAACGTGCCAGGGTTCGAAATCACGGCAGACAGAAAATAAAACTCGAGCCTGATTCGTTCCTGGTACGAACACTCCTTCAGTCGACCAAACTGTAAATTTGCACCTGATGTATGCGTTATTGCCCATCGCGAAGTGATGATGGCCACAACATCAGACGGTTTTGTCTTAATGTGATGTGTGCTGTATGAGGATTATAGTGAGGAAGAATATGCGCTGGTCATCAATCTCACTCTTATACCGAGTTACCTTGGATCAGTGGCAAGACGTCTGGAGGTAATTCCGGATGCAGGCACTCTGGTCTTACCTCCCTCGACGTTTATGTTAGGGAAGGTATAAACAGCAAGGAAGGGAACCTCATCTCACATAAGCTGCGGCTTAGTCCAATTGTTGGCAATTGTTGCCATGGGACCCACCTTTACCCCATAACAAGCGGATGCCTGGAATAATGTGACCTATAACACTTCATACTCGACAGTAGTGCCTGCTATTGGACTACTTTGAGCGATCCCAAGTGTGGTCCTAAATAAGTTACCACCGAGAGCAATGACATGTTAGAGACTTCATTGGACGATGTATGAGGGTTGACGAAGTTGGATGAATGGTTCCCTTTCAGATCCCACCAATAGCTATTTTTAGTGTCAAACAAGCTACTGCCGTTATATGAATGATTTGTGAAACACTTCTTTATTCTGGAATACTGAAATCATTGCATTCACCTGCCCAGTCATTGTCCGATGCAAGGTAGCTTCTTCTTGTTCCTTTTCTTCTTCTTCTTCTTCCTCCTCTTCTTCTTCTTCTTCTTCTTCTCTTCTTATTCTAAGCCACGAAAACGTCTTTGCAAGTAACAGGATGTTGTCCAGATAACGGAATGCGTTGTGTCGTCGTTTAATGCTTGACTGCGATATTTACACCTTTCGGTTCGACACATCCGACTTCAGGTTACATTTTTGAGTACCGCAGGGCGTTTTCCATCTTCACCTTTAGGAGGTATATCCACTTCAAATCGTTGTGTGTTTTTTAGGAGAGGTAATCAGCTGACTTGTTCAGGTCAGGTCAGGTCATCCCGTAACCGGTGAGATCGTTGGGACACACATGACGACACCCTCACAACCCCACGCCACCCTTCTCTGTCAGCGTCTATTGCCTGTGCCTCTTCTGGTCAGAGATTGGTCCATTCTTTTATGTTGTCCTCCCACCTCTTTTTGGGACGGCGTCTTCGTCGTCTGCCTTGCACCTTTCCGTGGAGAATCGTATTTGCAAGACCATTTGATCTCGATATGTGACCGTACCAAGCGAGTTTCTTTCTTTTGACAGTTGCCAAAAGGTCTTCAAAAGGTCCTAATGCTGTTGTAATTATATCTCGTATTTCCTCATTTGTAACTCGATCTTTGTACGTGACGTTTAAAAGTTTTCGGAAACATCTCATCTCCAAGGCCTGTATCCTTCTCTGAAAGTCAGATATAACTGTCCATATCTCACAAGCATAGAGGAATATTGACAGGACCAATGTACGCATTAATCTGATTTTCATGCATAGCGCTAACCGTTTATCTTGCCAGATTTTGTTAAGCCGTGCAAGCGCCGCTATTGTCTGTGCTATTCTGGCCAACACCTCACATTTTGATTCCTCATCACTTTTAAAAAATATCTGACTTGTTCGCAGTCCTGTATCTGTATCAGGAAGAACAGCCATCGGTGATAAAGTGTTAGACACTTACATGTAGCAAATCTGGGCTCTTTTGAAGTGAGAGGCCAATTCCCTGCCGAGATGCCTTTTTCTGTAATTGCATATCAGGCATCCATTTACGGCAGGGTAGACTGTAGTGTGTCGAGACCGGTGATCAAACTCCGGCTCTTTGTAACGACCCTGTCACAGAGGCGTCAACATAACAACAAACCAGATTGAAATTGTTTAATTTTAGCCATCGCGCCAGTGACAAATAATGGCGTCACGCAGTCTCTATTCTTCTCCCTTAGGAGCAGTTTGTCTAGGCCTGCCTCTGTCTTGAAATGTCGTCTCTCTAACAACGCGTTACCTTGCCCTGTCGTGGTTCACCTTCCACCGCCACATTTATCTTCCAATTTCCAGGACTGTCTAAATAAGGATTCCAAGCATGGAAACGTAATGCTCGTCAGAGACTTACATCAGCCTAACTAGGGTGTATCATGTTTTAGCACTTGCATTTGTCATGGCTCTCTGAAGGTATGTCTTTTTCACGTCATCAGACAAGTTTTAGGCGTTCCAATGCTGTCATAGTCCGGAGCGGAGTTAACGATAAGCTACCTAATTAGCATAGTGGTAGATTATACATTTTTTCATGGCAGAGGTACAAGGTTCAACTTACACAACCGTCCTACTCCAAACGACCCACCTGGCAGTAAAAGACAGCAAGGAAAGGAACTGGCCACCTTACCTCATACTAGCTGTTACTTAGTACACTCGTCTCCAACAACTTCAATCCCGGAGAGTAGTGTAACTACTATGAGGCAAACCTTGGTTTAGTACACTCGTCTCCAACAACTTCAATCCCGGAGAGTAGTGTAACTACTATGAGGCAAACCTTGGTTTAGTACACTCGTCTCCAACAACTTCAATCCCGGAGAGTAGTGTAACTACTATGAGGCAAACCTTGGTTTAGTACACTCGTCTCCAACAACTTCAATCCCGGAGAGTAGTGTAACTATTATGAGGCAAACCTTGGTTTAGTACACTCGTCTCCAACAACTTCAATCCCGGAGAGTAGTGTAACTACTATGAGGCAACCCTTGGTTTAGTAGACTCAAGTCTCCAACAACTTCAATTCCGGAGAGTAGTGTAACTACTATGAGGCAACCCTTGGTTTAGTACACTCGTCTCCAACAACTTCAATCCCGGAGAGTAGTGTAACTACTATGAGGCAAACCTTGGTTTAGTATACTCGTCTCCAACAACTTCAATCCCGGAGAGTAGTGTAACTACTATGAGGCAACCCTTGGTTTAGTACACTCGTCTCCAACAACTTCAATCCGGGAGAGTAGTGTAACTACTATGAGGCAACCCTTGGTTTAGTAGACTCAAGTCTCCAACAACTTCAATCCCGGAGAGTAGTGTAACTACTATGAGGCAAACCTTGGTTTAGTACACTCGTCTCCAACAACTTCAATCCCGGAGAGTAGTGTAACTACTATGAGGCAACCCTTGGTTTAGTACATTCGTCTCCAAGAACTTCAATCCCGGAGAGTAGTGTAACTACTATGAGGCAACCCTTGGTTTAGTATACTCAAGTCTCCAACAACTTCAATCCCGGAGAGTAGTGTAACTACTATGAGGCAACCCTTGGTTTAGTAGACTCAAGTCTCCAACAACTTCAATCCGGGAGAGTAGTGTAACTACTATGAGGCAAACCTTGGTTTAGTATACTCAAGTCTCCAACAACTTCAATCCGGGAGAGTAGTGTAACTACTATAAGGCAAACCTTGGTTTAGTACACTCAAGTCTCCAACAACTTCAATCCCGGAGAGTAGTGTAACTACTATGGAACACACATTTACTCTTTACTCAGTTCTAATTAAATGCTACAAGCAATCTACAGTACTGCACACATGTCAAGAAACTTTTAACAATACACAACACCCACAGATACCGTCCATAAAAACACAACACCCACAGATACCGTCCATAAAAACACAACACCCACAGATACGGTCCATAAAAACACAACACCCACAGATACCGTCCATAAAAACACACCACCCACAGATACCGTCCATAAAAACACAACACCCACAGATACCGTCCATAAAAACACAACACCCACAGTACCGTCCATAAAAACACAACACCCACAGATACCGTCCATAAAAACACAACACCCACAGATACCGTCCATAAAAACACAACACCCACAGATACCGTCCATAAAAACACAACACCCACAGATACCGTCCATAAAAACACAACACCCACAGATACCGTCCATAAAAACACAACACCCATGGAAAAAGTCCATTTCTTGGACATCGCAATTCGACTGATCCTTGTAACATGAGAAAGGGTCAGTTACTAGGATGCACTGGGTAGATGGCTCCTTAACAATAAGTGATACCGACTATGGGGCAGTGCTTCCCAAACTATTTAATGGGATGTGTGGTACCCAGTTTATTGTTTTTTGCTCTTCTTTAATTCGTAATTTTGTATGAACATTTCTTGAATTGCATACTTAATCAAGTTTTGACTATTACCATGTCTTAAATTGCATAATGGGCCATTGTTTTACTCTATAAGCATTTCTTTAATTATGTTCAGAGCCATTGCTTGACTCTATTAATATTTATTTAATTGCATACGGAGCCATTGTTTGACTCTATTAACTTTTGTTTAATTATATTCAGAGCCATTATTTGACTCCATTAACATTTGTTTAATTGTATGCGGAACCATTGTTTAACTCTATTACCATTTGGTTAATTGTATGATTAGGTTAGCCTTCGAATGACTATTTTAACATTTGTTTAATTGCATGCTTAGTCATTATGTGACTCTATTACCATTTAGTGATTACAGATATAAATGTCTTTTGTTTCACTTGTTTTTAAAGTGTAAATAGCTGTTGTTTTTTCTTGACACCCTCTGTGGACCTGCGACTGAGAGATCATGGATCGTAGCCGATCAAGTGACCATCACTTTGGGGATGATTGATCTATGGGAATGAAGACACGGGGAACGAGACTTCAACAGTCAAAATTGTCATAATCTGACTTATTGGGTTAGGGTCAGCAACCAAGAGCTGTCAAATATGCTATTCTACGTCAACATGGTGGCCCTGGAAACTGGCTGCAGCTGCGCAACCTAGTCGAGAAAATAGAGATCACAGGAGGAAGGTAAACTCGTTCTAAAATCTGATGTACTGAAACAAGAGGTGGAAAGGTACATATATCTCAGTATAGCTATAACCTACAGTTGCAACCTAATAAACCGTTCTTTTCGAGAAGAAAAAGTGACAACAAACCCCATAATACATTGCAGGTAGTCTTGGCACAGCAGCAAAAGGCTAGGGAAAGTTATCCTGATAGCGGATAAGCTGATCAGACCGGCACCCATATCTCAACCCGACTGTAACATCTAGCAAAAATAGAGATTACGTTAAAAAGGCGAAATAAACATACTAAGAACAAAAACAAGCAGTGGAAAAGACCCTAGGCGGAATGGATTGCTCTCTTATCTGTGTAATAACCAAGAATGTTATTAATTAGAGAGCATGACGTCACAACTGGTACGTTAAAAGCCTAGAAGATCAGTTGGCTCAATTGCTAACCACTTTTTTTGTTCTGGCGTTCGTCATGTTGCGGACTGGATTCTAATGTTGCTAGTCTTTAACAAACTTAATAAAGCAATCATAGGTACTGTGATACTGATTTAACGGGCGTTTAACTTCTGTTGCAAAAGTATTCAAGATATGATAAATTAAGACGCGCACCAGACCATTATATCTATCATTTTTTGACAAGCTCCCCGAAGATGCTAATTAAGTCGGTCCAGCTACTGATTTATTTAGAGATTGTTGTTGTTGTTTATTGTTTAATGCCCCCAATGAGTGGGCTTACGCTTTTGTGCGCCCGGAAAAGGACGTTAAGTGGCAGGTTGTAGTAGCCTTCCTCATATCACGAGCATGCTGATGAAGGTGGACAGAGATCCTCCATGCGGTTGTGCTATGTTTGGCTTCATCTGGGTGGCGGTCATTACTACGGGGATCACATCGATCCACATCTCATCAGCCAGGCTGCTTTCAAAACAGCGTGTTTCCAAGAAACAGTACATTGAAGAGAGATTGTGGTCCTGGTCAGCATTTTGTGCCTAACGCGACGTCTTGGTCAGTATTTTGTGCCTGCCTGGACTAGCGTCTCAGTTCCCCTTCTTCGAAGATATCCAAGGTGATGTCCGAAAATGAACAAAGATAAAAACTAATAACCGTCTAGTAGTGAATGAGGCGAAAATATAATAACCGTCTAAAAGTGAACAAAGAGAAAATATAATAACCGTCTAATAGTGAACAAAGAGAAAATCTAATAACCGTCTAATAGTGAACAAAGAGAAAATCTTAGAACCGTCTAATAGTGAACAGAGGGGAACACTAATGACCTTCTGATGGTGAGCAAAGAGGCAAACTAATCTCTTTCTGAAAGTGAACAAAAAGGCAAACTAATCTCTTTCTGAAAGTGAACAAAGCGACAAACTAATATATGTCTGAAACTGAACAAAGAGACAAACTAATCTCTGTCTGAAAGTGAATAAAGAGACAAAAAAAACTGTATGTTACCTATTACTTTTCTATTCATTTTTCTATCATTTTGGAATAGCAGTATCTTTTCAAATAGACGAATACTGCAGCGAGCTAAGGTAAACGGGGTTCTTGGGCACAGTCCAGAATGATGAAATATGTGCAATAGGTTTAATGTTTGCATCTGTGTACAGTCTACTCTAGGCTAAACGTCTCAAATCGAAGGCTAGAAGAATAGTCTTAAAGGCTAAGAGGAAACCACTAAAAAGTCTCGCGTCCATGGATTATTAGTTCCATCATGATCTCATACTGACGGCAGAACATTAATTCCATCATGATCTCATACTGTCGGTAGAAGATTAGTTTCATCATCATCTCATACTGACGGCAGAACATTAATTTCATCATCTTCTCATACTGACGGTAGAAGATTAGTTTCATCATCTTCTCATACTGACGGTAGAAGATTAGCTTCATCATCATCTCATACTGACGGCAGAACATTAATTTCATCATCTTCTCATACTGACGGTAGAAGATTAGTTTCATCATCATCTCATACTGACGGTAGAAGATTAGTTTCATCATCATCTCATACTGACGGTAGAAGATTAGCTTCATCATCATCTCATACTGACTGTAGAACATTAATTCCATCATCTTCTCATACTGACGGCAGAACATTAATTCCATCATGATCTCATACTGACTGTAGAACATTAGATTCATCATCGGTCAAAATAAATGAAGAAAAAACAACATGTACGATATTTTCCCTTTCAAATAAACCGCAGAACACCAAAATAAGTCTTGATGGCAAATATCTGCGGCAAAACGACAACCCAAACTACTTGGGCGTAACATTTGAGCGGCGCATGACATGGAAAAGTCAGATCGAGAGAAACCGAATGAGAGCAAAACAAAGAATAGCAATCATGAGGAAACTTGCTAGCACAAACTGGGGAGCAGACGAAAGAATACTGAAGAAACTGTACACTGAAGAGTGAGACCGGTTCTCGAGAATGGCATTGCGGCATGGGTAACAGCAGCAAAGGCGAACTTTGATAAGTTCAGCAAACTTCAAAACCAAGCCATGAGAGTTACAACAGGAGGCATGAAATCAACGCCAATTGTAGAACTTGAAAAGATTACAAATCTGCAACCCATGACCGATAGAAGAGACTGCAGAGCCTAGCAGCAAGCAGAGAAACTAAGAAGACTGACAGACCATCCAATGTATCAGAGACTAAATAGATTTGGAAAAGAGAAACTAAAGCGGAGAAACTTTGCAGAAATAGCCAAAGCTAAGATGAGCGAAGACCCTATGAACACCATAACAACACCAAAGCCCATCCCTACTGTACGCAAACCCAATTGGAAGCAGCATATCATTCCAGAGGTAGTAGCAAATATACCAGGTATTGGAAACAAGAATAGCCAGACTAAAAAAGAAAGAAGAGACATAACCCTGAGGCACATAACGAAAAACTACTCAAGCATGAACTGGACCTATGCGTGCACCGAGGGTTCTGTAACGAACACAACACAGAATGGAGGGGGAGGGGTATTCCTGAGCTTAACAAATGGTAGAAAAATAACACTGTCAGTGGCAACTGGAAAATTCTCCAAGCAATTTCAGAGCAGAGGCACTGAAGGTTGCAGTAGAAGCAATGCTGACAGGTGAAAGCAATGAAAGCCAGATAGTCCTGTTTACAGATGCCCGGTCCGTGGTTACAGCACTAAAAAGCCAGAAAAATACTGAACTTAATGATTTAAAAACAGTACTCTGTCAACTATGCCAGCAGTCCGAGCCAAAAAGAGTAATGGTACAGTGGGTTCCATCACACTGTAACATTCAAGGCAACGAGGAGGCAGACAGACTGGCAAAAGAAGGTGCAAGACTACCACAACCAGATTCTAGTGTAACCTACGAAGAGTCCAACAGTTTATTAGGGACAGATCCATGGCCAGATGTGAAACAGGGCATACTGGCTACACAAAAAATGGTGTCTATTACCAGTTGAACAGATGAGAGCAGGTCGTGGTCTTCGGACTCCGCAAGGCCACAACAGACTGATGTACCATCTATTCAATGAACTAAAGATAGATGGCACTGACGAATGCACATGTGGTCCTGTACCGAAAATGACCGCTGAACATCTGCTGCAAAATTGCCCGACATACGAGGACCAGAAAAAGCACATGTGGCCATCACCAGTGCGAACACAAGACAAGCTCTATGGCAGTGTCGACAGCCTCAGAATGACAGCTGCTTTCTTCGAACAAATTCAAGTTGACATCTGACAGCGTACGAAGAAGAAGAAGAAAATTCATTATCGTCTGAACTTGACTGTAGAACATTAGTTTCGTCATCGTCTCATACTGACTGTAGAACATTAGATTCACCATCATCTCATACTGACTGTAGAACATTAGATTCATCATCATCTCATACTGACTGTAGAACATTAGATTCATTTTTGCCTCAAGCTGATTGTAGAACAACCGCAATGAACAATAAAATATGATGCTACTGTTTCTATACAAGAATAGTACACTTCTGATTATTGCCTCCAGATGAGTCAAACTGAAGGAGAGTGTACAATCTCAAATCTGCACAACATGTGGACGAGGCTTGAGATTTCTGACGCAATTGGGTTAGTCTTCACACAACTCCTACCACTTCCACCACCTAGTGTGTCAAGAAAGCTGACCGTCTCAAACATTTGTTCGACTCCGATACACCACTTCTGACGACCAGATTTGTACCTGTTGTCTGCTCATTAATAATTTGCTGTAATTGTATTTCCCTTGGACTAGTGTACGTTAGTATGACAGGTGCTTGAAAGCATTATTGTTTTTGCCGTACATATACTGAAGGTCTAGCTCAATATTAAGGAAGGAACACGCCGATGATATATCTTCCTTGACTACATTTTAACAGAAAAATAGTGCGGAACATTTGAAGATGCCATCCTATTCACTTACTGAGCCAGACAGGAAAAAGCTTCAACAATTTCGTCAACAAAGTCTTCCTTTCACTAAACGGAAACATAAGAAATGCAATATAAAAATAAAAACAATTCAACAAGGTATATACATTTGCTAACCGATACAGGAGGTAGGAAGTAGGGAACTGTGATGGAGCGGACTCTGGGAGACCGGAAACGGAAGTTAAACCTTTGAGAAAAGCGCGTACAACTTTCTTTCAAACCTTTATGAATGGAGAAAATATTTACATTGACAGCCCGTCAACGGGGTAAGGGGAATGCCGGGTATAGGCACTTGTGATAAAGTATAGAATACAGTTATGTAAATGCCACCATGCTCAAGCAATAAACCCTAGACCTGGTGGTGCAACAAACATGGAAGCAAAACAATGCACTTCCCAGATGTGATATTTGATCTCCGACCTCCGTGCCAGCTACTTTTTACTTAGACTAACCTTTCCAAAATTTGCTTTAATGTTGGAACCATTTAAATAATTGCTAGTTTTTATGGAACACCTGAACACAAATTATTATATTTAAAAATCAATGTATGTTGATTTGATCAAGCAGTCATCTTTATAATTATTTCTCAAGTGTGCGTGTGTTTGTTTGTATTTCCCAACGATTACGGGGGCGATTTGATTACTAATTGAACCACGTGGTTATATACAGCTAAAGTACACCTGATTATATACAACATAACTACATGAGGATATATACAGCTAAAGTACACCTGATTTTATACAACATAACTACATGAGAATATATACAACTAAAGTACACCAGATTATTTACAACATAACTACATGAGAATATATACAACTAAAGTACACCTGATTATATACAACATAACTACATGAGAATATATACAACTAAAGTACACCTGATTATATACAACATAACTACATGAGAATATATACAACTAAAGTACACCTGATTATATACTACTACAGAACACCTGATTATATACTACTACAGGACACCTGATCTCAAGTGCGCGTTTGTCTGTATTTTCAAGGTTTGCGGGGAGATTTGATTGAATCATGTAATGTAATAAGTGGGTTAAAATGGCGCGATATATTACACAACTTTTGCCAAATATAATTATTAACATCGTTAACACATAACTGAAAATGAAACTTATTGAACTGAGATATTGGGAAGAGACGGGCCGGTTGAATGGTCGTGGGGTGGACTGGAGGATGGTGGATAGGTTCAAGAGAAGGGTGCTTAAAGGGGTGGCGTATTGAAATGGGAATGGTGATGGGTTGTTTGAACGAGGAAGAGATGGGCAGGTTGAGAGGGGTGAGGTGGGCTGGAGAGTGGTGGGCGGTTTGAAGGGAAGAGCGCTTTGGGGGGGTGGCGCACTGAAATTGGCGGAGATGAGATATACATGTTGAGAAGATGGACGAGCGCATGCAAAAGATCTAAACACCTTTAGATGTGTAGAGTTCAACGAAAACCAGGAGACCTTTAGTGGAGGCGTAGAGTTCTGAAAAACACCGACAAATCTTCAGTGGAGTCATAGAGTTCTGAAAAACACCTGCAAACCTTCAGTGGAGTCATAGAGTTCAGCAAAACACTGGGGGATCTTCAGTGGAGTCATAGAGTTCAGCAAAACACTGGGGGATCTTCAGTAGAGTCACAGAGTTCAGCAAAACACTAGGGGATCTTCAGTGGAGTCATAGAGTTATGAAAAACACCGGCAAACCTTCAGTGGATTCATAGAGTTCAGCAACACATTGGGGGATCTTCAGTGGAGTCATAGAGTTCTGAAAAACCCCGGCAAACCTTCAGTGGAGTCATAGAGTTCAGCAAAACACTAGGGGATCTTCAGTGGAGTCATAGAGTTCTAAAAAACACCGGCAAACCTTCAGTGGAGTCATATAGTTCTGAAAAACACCGGCAAATCTTCAGTGGAGTCATAGAGTTCTGAAAAGCACCGGCAAATCTTCAGTGGAGTCTTAGAGTTCAGCAAAACACTGGGGGATCTTTAGTGGAGTCAAGGAGTTCAACGAAACACCAGGAGACCTTCAGTGGAGTCATAGAGTTCAGCAAACCACTGGGTGATCTTCAGTGGAGTCATAGAGTTCTGAAAACACTGGCAAACCTTCAGTGGAGTCATAGAGTTCAGCAAAACACTGGGATATGTTCAGTGGAGTCATAGAGTTCAGCAAAACACTGGAGGATCTTCGGTGGAGTCATAGATTTCAACGAAACACCAGGAGACCAGGAGACCTTCAGTGGAGTCATGTAGTTCAGCAAAACACTGGGGGATCTTCAGTGGAGTCATAGAGTTCTGAAAAACCCCGGCAAACCTTCAGTGGAGTCATAGAGTTCTGAAAAACACTAGGGGATCTTTAGTGGAGTCATAGAGTTCAGGAAAACACTAGGGGATCTTCAGTGGAGTCATAGAGTTCAGCAAAACACTAAGGAATCTTCAGTGGAGTCATAGAGTTCTGAAAAACACCGGCAAATCTTCAGTGGAGTCATAGAGTTCTGAAAAGCACCGGCAAATCTTCAGTGGAGTCATAGAGTTCAGCAAAACACTGGGGGATCTTTAGTGGAGTCATAGAGTTCAACGAAACACCAGGAGACCTTCAGTGGAGTCATAGAATTCAGCAAAACACTGGGTGATCTTCAGTGGAGTCATAGAGTTCTGAAAACACTGGCAAACCTTCAGTGGAGTCATAGAGTTCAACGAAACACTGGGGAATCTTCAGTGGAGTCATAGAGTTCAGCAAAACGCTGGAGGATCTTCGGTTGAGTCATAGATTTCAACGAAACACCAGGAGACCAGGAGACCTTCAGTGGAGTCATAGAGTTCAACGAAACACCCGGAGACCTTCAGTGGAGTCATAGAGTTCAGCAAAACACTGGAGGATCTTCAGTGGAGTCATATAGTTCAACGAAACACCAGGAGACCTTCAGCAGTGGAGTCATAGAGTTCAACGAAACACCAGGAGACCTTCAGTGGAGTCATAGAGTTCAACGAAACACCAGGAGACCTTCAGTGGAGTCATAGAGTTCAGCGAAACACTGGAGGATCTTCAGTGGAGTCATACAGTTCAGCGAAACACTGGAGGATCTTCAGTGGAGTCATAGAGTTCAACGAAACACCAGGAGACCTTCAGTGAAGTTTTAGAGTTCAGTGAAACATCGGCAGGCCTTCAGTTGAGTCCTAGAGTCCAATGAAAAACCAGGATACCCTTAGAGGATCCCTAGAGGTCAGCAGAACACATAGTGACCTTAAGTAAAGCCAAAAGGTCCAGCGAAACACACAGAAACCTCCAGAGATGCCTAGAGTTAAACGAGACCCTTACATATCTTTAGTAAAGCCATTCCGTTCAGCATGAACACATATCGAGAAACTGTTTTGCAAAATGAAAAATATGTCACATACTATTACGCTGAATAATTTCAGTCTACTTGAGAGCGACATCGTGAAACTGAAGACCTTCACAAACACGCGTCTCCGCCACAGACGATTATTGAGATGGCCGAAGAGAATCAAGACGTATTTTAACACGCTGTACTTTCAATGGAGCCGACTACTATGCAGATCTTCATAATTGTTCTAAATTAGGAGATCGCTGGATTATAGCATCTCATCTGTATTATGAATTGGTTGTATCACTTCTGTCAACTGTATTATGAATTACATGTTCCCATACATGTCATACGTGGGAGGGGCCGCCTCCGTTCTACATGGCTCCTACATATAGCAGTCTCTCCTTCGGCACTAAACGATGTTTGTCTACAAGCATCACAAGTATCGACGCAACGGGCCCTAGATGCCTAGGCGAACATTATTATTTTACATGTCAGCTGCATTATGATTTACCTTTTCCCACTTATATCACCTTTATTATGATTTATATATTCTCACTTCTGTCACTTGTATTATTTTTTATCCATTCTCACTTCTGTCACCTGTATTATACTCTTCCTATTCTCAACTATGTCACCTGTATTATGATTTACCTATTTTCCCTTATATCACCTGTATTATGATGTACCTATTTACACTTATGTCACATGTATTAAGATTTGCCTTTTTTCACTTATGGCACCTGTATTGTGAATTGTCTATTTTCACTTTTTGCACATGCATTATGAAGTTATCTGTTTCAACCTATTTTCATCTCTGTCTATCCACCTTCCCTGTTTCTGATTCTCTCAATATTTTCCTTGTTAATCTCCTAATAATATAAGTCAAACGCATTTTGGGTTTGCCATTCCGTCTAGCATTCTATCAATCCACACAGTTGAATCTACCTCACTTGGATAGATGTCTATCTGGCTTATGAAACCTACACGTCAGCAGTGAAAACTCAAGAACCAAAATGATAAACTTTAACTTAATCATCAATATCGCCATATTCTACTTTGTTTTTGTTAAAGCCAGTTACGTATTTGCAGCTATTCTTTTTTCGTGAGCTACCTCGGTCCAGTGCAGGGCTTGCTGGTTCAGTCGAATACAAGTAACATAGGATGCGGATTTATTTTTCTCAGATTGACTACCGGACTTACTAGACCTGAGTTGTTGGTGTATTGGGTAGGTTGCATGCTGGATAAGGGACGTGTTGTGCAGGTTATGTATTGCGTAGAGGATGTATTGGGTAGGTGTGTGCTTGTTGGGAATTCCATTTTTTTCCAATTTCGAATTGTACCAGGACAGCTACTAACGACCTGGTCTTTAAGATTTTCAACTGTCAAGGACTGTTTTACGTGCAAAGCGTCAACAACACATGACGTAACAATTGTACTTACATGTATAGCTGGTGAATCTGTAATCCATCGTGTCTTCCTCCTCTTCCATCGCGCCGTCCGAGAGCCACCCTTCCCCAATAGACTGGTACGTCCATCCTTGCCCCTTGATTGGATGAATCGCCGGTGTTGCTATAGCAACAAGTATAAACACCAAGACAGAGTATTCCATACCTCAGACTTGAATGTTAGCATCACCAGAACTGATGACGCAATAACCAAAATTTAAAATCGTGTGTAAATTGTTACATAACATTCACACAATTAATCTCTATTACTTGCAATTCACGTACTATTATAAAGTTGGCAATGTTTTAACGAAACCAAATTATCCAAATAAATATAAAATATCTCCAAGTTCTCTTCCACATGTGTAGAACTACCTTGCTCAAATACCATAGAGAAATAGTTGACAGTGACAATGCTTGAATTTATGGAAGATCACCATTATTGATATGGAAGCTTCGTTGTGACACCTTTCTATTGGATGGACGGGAGTTAGCTGTCGTCTTAATACAGATTTGGAACAATAACTTGGATCATTGTAAATGGCTGTTGGTTGTCAGTTTATGAGCAATCGCAGGTCTGTGCTGGTTTATATTAGGGTCTCTGCTTGCGGTGCCAGTGAGGGTCGACCATGTTTCACCTGGAACGAGAATAAATCAATCGTTCAATCAATCAAATAATTCATCCATGATTTATACAATTACATTGCAAACTATCTACCATTGATATGCGAAATAAATCAAGAAGCATTTAATCAGACCTCTGCAAATTATCAGACTTTTTGTAATTTATCAGAATTCTATACATTTAAAAACATGTCACCAAAGACGCCAGAAGATATCTGCAAAAAAGGTTAGCAAATTCATTGTATATAATTAATTGCTACAGAAACAACTATCACAAGAATATATAACGTACTTTGGCGTTGGCTACATGTATGGGACAATTACATTGGTAAACTGACTCTTTTGTATGGAGCACTAAGTTGATGAGAAAGATAATTGACGAAGGAGATAAGGTAATGAGAAAGATAAGGTAATGAGAAAGATAAAGTGAAGGAAAAGATAAGGTGAGAAGAATATGATGGCGATAAAGACAAGGTGCTGAGAAAGATGAAGTGAGTAGAAGGATAATGTGACGAGAAGGATAGACTGGTGGGAAAGATACATTTGAGTAGAAGGATAATGTGACGAGAAAGATGCATTTGAGTAGAAGGATAATGTGACGAGAAGGATAGACTGGTGGGAAAGATACATTTGAGTAGAAGGATAATGTGACGAGAAGGATAGGCTGGTGGGAAAGATACATTTGAGTAGAAGGATAATGTGACGAGAAAGATGCATTTGAGTAGAAGGATAATGTGACGAGAATGATACATTTGAGTAGAAGGATAATGTGACGAGAATGATACATTTGAGTAGAAGGATAATGTGACGAGAATGATACATTTGAGTAGAAGGATAATGTGACGAGAAAGATGCATTTGAGTAGAAGGATAATGTGACGAGAAGGATAGACTGGTGGGAAAGATACATTTGAGTAGAAGGATAATGTGACGAGAAAGATACAGTTGAGTAGAAGGATAATGTGACGAGAATGATAGGCTGGTGGGAAAGATACATTTGAGTAGAAGGATAATGTGACGAGAAGGATAGACTGGTGGGAAAGATACATTTGAGTAGAAGGATAATGTGACGAGAATGATAGGCTGGTGGGAAAGACACATTTGAGTAGAAGGATAATGTGACGAGAAAGATACATTTGAGTAGAAGGATAATGTGACGAGAAGGATAGACTGGTGGGAAAGATACATTTGAGTAGAAGGATAATGTGACGAGAATGATAGGCTGGTGGGAAAGACACATTTGAGTAGAAGGATAATGTGACGAGAAAGATACATTTGAGTAGAAGGATAATGTGACGAGAAAGATACATTTGAGTAGAAGCATAATGTGACGGGAAAGATACATTTGAGTAGAAGGATAATGTGACGAGAAAGATACATTTGAGTAGAAGGATAATGTGACGAGAAAGATACATTTGAGTAGAAGGATTATGTGACGAGAATGATAGGCTGGTGGGAAAGATGCATTTGAGTAGAAGGATAATGTGTCGAGAAGGATAGACTGGTGGGAAAGATACATTTGAGTAGAAGGATAATGTGACGAGAATGATACATTTGAGTAGAAGGATAATGTGACGAGAATGATACATTTGAGTAGAAGGATAATGTGACGAGAAAGATGCATTTGAGTAGAAGGATAATGTGACGAGAAGGATAGACTGGTGGGAAAGATACATTTGAGTAGAAGGATAATGTGACGAGAAAGATACATTTGAGTAGAAGGATAATGTGACGAGAATGATACATTTGAGTAGAAGGATAATGTGACGAGAATGATACATTTGAGTAGAAGGATAATGTGTCGAGAAGGATAGACTGGTGGGAAAGATACATTTGAGTAGAAGGATAATGTGACGAGAATGATACATTTGAGTAGAAGGATAATGTGACGAGAATGATACATTTGAGTAGAAGGATAATGTGACGAGAAAGATGCATTTGAGTAGAAGGATAATGTGACGAGAAGGATAGACTGGTGGGAAAGATACATTTGAGTAGAAGGATAATGTGACGAGAAAGATACAGTTGAGTAGAAGGATAATGTGACGAGAATGATAGGCTGGTGGGAAAGATACATTTGAGTAGAAGGATAATGT
Source organism: Ariolimax columbianus (assembly GCA_036924085.1). Classification (NCBI taxonomy): domain Eukaryota; kingdom Metazoa; phylum Mollusca; class Gastropoda; order Stylommatophora; family Arionidae; genus Ariolimax; species Ariolimax columbianus. Next base: position 111,150,421 of record JAVGWX010000002.1, read on the forward strand.
GACGAGAAGGATAGACTGGTGGGAAAGATACATTTGAGTAGAAGGATAATGTGACGAGAATGATAGGCTGGTGGGAAAGACACATTTGAGTAGAAGGATAATGTGACGAGAAAGATACATTTGAGTAGAAGGATAATGTGACGAGAAGGATAGACTGGTGGGAAAGATACATTTGAGTAGAAGGATAATGTGACGAGAATGATAGGCTGGTGGGAAAGACACATTTGAGTAGAAGGATAATGTGACGAGAAAGATACATTTGAGTAGAAGGATAATGTGACGAGAAAGATACATTTGAGTAGAAGCATAATGTGACGGGAAAGATACATTTGAGTAGAAGGATAATGTGACGAGAAAGATACATTTGAGTAGAAGGATAATGTGACGAGAAAGATACATTTGAGTAGAAGGATTATGTGACGAGAATGATAGGCTGGTGGGAAAGATGCATTTGAGTAGAAGGATAATGTGTCGAGAAGGATAGACTGGTGGGAAAGATACATTTGAGTAGAAGGATAATGTGACGAGAATGATAGGCTGGTGGGAAAGACACATTTGAGTAGATGGATAATGTGACGAGAAAGATATATTTGAGTAGAAGGATAATGTGACGAGAAAGATACATTTGAGTAGAAGGATAATGTGACGAGAAAGATACATTTGAGTAGAAGGATAATGTGACGGGAAAGATACATTTGAGTAGAAGGATAATGTGACGAGAAAGATACATTTGAGTAGAAGGATAATGTGACGAGAAAGATACATTTGAGTAGAAGGATAATGTGACGAGAAAGATACATTTGAGTAGAAGGATAATGTGACGAGAAAGATACATTTGAGTAGAAGGATAATGTGACGAGAAAGATAAGGTGCTGGGTTCGCTCTCCATCACAGCACTGGCCGTTACCTCGGGGAAGCAAACCGTTAGAAAATGCAGGAGGAAACAGACCCTTACATAAAATGAATGCCGATATCGGTTGCACTGGACAGACAGGCTTAAAATAAACAAAGTAGTGCAACGCACATCGCATTGGAGAAAAGAGAAATAAGGAGAACGCACCACCCCCCCCCCCCCCCCTCAAAAATAAAATAAAATAAAAAAATAAAAAATAAAAATAAAAATCAGCAACTCTGAATGCATATAACACATCAATCTGGTTATAAAGCACAAGGAAGAATTTTTAGTTAATGGATAGATAACATAAAATAACATCACGGGCTTACGACCAGTGTAACATATTTGACACAAGGAAGACGACACAGCTCACATGTCAAGTGATAATGTCCCACCGTAACAGACATAGGTTTTATCGGATTTTCAAGTGATTCTGAAAAGTATTTCATGATTCTGAGAAGTATTTCATGATTCTGAGAAGTATTTCATGATTCTGAGAAGTATTTCATGATTCTGAGAAGTATTTCATAATTCTGAGAAGGGAATCAAACAATTGGTAAATTTTCAAATAAAATGTCATTAAATTTATAAAAAGATCCGATTTAAACAAATAGTATTATGCAATATACTGCACAAATAATTAGCAAATATATTAAATTTGTTGTTTATCTAATCAATAGTAATCTTCATTACTTCTGGCAAATTGCTTACTTTTGCTTTTTACAAAGAATCGGTTTCTTACTGTAAATTACAGATTGTATTCAAAATTTGTTAGAGCAGTGCCCAAGCGGGGTTTACAGGTATGTTTCACCTGCCCACATTGCATAATGGCACAGGTGGACAGGAACAGTAATGTGAGTTATTATCATCACAAGTGTAGTGAATACAAATCTATTAGGAAATATATTCCAGGTAAAATGGGTAGGCGGAAAAACTCATGTCCAACAAAGGAGAGCAGGACTAGGGCAGAAGAGGTACACATAACAAGAAAGATGGAAGAAGAAAAGGAACACAAAGAAAAAAGGATTGACGGTTTCCACTCGCGTGTGTACATGACTCATTGATGTGCTGATGCGATTATTGTTGTTATTGTTTATCAATGTTTGTTTATTCATGTTATAGGCTCATCACGTGGATGTTGTTCGTTAAGACCAAATGATTATTTGCATGGTTTCTCTTCGCTTTGTTCTACGCTGATTGTCTTACATTTAATGATGCAAAAAAGAGGCAATTAAGCATTGTTTGTGGCAGTCTTCATTGGGTTGTCGTTTCTTTGTGGACGTTCAAGCATTGATTATTTCCCCTCAACTTCAGAATTAGGACACAATCGCAATCAAGAGCTTCATTGGGAGACGATTATACTGGCTTTTAATGGTTCCAGCCCTTGTCGTTTGCTTGTGTTTTGAAAATAAGTGGATTGATACAGAATTTCTGAAAATGTTAACAAACAGAATTTTGGAAAAACAAAAACGTTATTACAATAATTATCATTAATCAACAGACGACGAAGGGGGGAAGAAATCATTATTCAACTCTTCAATTGAAAAATATTGTGAATTATCAGTATTTAACGAAGGAAGAAAAGCAGAACAATGAACAACAAAATCAATTTTCTATTTTAACAAAATAAACAATTAAAGCCCTTCTGGAAACTGTTAGAAATGTCATACATTTAAACTATGACTGTCGAGAACATATAAGGGAAGATATTAACAATGCAATACTTTCTTGACACTGAGATAACAGACCGTCTGCTCACTATCAAGATAGTCAACACGCAATGATATAACCGTAAGTCTGCTCACTGTCAAGATAGTCAACACGCCATGATATAACCGCAAGAACTCTGTATCTCGTCAAAACGAGAACAAGTTAGCAAACTGACAACGTACAAATCAGATAATGGCACATGCAGAAAAGTGAAATAGTAATCGCACCAGGAAAGGACAAAAAAAAAAGGACAGCTATATTAGTGCCGGAAGGCGTTTATTGGGGACAAAGAAAGAACGAAAACAGTTAACTGATGACAACAAAGAAACAAAACGGGATGTGAAATTAGCGGTATCTGGTCGGATTAAAAAAAAATTCGAAAAAATAAAATAAAACGAAGGTCACTGAGCCATTACCTGCATGGACACAAGTGAAAGGGAAAAATAAGGTATCATGAACAGTACAACTGGTAGGAAATGGTTTAAACATGAGCTTAAATGTAAAATCCGGAAACAGAACCCAGAAAGTAGGTCAAGGTTCCTGCATGCACCTTTCTAGCAGTGGCGTAACAAAGGGAACGAGCGCCCCGGTTAACAACCAGAAGAAGGGGCCCACTTACTGCTAGATAATACTTTGGAAGATAAGAGAGATACATGAATATGTAATGAACCATCGTTAACTTTGATTGTTGTTAAGAACAAAGATAATTTCTTGTGGAAGGGGGCGGTTGGGGGAGTGGGGGGTGGGGGGTGGGTGGTGGTGGTGTGTGTGATTAGTAGAGATAACTAATCACAATTACTAAATCAAAGTCCGTCGATACTCTTGATGTATAGGCCATTGATAATACCCCGCCAGAATGCAGGGTCCTGAGCTTCGATACTCTTGATGTATAGGCCATTGATAACACCCCGCCAGAATGCAGGGTCCTGAGCTTCGATACTCTTGATGTATAGGCCATTGATAACACCCCGCCAGAATGCAGGGTCCTGAGCTTCGATACTCTTGATGTATAGGCCATTGATAACACCCCGCCAGAATGCAGGGTCCTGAGCTTCGATACTCTTGATGTATAGGCCATTGATAACACCCCGCCAGAATGCAGGGTCCTGAGCTTCGATACTCTTGATGCATAGGCCATTGATAACACCCCGCCAGAATGCAGGGTCCTGAGCTTCGATACTCTTGATGTATAGGCCATTGATAACACCCCGCCAGAATGCAGGGTCCTGAGCTTCGATACTCTTGATGTATAGGCCATTGATAACACCCCGCCAGAATGCAGGGTCCTGAGCTTCGATACTCTTGATGTATAGGCCATTGATAACACCCCGCCAGAATGCAGGGTCCTGAGCTTCGATACTCTTGATGTATAGGCCATTGATAACACCCCGCCAGAATGCAGGGTCCTGAGCTTCGATACTCTTGATGTATAGGCCATTGATAACACCCCGCCAGAATGCAGGGTCCTGAGCTTCGATACTCTTGATGTATAGGCCATTGATAACACCCCGCCAGAATGCAGGGTCCTGAGCTTCGATACTCTTGATGTATAGGCCATTGATAACACCCCGCCAGAATGCAGGGTCCTGAGCTTCGATACTCTTGATGTATAGGCCATTGATAACACCCCGCCAGAATGCAGGGTCCTGAGCTTCGATACTCTTGATGTATAGGCCATTGATAACACCCCGCCAGAATGCAGGGTCCTGAGCTTCGATACTCTTGATGTATAGGCCATTGATAACACCCCGCCAGAATGCAGGGTCCTGAGCTTCGATACTCTTGATGTATAGGCCATTGATAACACCCCGCCAGAATGCAGGGTCCTGAGCTTCGATACTCTTGATGTATAGGCCATTGATAACACCCCGCCAGAATGCAGGGTCCTGAGCTTCGATACTCTTGATGTATAGGCCATTGATAACACCCCGCCAGAATGCAGGATCCTGAGCTTCGATACTCTTGATGTATAGGCCATTGATAACACCCCGCCAGAATGCAGGGTCCTGAGCTTCGATACTCTTGATGTATAGGCCATTGATAACACCCCGCCAGAATGCAGGGTCCTGAGCTTCGATACTCTTGATGTATAGGCCATTGATAACACCCCGCCAGAATGCAGGGTCCTGAGCTTCGATACTCTTGATGTATAGGCCATTGATAACACTCCGCCAGAATGCAGGGTCCTGAGCTTCGATACTCTTGATGTATAGGCCATTGATAACACCCCGCCAGAATGCAGGGTCCTGAGCTTCGATACTCTTGATGTATAGGCCATTGATAACACCCCGCCAGAATGCAGGGTCCTGAGCTTCGATACTCTTGATGTATAGGCCATTGATAACACCCCGCCAGAATGCAGGGTCCTGAGCTTCGATACTCTTGATGTATAGGCCATTGATAACACCCCGCAAGAATGCAGGGTCCTGAGCTTCGATACTCTTGATGTATAGGCCATTGATAACACCCCGCCAGAATGCAGGGTCCTGAGCTTCGATACTCTTGATGTATAGGCCATTGATAACACCCCGCCAGAATGCAGGATCCTGAGCTTCGATACTCTTGATGTATAGGCCATTGATAACACCCCGCCAGAATGCAGGGTCCTGAGCTTCGATACTCTTGATGTATAGGCCATTGATAACACCCCGCCAGAATGCAGGGTCCTGAGCTTCGATACTCTTGATGTATAGGCCATTGATAACACCCCGCCAGAATGCAGGGTCCTGAGCTTCGATACTCTTGATGTATAGGCCATTGATAACACTCCGCCAGAATGCAGGGTCCTGAGCTTCGATACTCTTGATGTATAGGCCATTGATAACACCCCGCCAGAATGCAGGGTCCTGAGCTTCGATACTCTTGATGTATAGGCCATTGATAACACCCCGCCAGAATGCAGGGTCCTGAGCTTCGATACTCTTGATGTATAGGCCATTGATAACACCCCGCCAGAATGCAGGGTCCTGAGCTTCGATACTCTTGATGTATAGGCCATTGATAACACCCCGCCAGAATGCAGGGTCCTGAGCTTCGATACTCTTGATGTATAGGCCATTGATAACACCCCGCCAGAATGCAGGGTCCTGAGCTTCGATACTCTTGATGTATAGGCCATTGATAACACCCCGCCAGAATGCAGGGTCCTGAGCTTCGATACTCTTGATGTATAGGCCATTGATAACACCCCGCCAGAATGCAGGGTCCTGAGCTTCGATACTCTTGATGTATAGGCCATTGATAACACCCCGCCAGAATGCAGGGTCCTGAGCTTCGATACTCTTGATGTATAGGCCATTGATAACACCCCGCCAGAATGCAGGGTCCTGAGCTTCGATACTCTTGATGTATAGGCCATTGATAACACCCCGCCAGAATGCAGGGTCCTGAGCTTCGATACTCTTGATGTATAGGCCATTGATAACACCCTGCCAGAATGCAGGGTCCTGAGCTTCGATACTCTTGATGTATAGGCCATTGATAACACCCCGCCAGAATGCAGGGTCCTGAGCTTCGATACTCTTGATGTATAGGCCATTGATAACACCCCGCCAGAATGCAGGGTCCTGAGCTTCGATACTCTTGATGTATAGGCCATTGATAACACCCCGCCAGAATGCAGGGTCCTGAGCTTCGATACTCTTGATGTATAGGCCATTGATAACACCCCGCCAGAATGCAGGGTCCTGAGCTTCGATACTCTTGATGTATAGGCCATTGATAACACCCTGCCAGAATGCAGGGTCTTGAGCTTCGATACTCTTGATGTATAGGCCATTGATAACACCCCGCCAGAATGCAGGGTCCTGAGCTTCGATACTCTTGATGTATAGGCCATTGATAACACCCCGCCAGAATGCAGGATCCTGAGCTTCGATACTCTTGATGTATAGGCCATTGATAACACCCCGCCAGAATGCAGGGTCCTGAGCTTCGATACTCTTGATGTATAGGCCATTGATAACACCCCGCCAGAATGCAGGGTCCTGAGCTTCGATACTCTTGATGTATAGGCCATTGATAACACCCCGCCAGAATGCAGGGTCCTGAGCTTCGATACTCTTGATGTATAGGCCATTGATAACACTCCGCCAGAATGCAGGGTCCTGAGCTTCGATACTCTTGATGTATAGGCCATTGATAACACCCCGCCAGAATGCAGGGTCCTGAGCTTCGATACTCTTGATGTATAGGCCATTGATAACACCCCGCCAGAATGCAGGGTCCTGAGCTTCGATACTCTTGATGTATACGCCATTGATAACACCCCGCCAGAATGCAGGGTCCTGAGCTTCGATACTCTTGATGTATAGGCCATTGATAACACCCCGCCAGAATGCAGGGTCCTGAGCTTCGATACTCTTGATGTATAGGCCATTGATAACACCCCGCCAGAATGCAGGGTCCTGAGCTTCGATACTCTTGATGCATAGGCCATTGATAACAACCCCGCCAGAATGCAGGGTCCTGAGCTTCGATACTCTTGATGTATAGGCCATTGATAACACCCCGCCAGAATGCAGGGTCCTGAGCTTCGATACTCTTGATGTATAGGCCATTGATAACACCCCGCCAGAATGCAGGGTCCTGAGCTTCGATACTCTTGATGTATAGGCCATTGATAACACCCCGCCAGAATGCAGGGTCCTGAGCTTCGATACTCTTGATGTATAGGCCATTGATAACACCCCGCCAGAATGCAGGGTCCTGAGCTTCGATACTCTTGATGTATAGGCCATTGATAACACCCCGCCAGAATGCAGGGTCCTGAGCTTCGATACTCTTGATGTATAGGCCATTGATAACACCCCGCCAGAATGCAGGGTCCTGAGCTTCGATACTCTTGATGTATAGGCCATTGATAACACTCCGCCAGAATGCAGGGTCCTGAGCTTCGATACTCTTGATGTATAGGCCATTGATAACACCCCGCCAGAATGCAGGGTCCTGAGCTTCGATACTCTTGATGTATAGGCCATTGATAACACCCCGCCAGAATGCAGGGTCCTGAGCTTCGATACTCTTGATGTATAGGCCATTGATAACACCCCGCCAGAATGCAGGGTCCTGAGCTTCGATACTCTTGATGTATAGGCCATTGATAACACCCCGCCAGAATGCAGGGTCCTGAGCTTCGATACTCTTGATGTATAGGCCATTGATAACACCCCGCCAGAATGCAGGGTCCTGAGCTTCGATACTCTTGATGTATAGGCCATTGATAACACCCCGCCAGAATGCAGGATCCTGAGCTTCGATACTCTTGATGTATAGGCCATTGATAACACCCCGCCAGAATGCAGGGTCCTGAGCTTCGATACTCTTGATGTATAGGCCATTGATAACACCCCGCCAGAATGCAGGGTCCTGAGCTTCGATACTCTTGATGTATAGGCCATTGATAACACCCCGCCAGAATGCAGGGTCCTGAGCTTCGATACTCTTGATGTATAGGCCATTGATAACACCCCGCCAGAATGCAGGGTCCTGAGCTTCGATACTCTTGATGTATAGGCCATTGATAACACCCCGCCAGAATGCAGGGTCCTGAGCTTCGATACTCTTGATGTATAGGCCATTGATAACACCCTGCCAGAATGCAGGGTCCTGAGCTTCGATACTCTTGATGTATAGGCCATTGATAACACCCCGCCAGAATGCAGGGTCCTGAGCTTCGATACTCTTGATGTATAGGCCATTGATAACACCCCGCCAGAATGCAGGGTCCTGAGCTTCGATACTCTTGATGTATAGGCCATTGATAACACCCCGCCAGAATGCAGGGTCCTGAGCTTCGATACTCTTGATGTATAGGCCATTGATAACACCCCGCCAGAATGCAGGGTCCTGAGCTTCGATACTCTTGATGTATAGGCCATTGATAACACCCTGCCAGAATGCAGGGTCTTGAGCTTCGATACTCTTGATGTATAGGCCATTGATAACACCCCGCCAGAATGCAGGGTCCTGAGCTTCGATACTCTTGATGTATAGGCCATTGATAACACCCCGCCAGAATGCAGGATCCTGAGCTTCGATACTCTTGATGTATAGGCCATTGATAACACCCCGCCAGAATGCAGGGTCCTGAGCTTCGATACTCTTGATGTATAGGCCATTGATAACACCCCGCCAGAATGCAGGGTCCTGAGCTTCGATACTCTTGATGTATAGGCCATTGATAACACCCCGCCAGAATGCAGGGTCCTGAGCTTCGATACTCTTGATGTATAGGCCATTGATAACACCCCCGCCAGAATGCAGGGTCCTGAGCTTCGATACTCTTGATGTATAGGCCATTGATAACACCCCGCCAGAATGCAGGGTCCTGAGCTTCGATACTCTTGATGTATAGGCCATTGATAACACCCCGCCAGAATGCAGGGTCCTGAGCTTCGATACTCTTGATGTATAGGCCATTGATAACACCCCGCCAGAATGCAGGGTCCTGAGCTTCGATACTCTTGATGTATAGGCCATTGATAACACCCCGCCAGAATGCAGGGTCCTGAGCTTCGATACTCTTGATGTATAGGCCATTGATAACACCCCGCCAGAATGCAGGGTCCTGAGCTTCGATACTCTTGATGTATAGGCCATTGATAACACCCCGCCAGAATGCAGGATCCTGAGCTTCGATACTCTTGATGTATAGGCCATTGATAACACCCCGCCAGAATGCAGGGTCCTGAGCTTCGATACTCTTGATGTATAGGCCATTGATAACACCCCGCCAGAATGCAGGGTCCTGAGCTTCGATACTCTTGATGTATAGGCCATTGATAACACCCCGCCAGAATGCAGGGTCCTGAGCTTCGATACTCTTGATGTATAGGCCATTGATAACACTCCGCCAGAATGCAGGGTCCTGAGCTTCGATACTCTTGATGTATAGGCCATTGATAACACCCCGCCAGAATGCAGGGTCCTGAGCTTCGATACTCTTGATGTATAGGCCATTGATAACACCCCGCCAGAATGCAGGGTCCTGAGCTTCGATACTCTTGATGTATACGCCATTGATAACACCCCGCCAGAATGCAGGGTCCTGAGCTTCGATACTCTTGATGTATAGGCCATTGATAACACCCCGCCAGAATGCAGGGTCCTGAGCTTCGATACTCTTGATGTATAGGCCATTGATAACACCCCGCCAGAATGCAGGGTCCTGAGCTTCGATACTCTTGATGCATAGGCCATTGATAACACCCCGCCAGAATGCAGGGTCCTGAGCTTCGATACTCTTGATGTATAGGCCATTGATAACACCCCGCCAGAATGCAGGGTCCTGAGCTTCGATACTCTTGATGTATAGGCCATTGATAACACCCCGCCAGAATGCAGGGTCCTGAGCTTCGATACTCTTGATGTATAGGCCATTGATAACACCCCGCCAGAATGCAGGGTCCTGAGCTTCGATACTCTTGATGTATAGGCCATTGATAACACCCCGCCAGAATGCAGGGTCCTGAGCTTCGATACTCTTGATGTATAGGCCATTGATAACACCCCGCCAGAATGCAGGGTCCTGAGCTTCGATACTCTTGATGTATAGGCCATTGATAACACCCCGCCAGAATGCAGGGTCCTGAGCTTCGATACTCTTGATGTATAGGCCATTGATAACACTCCGCCAGAATGCAGGGTCCTGAGCTTCGATACTCTTGATGTATAGGCCATTGATAACACCCCGCCAGAATGCAGGGTCCTGAGCTTCGATACTCTTGATGTATAGGCCATTGATAACACCCCGCCAGAATGCAGGGTCCTGAGCTTCGATACTCTTGATGTATAGGCCATTGATAACACCCCGCCAGAATGCAGGGTCCTGAGCTTCGATACTCTTGATGTATAGGCCATTGATAACACCCCGCCAGAATGCAGGGTCCTGAGCTTCGATACTCTTGATGTATAGGCCATTGATAACACCCCGCCAGAATGCAGGGTCCTGAGCTTCGATACTCTTGATGTATAGGCCATTGATAACACCCCGCCAGAATGCAGGATCCTGAGCTTCGATACTCTTGATGTATAGGCCATTGATAACACCCCGCCAGAATGCAGGGTCCTGAGCTTCGATACTCTTGATGTATAGGCCATTGATAACACCCCGCCAGAATGCAGGGTCCTGAGCTTCGATACTCTTGATGTATAGGCCATTGATAACACCCCGCCAGAATGCAGGGTCCTGAGCTTCGATACTCTTGATGTATAGGCCATTGATAACACCCCGCAAGAATGCACGGTCCTCGGCTCCTCTTTCTGCCTCTCTCCGAGTGTAATCATTTAATCTTAGCTCTTTCTGCCTCTCTTTGAGTGTAATCATTTAATCTTAGCTCTTTCTGCCTCTCTCCGAGTGTAATCATTTAATCTTAGCTCTTTCTGCCTCTCTCCGAGTGTAATCATTTAATCTTAGCTCTTTCTGCCTCTCTCCGAGTGTAATCATTTAATCTTAACTCTTTCTGCCTCTCTCCGAGTGTAATCATTTAATCTTAGCTCTTCCTGCCATTCTCCGAGTGTAATCATTTAATCTTAGCTCTTTCTGCCTCTCTCCGAGTCTGCTCTTTCTGCCTCTCTCCAGGTCTGCTCTTTCTGCCTCTCTCCGAGTGTAATCATTTAATCTTAGCTCTTTCTGCCTCTCTCCGAGTCTGCTCTTTCTGCCTCTCTCCGAGTCTGCTCGTTCTGCCTCTCTCCGAGTCTGCTCTTTCTGCCTCTCTCCAGGTCTGCTCTTTCTGCCTCTCTCCGAGTCTGCTCTTTCTGCCTCTCTCCGAGTCTGCTCTTTCTGCCTCTCTCCGAGTCTGCTCTTTCTGCCTCTCTCCAGGTCTGCTCTTTCTGCCTCTCTCCGAGTGTAATCATTTAATCTTAGCTCTTTCTGCCTCTCTCCAGGTCTGCTCTTTCTGCCTCTCTCCGAGTGTAATCATTTAATCTTAGCTCTTTCTGCCTCTCTCCAGGTCTGCTCTTCCTGCCTCTCTCCGAGTGTAATCATTTAATCTTAGCTCTTTCTGCCTCTCTCCGAGTGTAATCATTTAATCTTAGCTCTTTCTGCCTCTCTCCGAGTGTAATCATTTAATCTTAACTCTTTCTGCCTCTCTCTGAGTGTAATCATTTAATCTTAGCTCTTTCTGCCTCTCTCCGAGTGTAATCATTTAATCTTAGCTCTTTCTGCCTCTCTCCGAGTCTGCTCTTTCTGCCTCTCTCCAGGTCTGCTCTTTCTGCCTCTCTCCGAGTGTAATCATTTAATCTTAGCTCTTTCTGCCTCTCTCCGAGTCTGCTCTTTCTGCCTCTCTCCGAGTCTGCTCGTTCTGCCTCTCTCCGAGTCTGCTCTTTCTGCCTCTCTCCAGGTCTGCTCTTTCTGCCTCTCTCCGAGTCTGCTCTTTCTGCCTCTCTCCGAGTCTGCTCTTTCTGCCTCTCTCCGAGTCTGCTCTTTCTGCCTCTCTCAAGGTCTGCTCTTTCTGCCTCTCTCCGAGTGTAATCATTTAATCTTAGCTCTTTCTGCCTCTCTCCAGGTCTGCTCTTTCTGCCTCTCTCCGAGTGTAATCATTTAATCTTAGCTCTTTCTGCCTCTCTCCAGGTCTGCTCTTCCTGCCTCTCTCCGAGTGTAATCATTTAATCTTAGCTCTTTCTGCCTCTCTCCAGGTCTGCTCTTTCTGCCTCTCTCCGAGTGTAATCATTTAATCTTAGCTCTTTCTGCCTCTCTCCGAGTCTGCTCTTTCTGCCTCTCTCCGAGTGTAATCATTTAATCTTAGCTCTTTCTGCCTCTCTCCAGGTCTGCTCTTCCTGCCTCTCTCCGAGTGTAATCATTTAATCTTAGCTCTTTCTGCCTCTCTCCGGGTCTGCTCTTTCTGCCTCTCTCCGAGTGTAATCATTTAATCTTAGCTCTTTCTGCCTCTCTCCGAGTCTGCTCTTTCTGCCTCTCTCCGAGTGTAATCATTTAATCTTAGCTCTTTCTGCCTCTCTCCGAGTCTGCTCTTTCTGCCTCTCTCCGAGTGTAATCATTTAATCTTAGCTCTTTCTGCCTCTCTCCGAGTCTGCTCTTTCTGCCTCTCTCCGAGTGTAATCATTTAATCTTAGCTCTTCCTGCCTCTCTCCGAGTCTGCTCTTTCTGCCTCTCTCCGAGTGTAATCATTTAATCTTAGCTCTTTCTGCCTCTCTCCGAGTCTCCTCTTTCTGCCTCTCTCTTTGAGTGTAATCATTTAATTTTAGTTCCTTCTCACATTCACTTATTCACGTATTTTTCGTCTACCTCCCTCTCGCTTCCCCTGAGGATTCCATGTAAGAGCATGTCTGGCTATGTTGGACTGTACCCTCCGCAGCATATGTCCTATCCAAGTGATAACTAAACAAAAAATTAACGAAATCATTCATTCTCATACATTTTTTTTTTGAAATTGTTAACAAAAACAGAAAACTGCATATTTATCAATTATGTGATCCCTTTCAATGTTCTCAATAATTTCTTTACCTGTTCTGTTAAGAATAGACGTCACTGCATCCTTTCAGACATACACCCCTCACTCTTTCCCCTTCCTCACCCCCATAACCCCCCGAACTCCCTCCCCACCCCACTCACCTCACCACCTACACCTCCCACGTGCTCTGTGCGTTTCAGCCATTAGATAAGGGTGTGAATACTGATGATTCCTGTGGCTCGATAGTTTTACTCACTCTAGACCCGTTCTATCAGGCTCAACTCTATGTTGCACCCACGACTTCTCCTCCTTCTTTGTTCGTTTTCAATCTTCCACTACAAAGTCTTGAAAATAACTGCAAGTAGCAGGATGTAGTCCGGAGAACGGAGTGGGCTGTATTGTGGCTTACAGCTTGACTATAATATTTGCACATTTCGGTCCGACAAATTCTTCTTCAGCAGGCATTTTTGAGTTCCCGGTTGCTTCCTCTTCGGTCCCTTCTACTTAGCCATTCTGCTCTATTGTAGCCTGTTATCCAGGATCACCACGTGGTGGTGTAGAAGGGTCTTGACAGTTAATCACTGTTGAAAGTATAATTTACCTTCAGCGCCACCTATGCACTGAATTGTGATATTGTTGCAAATCTAGCGTCAACATCAGCTGCAACATACTGAAGGAGATCCCATCTCACGTCAGGATCAGCTGAAACATACTGAACAAGATCCGATCTTACACCAGGATCAGGTGCAACATACTGACTCAGATCTCATCTTACACCAGGATCAGGTGCAACATACTGACTCAGATCTCATCTTACACCAGGATCAGGTGCAACATACTGACTCAGATCTCATCTTACACCAGGATCAGGTGCAACATACTGACTCAGATCTCATCTTACACCAGGATCAGGTGCAACATACTGACTCAGATCTCATCTTACACCAGGATCAGGTGCAACATACTGACTCAGATCTCATCTTACGCCAGGATCAGGTGCAACATACTGACTCAGATCTCATCTTACGCCAGGATCAGTTGCAATATACTGACCAAGATCCCACCTCCATTCAAGATCAGCTGCAACATACTGACCGAAATCCCACCTCACGTCAATATCAGGTGTGACATACTAACCAAGATCCCACCTCACGTCAGGATCATGTGTGACATACTAACCGAGATCCCACCTCACGTCATGATCAGGTGTGACATACTAACCGAGATCCCACCTCACGTCATGATCATGTGTGACATACTGACTGAGATCCCACCTCACTTATGGATAAGGTGCAACATACTGCATGCTGATGAAGGTGGACCGGGGTCCTCCAGACGGTGTAGCTATGCTTGGCTTCATCTGCGTGTCGCCTACTACTACTGGCACCAATGGCTCTTCCCGACCACGCCACTGCTTTCAAGGCCGAAGACACGTGGGATATTACAGTTAAAGATTTATTATTTCCAATGACTTTCTCCATACACACGCCTGACATATATAGCTTCCAGCATCTCTATTCACTTTTACACAATTCAGCATATTTTTTTAAAATGCAGGATCCCCCAGACCGCAGTAAAATAAGCAGGTATTAGCTTTGTCGCTGTACAAAATCTCGAACGGGAAAATAAATGGACGAACACCCCACGAGTTATCCAGGTTCTGTTGAACGCCATTGAGGAGCGGTGCCTTCGTCGCCTCGCTGCGGAGATAATCACAGGTTTGGTTGCAGATTGTATGCCCGTCTCGTTCAAAATGGGGCGGTTGGTTTAGGATTTCGAGATAGTGAATCTGATTAAGCTGTTTATATGAGGCAGGCCTCGCTTTGAACAGTCTGAGTTTACCTACAGAGAAATATGTGAGGTAGAAACACAACAATGACGTCACGTAATTACGAATGTAGCAGTAATGCTATCAACAATATCCAAATTAACATGCGGATTTCAAAAGCGTAAACTGTTGACAACGTGGGCTCTACCCAACCTCTTTTTCTGGTTGGGATAAGACAAAGTACATTTCTGGTTTCTGCTCTGGGGAAGAAGGTCAGCCACAAGACCCCGTGCACGTATATCTAGAAACACAAAGAGCTAAAGGTTCGAGAATAATAATAGTAATAATAATAAGAAGAAAAAGAAGAAGAAGAAGGAGATAAAGGAGACGAATTGCCGTTTATCCCGTTACTAGTGCCCGCATTTAAAATATATACAATGCTGGTGAAAAAGGTCGCTCAATCCGGAAGCCGCTGCACAGTATGCAAGGCTACCAAATCATGATTGGAACTGCGTTTCCGTACTAAAGGCATGCTTTCCCACTTCTCAGCTAAGCTCTCCGCTATCAAAACAGTCATATAAAATGTAAGTGGGGGTAATAAATACAAGGGGGGACTAAGTGAAGACATATGTTTGTTCTTATTCGCGCTACTCGTACTGAGTTATTCCCTCTTGACGAATTTCTCCGACGGAGTGTTCGCGGTGGATCCGCTTACAACTCATGGACTACTGAAGGTGCGAAACCAGGGTGCTCCGTGCTACGAGGTTCATAGTGTAGATGTTCCTTCTCATTGACCAGGCTGCTGTAACACAACCTCTGGGTTAAGATGGACAGCGAGGGCATGTTGAGATTGCGCACCATGAATAACTTTAGAATTTTGTTCCCTCTCAAAAGGGTGATAAGTTACGGGTTTGCAGCAGCTGAGCTCCCATTCTGAGCGTGCTGATAAAGGTGAACAAGGTCCTCCTGACGATCTTGCATTGCGTGGCCTCACCTACGTGTCAGTAACTACTCCGGGATTCCAGTCAGTTCCTCAATAATTAGCCAATATGTCATAAAATAGTCTCTTTCTAAGGAGAACCGTACAAAAGGTGGGAGTCCTGACTAATATGTCTGATCAGTATTTTTGGGATTTCCTTGGCTAACATGGATGATCAGTATGTTTTGTCTGACCCTGACTAACATGTCTGATCAGTATGTCTTGTCTGACCCTGACTAACATGTTAGATCAGTATGTTTTGTCTGACACTAACTAACATGTTAGATCAGTATGTTTTGTCTGACCCTGACTAACATGTCTGATCAGTATGTTTTGTCTGACCCTGACTAATATGTCTGATCAGTATGTTTTGTCTGACCTTGACTAACATGTCTGATCAGTATGTTTTGTCTGACCCTGACTAACATGTCTGATCAGTATGTTTTGTCTGACCCTGACTAACATGTCTGATCAGTATGTTTTGTCTGACCCTGACTAACATGTCTGATCAGTATGTTTTGTCTGACCCTGACTAACATGTCTGATCAGTATGTTTTTCCTGACACTAACTAACATGTCTGATCAGTATGTTTTGCCTGACACTAACTAACATGTCTGATCAGTATGTTTTGCCCGACCCTAACTAACATGTCTGATCAGTATGTTTTGCCTGACACTAACTAACATGTCTGATCAGTATGTTTTGCCCGACCCTAACTAACATGTCTGATCAGTATGTTTTGCCCGACCCTAACTAACATGTCTGATCAGTATGTTTTGCCCGACTCTGACTAACATGTCTGATCAGTATGTTTTGCCTGGCCCTAACTAACATGTCTGATCAGTATGTTTTGCCCGACCCTAACTAACATGTCTGATCAGTATGTTTTGCCCGACTCTAACTAACATGTCTGATCAGTATGTTTTGCCCGACCCTAACTAACAAGTCTGATCAGTATGTTTTGCCCGACTCTAACTAACATGTCTGATCAGTATGTTTTGCCCGACTCTAACTAACATGTCTGATCAGTATGTTTTGCCCGACTCTAACTAACATGTCTGATCAGTATGTTTTGCCCGACTCTAACTAACATGTCTGATCAGTATGTTTTGCCCGACTCTAACTAACATGTCTGATCAGTATGTTTTGCCCGACCCTAACTAACATGTCTGATGAGTATGTTTTGAATGGAGGGTACCATTCTCAGTATAGTTTCTCTGGTCCTGGCGTTAACCTTCACACCCATGTGAGAACGTATCAGCAATTAATTCCCCAGACAACAGTCACCAAACGCTCGACTAGGTTTGCAGCACGGGACAACAATGATTTGTAGCTGTTTGTCCTTTCTGAAAACTTTGAAAAACGTCCATACTGATTTTAGCTCTCATGGTGGCTGCTCTATGTCCTCCTCAGCATCCCTTGCATACACTTCAAGCTTGGGCTCACAATCTACCTTCCCAGCTTTGTCTCAGTCTATTATTCCTGCCAATCCTCCCAGCTTTCCCTCCCAGCCTATTCCTAACCTACCATCGAAGATTTCCCTCCCATTTTATTCTTCCTGTCTAACCTTCCACCTACCCTCCCAGCCTACCCTCCTAATCTACCCATTCTGCCTAGCCACCCAGCTTTTACTCCCAGCAAACCCTCTCAGCATACCTTCCCAGCCTACTCTTCCCGCTTACCCTCCCAGTTCTCACTCAAAGCCTCTCTTCATGCCTAACCTTTCAACAAACCCTTCCAGCATACTCTTCCAGCATACCCTTCCAGCCCACTTTTCATAGCTACCCTCTCAATATAACCGTACAGAATACCCTTCCAGCCTCATCTTTCAGTTTTCAATCCCAGCAAACCCTCCCATCCTATATTTTATGTATATCCTCCCAGGATACTTATCCTGCCTACCTTTCCATCTTCCTTTCCCAGCATACCCTCTCAGTTTGCCTGCCATCCCTGCCTGCCCTTCCGGGCGGCCTTCCCAGTTTCTACTGCCAGCTCTCCCCCCCCCCCCCCCCCCCCCCAGCTCACACTTCCATCATGCCATGTCCTTTCCCATACCAAATTGAAAAGAGCCACGTCGATACTAGAAACTGCGGTCATGAATGAATTGATAGATGTGTCCTTGCCCTATGAAAGTTGACCAGCTCTATCTCTTGCTGGCTTCCAATTAATAATCGTATGTCTTGTGCCTTACAGCTGAGTAGATGGGCCATGTCGTTACCAAGAGGTTAACTTGTCACTCTTGCCATAAGTAGCGCGTGCTCCAAGCATTCTGACAGTCTCCCGTCCAATATCTTCCGTTATTCCGGTCCTATGCCTTCCCTAATTCTGTCCTTTATCGTCCCTCTCTTCACTCCTGCCCTTTCTTCCCTTACCCCCGTGATTTGTTTCCCCCCCCCCCACTTAACGTCTGTCCTGTCTTACCTCACCCCTCCCCCTTCCTATCCTTATTTACACTCACGCATGTCCTGTCTTTCCTCACTCATGCCCTGTCTTCCCTCACTCACACCCTGTCTTCCCTCACTCATGTCCCGTCTTCTCTCACTCATGTCCTGTCTTTCCTCACTCATGCCCTGTCTTCCCTCACTCACATCCTGTCTTCCCTCACTCATGTCCCGTCTTCCCTCACTCATGTCCTGTCTTCCCTCACCCATGCCATGTCTTCCTTCACTCATGTCCTGTCTTCCCTCACTCATGTCCAGTCTTCTCTCACTCATGTACCCCCTCACTCATGTCCTGTCTTCCCTCACTCATGCCCTGTCTTCCCTCACTCATGTCCTCCCTCACTCATGCCCTGTCTTCCCTCACTCATGTCCTGTCTTCCCTCACTTCCGTCCTATGTCTTTCCCCACTTCCACCATAGTTCTTCTCCATCCAACGCGATAATGGCGTATCAAGGGTTTGACAGGCATGGCACTTGCTATGGGCGCCACTTGAAGGGGAGCGCCATTTAGCAGTTTTCAATTAAGTCAGACAAGCCGTCCTCTGATAATTTTATTTTCATTTCAGGTAGATACTATTTTTTTTAGAATTCGAAGGTAGATCAAGTACGCATGCGTCACAAGCCAGGTCGGAGGTCATCAGATAAACCCGAGCATGAAGAGATTAAGAGTGAGGCTTCTAGAGAGAACCAGGACATGACGGGTGAGACATACGATGGCGGTAGTGCTGTTGAGGTTATTAACGAGATTTTACCTGAAGAGGTTGATCCAGCCGAAACTGAATTTAGTGAATTAGCTGTCATTGATGTGTCACGAACTGGTATGCCAGAAATGACTTTGGACTTCTGAAGATTGTCAAGTTTACTGGGAAAGCGATTCTGTCTGACTCACTGAGAGCTGAAATAATAAAGATTGGTTTGAAGTATTTTCAGAGCACAGAAGGGCCTTTCCTACCAACAAATATTCGCTAAATAACCGCCCACAGAGGAAATCTTGGCTCAAAAAGAAATTGAGCAATGATCGTGATGAGGCAATGACTTGCTGGTGGTTTATATGTTACCCTTATAAAATAAATTGCATTTTGTATCAGTTGTCTTCTTTATTACCTGTCAGATTATCAGTCCTCATTAAAGCAAGAAAGTGGGTTCAACAAGATGCACATAAACTTAACTTCAAACACAGATGGGAAAGTAAAAGCAGAAGTGACCTGACATCTTAACGAGAATCATTCACTGCAAAACATTCATTGCATCTCAAAATATGCCTAGGCCAGGAGAGTGAGAGAGTGAGAGAGAGAGAGAGAGAGAGAGAGAGAGAGAGAGAGAAAGAGAGAGAGAGAGCAACTTCAGATAGACGTTAACTCCAAAGTGGAAAATATCCTTGACTTTCTGAAACATATATCATATTTGATCCTGCCATGAAAGACCACATCATCTGTGTGGATCCGCGTCTTATTTGTCACTGCATTTCCAGAACCAATTCAGCCACATAATGGCGTCTACTGTTAGCCATATTTTACTGAGATTCATTCGTTAAGCCAAATATTATTGGTTCATGTTCGACTCCACCTCGTATCAGGAGCACCGTGTTCAGATGTCAGGCGTAGTGAGGGAGGCATATGTTGATTTTGAGAGGAAAACAGTCCGTGTTAGAGAGTTCTTGTTTAGTTTTATATAAATAAACCAGAATGATTCTGAGAACTTGGTTAAAGATATCTTGCAAAAGATAGAGAAGGACTAAATGAAGCTGCTGGCTTTACACGACAGGGGTGTCCATCAACGGATAAGTGAGAAGAACAGCCTGGCTACAATGGTGGCCACGTTTTTTAATCATCGAAGCTATCAACGTGTTCTTTTCTCGTTCAACAGCATTGGGGAAAACACATAAACGTTGTGCTTGTGGTTCATACGTTACGAAACCAGGCGGAGTGCAAGGGCAGAAGCACCAAAGCTAGTCAATTAGTATATTGAAAAGATGTTTACAGTTCTCCAGGACTTGATAGACAATGGAAACGAGACCAATACAACAAGAGCTGAGGAATGCAGCTGCATAACTGAATGTGAGGGTAATGATTTATGGTTTTGCTAAGAATTTGTAAAAAATGTACTCATTCGTAATGCCCGAGATCAAAATGCTGAGCATTGCATATGCTGGAGAGGTCAGCTACCCAAAGCTGACGGCTAGCGTCAGGGCCAGCATACCAGAGCTGACAAAACCCTTCTACACCTCTACGCGTTGATCCTGGATAGCAGGCTGCAACGGAGCAGACTGGCAAAGAAGAAGGGATCAAAGAGAAGGCTAATCCGGTAGTGTAAAATATCTGCTGAAGTAGGATGTTTCGAACTGAAAGTCTCAAATATCGCAGTCAAGATGTAAACTACGATACAGCGCTTTCCGTTCTCCTGACAACATCCTGCTACTTGCAAATCTCTTTTCTTGCTTTGTAGCAGGAGATTGAGAACGAACGAAGAACAAGATGATTCGCATTGAACGTATTCGTCCTTGACTGCAGGATCGTAGCATGAACTTGTACAATTATGCCCTGGTTTTTGAAGAAACCCTTCGAGATAATTATGATAACAAAAGAGAAGTATTAGTCAGCGAGTCACTTGACAAACGATTAAATCCCTATCAAGATTGGAATATTGAAGTTGAAAGACGTCAGAACAGAAAGAAACGAATGGCTGATGAGATCTCGAGTGACGTTGGATTAACGGTAAAGGAATAAACGGAACGTCTTCACAGACGAATGGACGAAAGGTTCGGTCACTTGCACGACACTGATGACAAATGTGCGTTTCTTCTCGATGTCGAAGGACTGTGTTACAGCGCAGACATCAATGACTTAAAGAGGAAGTGCGAAAAATGTGGTCAAATTGTACAGCTCTGGTGTTGATGGGCAGATGCTATATGTAAAAAAATGTGGATTGTAGAATGCTGCTATCAAGTTAGGTAAACATGAATATATCATGAGATCGTCTTGCTTAATCTTGTCCTTGATATTCAGATAATGAAAACCATCGCCAGCTGTGAAAGATAATTCAGCAAGCTAAAACTAATAATTTCGTAT
Organism: Ariolimax columbianus; assembly: GCA_036924085.1. Taxonomy (NCBI): domain Eukaryota; kingdom Metazoa; phylum Mollusca; class Gastropoda; order Stylommatophora; family Arionidae; genus Ariolimax; species Ariolimax columbianus. The sequence continues at coordinate 111,171,691 of JAVGWX010000002.1, forward strand.
TTGAGAGCCTCCAACAGTGATCTTGCTCTGCTGAGCGTAGAGGAAATTGAAGCGGAAAAAAAAAGATGTTGAGCACAGCATAGACCAATTTACACCAGTGAAAGCAAGGGAGGTGCAGTTGGCATTTTCCTGTAGTGCCATAGTTTGATAATTAAAAGATTAACGAGCGCGACTTGTATTTTTTAGCTGATATTATGGTAACGTTTTCTGAAAGATGGGTGTCAGATGTTTGCACAGGAGCACAATATCAGTGCCTGACATAGGCGGTACTCGACGTAGATACGCCTCAGCTCATGTGTTTCCCCATTCTATATCGCATGCCCCCCCCCCCCCCCCCCCTCTCTTACTGGTGTTAGTTGTAGAAGAACGGACTCGTATTTCAAGTAATAGAGGGCACACTTAGATTATCATTTAAAATACAGCTCAGCTTTTTCTGCGCTAGAATAACACAACAAAGCAACAAAAAAAACTGATTGCCCCCCCCCCTCTCCTCCTCCCTCAAGTCGTGTAGGTAAAAGGTTTGACAACCTCACAGCGTGCCAAACACTGCACGCACCGGAACCGGAAACGAACGGTTTACGTTACAGAATTCATAACCATCTTCAAAACGAACGGTCTACGGTAGCCGTGTTGCCCTGCTGTCGTACTGTGTTGACCATAAATATTGGCTTGTTGATATACAAGGCACCAACCGCAGTGACAACTGCCTGGAACAACCTGCAAAAACATTCCAGTGACGGACATCTTGGCAACACCCCAGTTATGGCATGCGTCAGAGAAATATATTTTCTTAATTTTTCACGCGCATTTGATATAAGCCACGCATCTTTTGTTGTGTTTCTTGCAAATTGTGTATTTTCTTTTTCTTCTCTTTGTTTAAATTTGCCGCAGGTTTCAGTCATGACTTCACATATTTGCTGTATTTCCTAGTAGTGAATTCACAGGGCAAACGTATTTTCATATTTCAGATCTGAGCGCACTCGTTAACTGCGTTGAGCACATAGACACATGCAGAAGGTAATGTTCACCTAGTAGTAGTAGCAGTAGTAGTAGTAGTAGTAGTAGTAGTTGTAGTAGTTGCAGTAGTAATAGAGTAGTAGTAATAGTTGTAGTAGTAGTAGTAGTTGTAGTAGTAGTAGTTGTAGTAGTAGTTGTAGTAGTAGTTGTAGTAGTAGTAGTAGTAGTAGTAGTAGTAGTAGTAGTAGTAGTATGCTGTAGCATAAGTATTACTAGTAAAAGTAGTAGAAGCGGTACATGCCCACGGTCACTCGCCACCACAGCAACATTTGATCACAGTTCGTAATGACATCCTTAATGGCAGTAACAAATCCCTTTCCTCCAACCTTTTCATACGGCCTGTGGCCATCTTTTAAACAATCTCCAAGCTCTGGTTCATGTTTTCCGCAGCAACTTCTACAGTGTTTCGACAAGTTGTGTTAAGTCGACATCTCTTTCGTATTTCCTATAGGGGTCAATGGCACGACAGTCTCTCTGTTACTTTTTGAGACATGACTATATGTCGATCAATTAGTGGAGATAGTGTGCACATCTTCCTAGCTACTCCTGGTAAATTCGTCTTGATAACTGTGTTAGGTCAACACATTCGATGAATCGTCCTTAGGTTGTGTGATCATATAACTGTAAGCTCATATATTTTTCTGCTTTAGAAGCACGGCACAGAAGCGATGTACAAATCATTTTACATACTACAACCAATGGTTTTACATACTACAACCAATCATTCTACATACTACTACCAATGGTTTTACATACTACAACCAATCATTCTACATACTACAACCAATGGTTTTACATACTACTACCAATCATTTTACATATTACAACCAATGGTTTTACATACTACAACCAATGGTTTTACATACTACAACCAATCATTCTACATACTACTACCAATCATTTTACATACTACAACCAATCATTTTACATACTACAACCAATGGTTTTACATACTACAACCAATGGTTTTACATACTACAACCATTCTTTCTATACACAGAAGTCAATTAATCTAATGGGAACATTCGCTACTGAAACGACAGCGTAAGTAAGCAATGTGGGACTTCACTTGACTTAGTCACATCTCGTCAACCAGTTGTTGTAGCGTCTTCTGTTGTTCATGCGGCATGTAGTTTCTACTGCATGCGTCTGAAAGCCTTGTCTACCACATGCACACTTTTCACAATATATCAGAATACCACTTCCCCCTTTCAACAATATGTTATAATATCACTCCCACCTTTCCTATATTGTCCGACTGCAAAAGGACATTTAACATTAAATGCATAATAATATTTTAAAATATTAGTACATATTCGTATGTTTGCATTATGTTTATGGTGTTTTGTAAATTTATAGCAACAGAGATTTTGATTAATTTAAAAACTTGAATAAATATATTTATTAAAAATTATTTCAACTTTAATTACTTAACAGACTAAATTGAAGCAAACTCACACCCACCTCTTTCCATCCCAAAAATGGCAGCCCTCCTCAATATTCCCCATCGGTTAAGGACCCCATCAATTCAGGAAGAGTAAACTTGCCCACTGCCCAACCCACCTTAATCAAGAAGAAAGAACCGACTCCATCTCGACAGATGGACACCATATATGCTCAGTCCCTTTAATTGCTGAAAGTTCAACGAACAACAACAAGAGCTCAACGAACAACGACAAAAGTTCAACAAACAACGACAAGAGTTCACCGAACAATGATAATAGTTCATCGAACAACGACAAGAGTTCATCGAACAACGACAAGAGTTCACCGAACAATGACAAGAGTTCACCGAACAACGACAAGAGTTCAACGAACAATGACAAGAGTTCACCGAACAACGACAAGAGTTCACCGAACAACGACAAGAGTTCACCGAACAACGACAAGAGTTCAACGAACAACGACAAGATTTCATCGAACAACGACAAGAGTTCACCGAACAATGACAAGATTTCATCGAACAACGACAAGAGTTCACCGAACAACGACAAGAGTTCACCGAACAACGACAAGAGTTCACCGAACAATGACAAGATTTCACTGAACAACGACAAGAGTTCACCGAACAACGACAAGAGTTCACCGAACAACGACAAGAGTTCAACGAACAACGAGAAGAGTTCAACGAACAACGACAAGAGTTCAACGAACAACGACAAGAGTTCAACGAACAACGACAAGAGTTCAACGAACAACGACAAGAGTTCAACGAACAACGACAAGAGTTCAACGAACAACGAGAAGAGTTCAAACTCCGTAACATCTTTCAGCAGATCGGATATGTTCCCCTCACTCCACCAGGTACCCTGTACCTGTAGTCTTACGTGGCGTAATCTGTCTTCTTTAACCACGGCGTGTAGCTGTTTTACATCTTGAGGCTTTTAGTGTCTGAAGGCTGAGATAGTCAGCTTCACGTATAGCCTTCCTTAACCGGCCCTTTCGTGCCTAGCAGACGTCAGTGTGTATATTATTTGCTCCCTTATCGGACCTTGGCAATACACGTGGGACACAAGTGGACTTAATCTTAGCACTGGCGAGTTTATGCCATAACTGTCTTGAGGGATAAGCTACGAGTTGGCACACCATCTTGGGGTTCGACGTACTTGAAGACAGACCCCGAAACTGGGGACCAAACTTTGCTTGGAAGAAAAATTTCTAACCAATTTGATTTTCAAGCCAGGCTAATCTACTCTCAGCGGTCTGGCAACCTTCGGCGCCTGTCGGCAGGGCAGACAAATCGGTAAGATAATGTTTGTACAACTGTACCGGTTGTCTACCCCTTTGTTGACTCCCTGGGGCAATAACCAGTATCTGGCCTTCTCAAATAACGGCCAAGATTTAGCTGTTTGGGGGCAGCTTGTTTAAGTTAAGGGTCCCTGACATCTGTCAGTCAAGACGATTCTTTACTCCCCCCCCCCCTCCATTTCTCACTTCTATTCCCCCCTCCCTTCTGGGCACAGGTCAGTGAATAGATGGTTATACCCCCAGCGGGTATCGTAGCCACGCACGTTGTTTTACCGTTCAGATGAGCCCTCTATTGTCAACTTTATTTATCAATTTCTAAGTTCATCCGTTTGGAATATGTTCGGTCAGTCGATGTGTTCCATTGTAGTCAAGAGGTTAAGGCACTCGTCTCACAGCGATGAACGGAAACGGTGGGCGATAGAATCTCGAAAGTTTCAACCGACCTCTGGTCTCACAGGAGGTAAGACCAGATTACCTGCATCCCGAGTTACCTCCTGTCGTCTCGATCAATATTCTTGTCACTGATCCAAGGTAACTCGGGATAAGAGTGAGATTGATGACCAGCGAATATTCTTTCTCACTACAATCTACACACAACGCACATCACATTATTAAGACAATATGGTGTCTGGTGTGACCGTTATCGCTTCTCGATGGGCAATATACATTGTGACTAAGGGACCTTATGCGGATCTGTAAAGACCTTAGGCAGTGATGGCAGGGAATGTTCACTTCCTGTGAAGGTTTAATTTAACGGGATGTTCAAGCCGTCTCAGTTGTTCATGATGGCATAATGATTGCATAATGGCTCGTGTAAAATAAGGATAACTGTAACCGTGACAGTCACCAATGATGTCAAGCAGGGCTGTGTGAGACACCAACACAAACTTTAGCATGGCCTTTGCAGTAATTGTCTCATATGATGTACATGGTACTGGAACTCGCATGCATAGCAGGTGCATGACGCTGTATATAATGCAAACTATTCAGTTGTATGCCTGAGAAGAATGGACAGTGCACATTTTGTCCCGGGTTATCCGCTGGGGTCTTTGTGTAGGACAAAGACAAGAATAGTAGAGCATGTCGTGAAAGGTGAATTACTGTGCGACATGTTTATTAAGTGCATCATAGATGTCGCTTAACAGGCTGCGGGTTTACTTTACTCTAGTGTGTGTTTTTTTTGGTTTTTTTTTTCGTTCGCCTTATTTCTATAATCCCAAGGCGGTGTGCGTTGTAGTGTGGTTTTTATTTTGCGCCTGCCGGCCCAGTGCATCCGACTTCGGCATGCATTTTATGCAATGGTCTGCTTCCTCCTGCATTTTCTAAAGGTGTGCTTTCCCGGGATAACGGCCGGTGCTGTGATGGGGATCGAATCCAGCGCCTTCTGGTTGTGTGCCGTGTGACTTAACCACTAGCCAACGCCGTCGTCGCTCTAGTCTTTGACTATGTTAAGATGGACTCGCACATCGGTTTACCACTCTCCAAGAAACTGCACGTATATTGACCCTGGAGTCTTTTAAACCAGTATAAAGACGTTAAGTTAAGTTAGAAGATATGCCAGACAACTAAATCGTTTCCACATAAACTGTCAGCGCAGGCCGCTCAGGATGAGGTGACAGTACAAAGTACCCAACTCCGAACTTCATAAAAAGCCAAATACATTGAGCATCCGTACGCCTCGTCAAAATGTACTGATGAGATGGATCGGGACATGCTGTTACCATACTAGATTAGCTCCTTCCCTAGCAACTGCTATACAGTGAGCTCAGAACACGTAGACGCTCATTATGACAACAGAAGAAACACTACATACTCCTTATATATGTATATGAAAAACTGCAACATGGAGGTCGATGATGCACAGAACGGGTTCACCAGGCGCGCTTGCAACACAGAAGGTACTAACATCGCAAGACGCGGTGATGAGGACCAAACAAAGTGTGTCGCTCGAAAGATCATAACGGATCCCCCACACCATAGCCGACTCAGCACATGCGTATCTCAAGTGCGGCCGACAAATTAAACACTTTATATGGAACTAAAGAGCAGCTAACAAACACTTGCAGATACCATTATATGGCTTTGGGTCAAACGGCAGGAGTCAATAGGCAGCTGGATCAATAATCAACCAATAGACTACAGGAGACTACTTCAAGCCATCTCAAGGCCTAAACAAGATTGAGTTTCTCACGAAATAAAACATAATATCGAGATGCTGTTCTCCCCCCCCCCCCCCAGATTTAGTATCACAGTGCATTCCTGGCTACTATGGGATCCTTGGAAAGGAGAAGGCAGATGAGCTAGTATACGTCGGAAGTGGCGGCACATAGACTAGCCATCCACAGAGCTATAAAAAAGCAAGGACACTCATGAAATGATCCATGGGGACGGAATAGAGAGAACAGTAAAAAGAATACAAGCCAGAAAATGACAGCATAGACACACTTGGCAAGGATGAGCAGACAAAGATCGCCAGACTTAAATTGTAGACTCGGGCTACCTCCACAGAATCGGTCAGAGAGACGCCGCTACATATGATTGCTGGCACCATAGCAAACACCAGAACATTTCCTGAATGACTTACCCACTTATGCAGACGATAGTGACACAATATGGCCCTTGGGAGGGACCATGCTCGGAAATCTCTGGGAATGGGGAAATAGAGCGGCTAAGACCTGAAACACAAGTTTCATTCGTGAACCTGAACCTCACCTGGCTAGAAGCATGGCATGGTGATCAAAGAAGAAGAAGAAGAAGAAGAAAAAGAAAAGGAAAAATGAGACGAAGAAGAAGAAGATGAGAAAGATTAATAATAATAATTAGAAGAAGAAGCAGATCTTAGATGGAACAGCTTCAGACACCAATGACAAGATTCCCTTAGCTAAAACACAAAGTTATATACGAAAACTAACAGAACAGATGTTAACCAACGAACCGATCTACATAAACATCTATCTGGCGCCAGATAAACCAGAACATTTCAGACACATAACAATAAACACAGCTATTGTAATACCAGAATAATATTAATTGTTAATTCTGGAAGAAAATCCAATAATTCAATCTTTCTTCACTGATTTCTTGTTCAATCCTCCACCAGTTAGAAGTCAAGGTCTCTACTGTAACTCCCGTTTACAACAATATAAATAAAACAATGGCAAACAGCTGGCGCCACATTCCTGCGTGTTTATCGCTCAAGCCACTTAAGTGTCGGGGTGACAAGACAAGGTCGACTGTTATCTTCCGATCCTTTCGAAACAGACAACTAAATAGTGTTGTGCATGCGTCTAGCAACTTTATATGTAAACTATTTGTACTGAAAACGCCGTTGCACTGCATATGAACAATACCTGTTTCCAGTTTTTATTTCATTTTCAGTTATTGTCTTTGTGCTTCGTTTGGATCGAAATAGGCAAACAATCAGTCAATCAAAAGACTCAAAAAGTCGTCTGCACTAGTATTTTTCTTCCAAGAAAGACATACACTTGCGACAAGTAGATTATATATATATATATATATTTATTTATATATTTATATCATCACTATCATCATGGAGGGGGGGGGGGGGGGTCTTCGTCTCTGTAGACGATGCGTATGACACCCTGTGAGTTTTGGCCAGCCCTGTCTCCTGTATCTCCACCCAATCGAATTTGAATGCCGCATGACTTCATGTCGCTCTTGCACACGTCCTTGAAGGGCAGTGTGGGACGGTCGATACTTCTAGCTTCAACGGTGAGGTGTCCATTAAGGATATCCTTTCGCTGCTTCATATCTTCCATGTGGTAAACATGCTCAACCATTGAAGGCGTCGCTGGCTCAACATCGAGTATATATTCATCAATCCACTAACCCTACACATCCTCTCATCTACCTACCTACCTGCTTACCGACCTACCTAGCTACCTAATAGCTGTCCATCGTTGTCGATGAGGACTGCCGACATCCTCCTTGTCACAGATTTCCCTGTTGGGTGTGGGTGCGCATGTGGCTAAACAGACCAATGCCGGCAGGAATACATCTGCTACATAACGGGCACACGAGGTCAGTAGAAGGTGAAGGTGTTCGTGATTTCCTGGTCTCACGTCTATTCTGGGCTTTCACAACACGGTGGTCTTCGCTGCTAAACACGCTTTGACTGCGCCTCTCCAGACAGATCTGATTTGCGCAAGACATTCCCAAGTGGTGATATCTATCTAGCAATTTTTCAGTGAGTCCCTCAGACTGCCTTTAAAACGTTTCTTTGGGGGCCCTTTCTTGCGCCATCCCTATCTCAGCTCGACAGAGAGTAGCTTCTTTGGAAGCTGTTCAACTGACATACGGACGTGGTGTCCGGCCCACCCTAGTTGGTCTTTTTATAGCAGTGCATGAATGCTGGGCATGTCATCCATCCATCCATCCATCCATCCATCCATCCATCCATCCATCCATCCATCCATCCATCCATCTATCTATCTATCTATCTATCTATCTATCTATCTATCTATCTATCTGTCTGTCTGTCTGTCTGTGTGTCTGTCTGTGTGTCTGTGTTTATGTCTGTATGCCTTAACAATCTTTTTGACTCTTCCACTTTAATCTGCGAAAATCTTTCACTTTATCTTTCTCTTTTCTTCTTTTTATCCATCTTCTCATCTTACGCCCCCCCCCCCCTCTGTATATTTCTTCCATTCGCAAAAAATGTCGACATACAGTACGAATAACAAAACAAGATTTCTCCTGTCCCTTCTCACCCCGTTTCAGCCACGTGTCTCGTCTTAATCCTGATTCCCAACCGAAATATTTAGTTATGCCTGGGAAAGGTGCAAGAGTTAGCTTAGGGCACGCGAGCGGGCCAGGGAGGTCAATATTTATTTAAGGAACCTGGAATGTGGGGGTTCAATATTGTCGGCCCATTGACGGGAGAGGTGACAGGATTATCTTAAGAAGCGTGGACCGGACGTGTTGTTCATGTGTACGGTGGCAGGATTAGACGGAGTTGTGGCGCTTGGGCACTAAAGTCGCTGAACAAAAGGAATTGGTGGACCTTCGTCGTGGACATTCTTATAGACGTACAGCTGGATGGCTAAAAGAAAAAGGGTGGGACTTCATTAAGAATGACCGATGGAAAGAGACAAAAGCGACAGGCAGACTAAAGATGGCTGCTATAGGTATTGATCTTTCCTCATTCTTCAGCGTAGACGTGGTTTACAACATCGTCTCCAGAGGACTCTGTCTTGGGCCAGGGAAGTCCAGGGCATGGAAAGTATTTTTCTAGAGGCATATCGGATGTTGCAGCAGAAACTGTACACTGGAAGAGTGAGACCAGTTCTCGAGTATAGCATTGCGGCATGGACAAGAGCAGCGAAGGCGAACTTCGATACAATTAGCAAACTCCAAAACCAAGCCATGAGAGTTATAACAGGAGGCATGAAGTCAACGTCAATTGTAGAATTTGAAAAGATTACAAAACTGCAATCCACGACCGACAGAGGAGACTGCAGAGCCCAGCAGCAAGCAGAGAAACTCAGAAGACTGACTGACCATCCAATGCACCAGAGACTAAACAATTTGGGAAATGGGAAACTAAAGCGGAGAAACTTTGCAGAAATAGCCAAAGCAAAGATGCACGAAGACCCTATGAACGCACTAACAATACCAAAGCTCATCCCTACCTGGGGGCAGCATATATTTCCAGAGGTGGTAGAAAATATACCAGGTATTGTAAACAAAAACTGCCAGACTGAAAAAGAAAGAAGAGATACAACCCTGAGGTACATAACGGAAAACTACCCAAGCATGGACTGGACCCATGCATACACCGACGGTTCTGTAACAAACACAACACAGAACGGAGGGGTAGGGGCATTCCTGAGCCTACCAAACGGCAGAAAAATAACACTTTCATTGGCAACTGGAAAATACACAAGCAATTTCAGAGCGGAGGCAGAGGCACTGAAGACAGCAGTAGAAGAAATGGTGACAGGTAAAAGGAATGAAAGCCATATAGTCCTGCTTACAGACGCCCTGGCCGTAGTCACAGCACTAACAATCTAGAAAAATAGTGAACTTTATGATTTAAGGGCAGTACTCTGTCAACTATGCCAGCAGTCCGCACCAAAAAGAGTAGTGGTACAGTGGGTTCCATCCCACTGCAACATCCAAGGCAACGAGGAGGCAGATAGACTGACAAAAAACGGTGCAAGACTACCACAACCAGATACTAGCGTGACATATGAAGAGTCAAAACGGCTTATTAGAGGTAGATACATGACCAAATGGGAAACAGAACATACTGGCTACATAAAAAACTATGCCTATTACCAGTTGAATAGAAGAGAGCAGGTCGTGGTCTTCAGACTTCGCACTGGCCACAATAGACTGAGGTACCACCTATTCAACAAATTGAAGATAGGTGGCACTGACGAATGATCATGTGGTACCGTGAAAATGACCGCTGAACATTTGCAGCAAAACTGCCCGACATACGAGGATCAGAGAGAGCAGATGTGGCCATCACCAGTGGCAACACTAGACAAGCTCTATGGCAGTATCGACAGCCTCAGGATGACCGCTGCTTTTTTCGAAAAAATAAAGATTGACGTCTGACAGAGAAGAAGAAGAAGAAGAAGAAGAAGAAGAAGAAGAAGAAGAAGAAGAAGAAGAAGAAGATGAAGAAGACAATGGGTCAGATAACCCTACAGAAACACCTGATAGATCAAGTCCTCAAACAGATTTGAATGATTCTGCACCAGCTGACGATTTTTCGTATCCCGATCTCCATCGACACCTTCTCCGCGGAACACATCGAGGTTACCAAGTGACTCAAGTTAGACCATAGTCTGCTTATCTCAGCGATCACCACAACAGCCAAGATGCCACGCACCCGCTTGCGGTAAACGTAGTTAAGGAGACCCAGTATCCACTGGCATGTGTGAACAACTCTGTCAGTGAACAGAGATCGGTCACTAATTTGCACTGACAGTCATAAAGTACTGTCAAAGGCGGAGATAATAATCCCGTATGTGGACACGGAAGCTAGGGGAAACCACTCCATTATTTACCCAAGAAACCATGAAAGCAAACAATAAATAAACTCAAAGATCTGATGGTGGGACCACCGTGCCAAGCAGACCAAGCAAAGAACGAAGCCAGACAGGCCTCGTACAAGTAATAGTTATGAAGGTCGAAACCCAACGGTAGTTCAGTGGAAAAACAAGCAATTAAGAATTGGACACGGAACACGTTTAGCATGTACCAATGGAAACGTCTTATGATTCAGTAAGAACTGAAAAGAAAGGAAGTGAACATATTGGCAGTCTCGGAACATAGAGCTGTTGACCATAGCAATTTTACTATACAGAACTAGTGGATGCCTTCTATAAGCGGCTATAATGAAGTTGGTCTTCTCTTATTGTAAAGAACGCCCGCTGCACTGCTAGGATATAATCCAGTCAACGATACGATTAAATTGAAAGGTAACATACAAAACATTGCAATCAAACCGGTTTACGTACCAGCAGCAGAGAATGAAAAGATACACAAGGTTTACTATGACTGACAAGAGACTCGCGCGCGCGCGCGCGCGCGTGTGTGTGTGTGTGTGTGTGTGCGTGCGTGCGTGCGTGTGTGTCTGTGTGTGTGTCTGTGTGTCTGTGTGTGTGCGTGCGTGCGTGCGTGCGTGTGTGTCTGTGTGTCTGTGTCTGTGCGTGTGTGTGTGTGTGTGTGTGTGTGCGTGCGCGCGCGTGCGTGCGTGCGTGCGTGCGCGTGCGTGCGTGTGCGTGTGTGTGGCATACTGTGTGGATATGTACGTATACTAACGATAGCAATAACCGTTGGGAAGATCTCCTCGTCAATCGAAACATGCAATATTAAAGAACATCACGTTTCACATTATAAGGATTTCTCTTCTCCACTCTTCTACACCCCCCATCCCCGCTTTTCAACCCTTGCCTCCACAACAATAATAATAAGCCTAATATTGTTATGGCACAAACTTTGTAAACTTTGCAGAGTGGTACTCGAAAGAGTAATGTTTTTTTTTTTTTGTAACTACTTTGGAGAGTACCTAAATAATATGCATTTAAACAATGCGTTTCACTAACAACACCAAAACCCATCAATACTGTACGAAAACCTACCTGGAGGCAGGATATATTTCCAGAAGTGGTAGAAAATATACCAGGTATTGCAAACAAAAACTGCCAGACTGAAAAAGAAAGGAGAGATACTACCCTAAGCTTCATAACGAAAAGCTACCCAAGCATGGACTGGACCCATGCATACACCGACGGTTCTGTAACAAACACTACACAGAACGGAGGGGCAGGAGCATTCCTGAACCTACCAAATGGCAGACAAATAACACTGTCACTCGCTACTGGTAAGTACACAAACAATTTCAGAGCGGAGGCAGAGGCACTGAGGGCGGCAGTGGAAGAAATGGTGACACACAGTGAAAATGAGAGCCATATAGTCCTGCTGACAGATGCTCTCGCCGTAGTCACAGCGCTAAAAAGCCAGAAAAACACTGAGCTTAATGACTTAAGAGCAGCACTCTGCAAACTGTGCCAGCAGTCCGCACCAAAAAGGGTAGTGGTACAGTGGGTTCCGTCACACTGCAACATCCAAGGCAACGAGGAGGCAGACAGACTGGCAAAAGAAGGTGCAAGTCTACCACAAACAGATACCAGTATGACGTACGAAGAGTCAAAACGGCTTATCAAAGCCAGATACATGAACAAATGGGAAACCGAACATACTGGTTACACCAAAAACGATGCCTATTACCAGTTGAACCGAAGAGAGCAGGTCGTTGTCTTAAGACTTCGCACTGGCCACAACAGACTGAGGTACCACCTATTCAACAAATTGAAGATAGGGTGTACCGACGAATGCCCGTGCGGTACTGGTAAAATGACCGCTGAACATCTGCTGCAGAACTGCCCGACATACGAGGATCAGAGAGAGAGCAAATGTGGCCATTACCAGTGGAACTGCAAGACAAGCTCTATGGCAGTGGCGAGAGCCTCAGGATGACCGCCGCTTTTTTCGAAAAAATAATGGTTACTGTCTGACTGCGTACGAAGAAGAAGAAGAAGAAGAAACAATGCGTTTCAGTTAATTGTGATTGTGTGGCTGACTTCAGATTGTATAATTTATAAATTATATCTAATTTTCGTTAGAAATGTGCTGCACACTGTAGAATCGATTACGTGTGACTCCTAGATTGGACAAATATTTAAACATTATCTAGTATCAGCATTAAAAATCCGCTTCAGTTTTTCTACCACCCACATATATCGACATAAATCACATATATTCTTAACAGCCAAATTGCATACATTTGGCTCTTGTCAGTTTGCAAGGGTTAGTAATTTGTTAAGCTTTCTGTGGGATTGTATTTTGTTAGAGAATTCGCTAGTTTTGTTTTGTTTGCTGTTGAAAATAATTAGCGGCAGAAAAATGTATTTGGTCTTTTTTTTTTTTTTTACCTGTTTGAACATGGTAAAATGACTTTCACAGAAAGAAGTAACTGCGTGTTATATGATGTACAGTATTCGAAAATCACAACAACGAATGTAATGTTGCTGGGTTGCCAAGGCAACATAATTTTTTTATACGAGAAACCTAGGAAATGCTGTAAGCTTTCACCATTGTGAGTCTAGAGAAGAATCATGTAACTAATCTACAACATATAAGAAGATTGGTTATGTTTAGAAATGGTATGTACATGAACAAGACGTAGGCATATTCTCCTCTCACTTCTGCTGATCTAGCACTCATAAACAGGAAAGAACATAATTCGAAGCTCTCTCCTCACTTCTGCTGAACTAGCACTCATAAACAGGAAAGAACATAATTCGAAGCTCTCTCCCCACTTCTGCTGAACTAGCACTCATTAACAGGAAAGAACATAATTCGAAGCTCTCTCCTCACTTCTGCTGAACTAGCACTCATAAACAGGAAAGAACATAATTCGAAGCTCTCTCCTCACTTCTGCTGAACTAGCACTCATTAACAGGAAAGAACATAATTCGAAGCTCTCTCCTCACTTCTGCTGAACTAGCACTCATAAACAGGAAAGAACATAATTCGAAGCTCTCTCCTCACTTCTGCTGAACTAGCACTCATAAACAGGAAAGAACATAATTCGAAGCTCTCTCCTCACTTCTGCTGAACTAGCACTCATAAACAGGAAAGAACATAATTCGAAGCTCTCTCCTCACTTCTGCTGAACTAGCACTCATTAACAGGAAAGAACATAATTCGAAGCTCTCTCCTCACTTCTGCTGAACTAGCACTCATAAACAGGAAAGAACATAATTCGAAGCTCTCTCCTCACTTCTGCTGAACTAATTCTACTTCAACAGGAAACACAATAATTCGAAGCTCTCTCCTCACTTCTGCTGAACTAATTCTACTTCAACAGGAAACACAATAATTCGAAGCTCTCTCCTCACTTCTGCTGAACTAATTCTACTTCAACAGGAAACACAATAATTCGAAGCTCTCTCCTCACTTCTGCTGAACTAATTCTACTTCAACAGGAAACACAATAATTCGAAGCTCTCTCCTCACTTCTGCTGAATTAATTCTACTTCAACAGGAAACACAATAATTCGAAGCTCTCTCCTCACTTCTGCTGAACTAATTCTACTTCAACAGGAAACACAATAATTCGAAGCTCTCTCCTCACTTCTGCTGAACTAATTCTACTTCAACAGGAAACACAATAATTCGAAGCTCTCTTCTCACTTCTACTGAACTAATTCTACTTCAACAGGAAACACAATAATTCGAAGCTCTCTTCTCACTTCTACTGAACTAATTCTACTTCAACAGGAAACACAATAATTCGAAGCTCTCTCCTCACTTCTGCTGAACTAATTCTACTTCAACAGGAAACACAATAATTCGAAGCTCTCTCCTCACTTCTGCTGAACTAATTCTACTTCAACAGGAAACACAATAATTCGAAGCTCTCGCCTCGCTTCTGCTGAACTAATTCTACTTCAACAGGAAACACAATAATTCGAAGCTCTCTTCTCACTTCTACTGAACTAATTCTACTTCAACCGGAAACACAATAATTCGAAGCTCTCTCTTCACTTCTGCTGAACTAATTCTACTTCAACAGGAAACACAATAATTCGAAGCTCTCTCCTCACTTCTACTGAACTAATTCTACTTCAACAGGAAACACAATAATTCGAAGCTCAAATATACAATGAAGAAACTCATCATCATGTAGCATTTCCTTGGCTGAACGTCGCTCTCATAACAGCCGATCTGTAAGACTATCGATCTTAAGCTATAACTCCCGCATCTGTCGCTGTCATCACAGGACCTCCGCGATGATTAAGAAACTATTATATCATTTTCCATGACCATTGTCTTTCTGTATTTGACTTTGTAGAGAAAATGTACAATATATTCCTTTTTTAACATGTACAATGGAACAGTTTGTTATACATGAATTTTCATGTTTTACTTATTCGGTCTTTGTCTTGAAAAGGACGTTGTGACGATGTGTCGTAGTTTACGATATACGAGTTTGCGATACATGCGCATTTCAACCCGACATACGATTCCAGCTGCCTTTTTTTTAGTACTGGGCTTACCATCCCTCTGCGATCTCTATCCCTTGATCAGACTACATTAGGGATAGTACAGCATGTTTCCAGGGTCGACACTTGGAGGTGGAATATGGTCTTTATCAGCTATGATTCGCTGATCCTGATGCAAGCAGCCATCTATGAGTCGCTGGCTGCTGTCAGCGAATGCACTGCTCCATCTTGGTCCCATATGCATGATTTAGACCCGACATTTTAAATGTATATTTGTTTTTATTAAAACAAAAGCATTTAGACTAACAATAAAACGATAAAAAAGATAAAAATGTCCGGTACTTGCGTCTTAATTCACCCTAAACAAAAGAAATATATATTTTTACCACCAAATTTGTTTAGGAAGTGACGTCATAAAATAATACATTTTTTAAACTGTTTGGCGTATAAAACATTCTGCTAGAATAGACGAGAATTTCTGCTATCGCTGCCACTTATTCCTGCCGTCTTAGCAATGAATTTCTTGAATTTGTCAATGTTGGTCCATGAAAAGGAGAGTATCATTCAGTTTCTACTGCACCATGGTATTATCCGTGCTATCAGACGATATTCTTCTGCGTACACAGTCAGACAGTAACCATTATTTTCTCGAAAAAAGCGGCGGTCATCCTGAGACTCTCGCCACTGCCATAGAGCTTGTCTTGCAGTTCCACTGGCAATGGCCACATCTGCTCTCTCTGATCCTCGTATGTCGGGCAGTTCTGCAGCAGATGTTCAGTGGTCATTTTACCAGTACCGCACGGGCATTCGTCGGTACACCCTATCTTCAATTTGTTGAATAGGTGGTACCTCAGTCTGTTGTGGCCAGTGCGAAGTCTGAAGACAACGACCTGCTCTCTTCGGTTCAACTGGTAATAGGCATCGTTTTTGGTGTAACCAGTATGTTCGGTTTCCCATTTGGTCATGTATTTTGCTTTGATAAGCCGTTTTGACTCTTCGTACGTCATACTGGTATCTGTTTGTGGTAGCCTTGCACCTTCTTTTGCCAGTCTGTCTGCCTCCTCGTTGCCTTGGATGTTGCAGTGTGACGGAACCCACTGTACCACTACCCTTTTTGGTGCGGACTGCTGGCACAGTTTGCAGAGTGCTGCTCTTAAGTCATTAAGCTCAGTGTTTTTCTGGCTTTTTAGCGCTGTGACTACTTCGAGAGCATCTGTCAGCAGGACTATATGGCTCTCATTTTCACTGTGTGTTACCATTTCTTCCACTGCCGCCCTCAGTGCCTCTGCCTCTGCTCTGAAATTGCTTGTGTACTTACCAGTAGCGAATGACAGTGTTATTTTTCTGCCATTTGGTAGGTTCAGGAATGCTCCTGCCCCTCCGTTCTGTGTAGTGTTTGTTACAGAACCGTCGGTGTATGCATGGGTCCAGTCCATGCTTGGGTAGCTTTTCGTTATGAAGCTTAGGGTAGTGTCTCTCCTTTCTTTTTCACTCTGGCAGTTTTTGTTTGCAATACCTGGTATATTTTCTACCACCTCTGGAAATATATCCTGCCTCCAAGTAGGTTTTCTTACAGTAGTGATGGGTTTTGGTGTTGTTAGTGCGTTTATGGGATCTTCGTGCATCTTTGCTTTGGCTATTTCTGCAAAGTTTCTCCGCTTTAGTTTCCCATTTCCCAAATTGTTTAGTCTCTGGTACATTGGATGGTCCGTCAGTCTTCTGAGTTTCTCTGACTGCAGCTGGGCTCTGCAGTCTCTTCTATCGGTCATGGATTGCAGTTTTGTAATCTTTTCAAGTTCTACAATTGGCGTTGACTTCATGCCACCTGTTATAATTCTCATGGCTTGGTTTTGAAGTTTGTTAACTTTATCGAAGTTCGCCTTCGCTGCGGTTGTCCATGCCGCAATGCCATACTCGAGAACTGGTCTCACTCTTCCAGTGTACAGTTTCTTTAGTATGCCTCCGTCTGCTCCCCAGCTTGTGTCAGCAAGTTTCCTCATGATCGCCATTCTTTCTCTGGCTTTCATTCGGTTTCTCTCAATCTGACTTTTCCATGTCATGCGCCGATCAAATGTGACTCCCAGATAGGTTGGGTTGTCGTTTGGCTGCAGGATTTTGCCATTTAGCCTTAATTTGGTACTTTGGGGTTTTAATGAGAGCGAGAATATTGTGCTCGTGGTTTTCTCCTCGTTTATTTTGACCAGCCATGAGTTCGCCCATTCTTCCAGCGATGTTAGGGCCGTCTGCATCCGATTTCTTGCTATGGTGAGATTCTTTTCAGAGGTCCACATAGCCAGATCGTCTGCAAACATTGAACTATGGACTCTTCTTGGTATATTTTCTGTAATATCGTTTATATATACCAGGAAGAGTGTGGGTGACAATACTCCCCCTTGGGGTACTCCCTGCTCGAGTGTCACCTTTTTGCTCATCTGCCCTTGTACTTGGACTCTGGCCGTTCTTTGTTTGAGGTAGTGGTTGATCCACTTGTACATCTTCCCACAGACATCACTTCTTCTTAGCTTGACTCTAAGTCCATCCTTCCAGACTTTGTCAAATGCCTTTTCCAGATCCACCCAAACAGCTACTGTGTGTTTCTGTGCCTGGTAGGCATCTTCTATCTCCTGGGCTATGAGGATGACCTGGTCCTCAGTGGATCTGTGCTGTCTAAAGCCGGCTTGCTGTGGAATTAGTATTCGTTTTTCTTCCAGATGCCACATCAGTCTAGTGTTTATCATCCGTTCCATCAGCTTGCCGACACAGCTCATTAGGCTTAAGGGCCTGTATCCATTTGGATCTGTTTTGTCCTTTCCTGTTTTTGGTACTGGTACCAGTATTGCATCTTTCCATGCCTGGGGTACAATACCCCTTTTCCAGCTTTGGTTCAGGACTGATAGTAGTTTTTTCTTCGCTGTTTGGCCCAGCCCCATCAGCATTTCGTTTGTTATCCCGTCTTTTCCGGGAGATTTCCTTTTCTTTAGTGTTCTCATAGCCTCTTCCATTTCGCGCATTGTTAGTTTGGCCATCATGTGCTCTTCAGGAGCCGTATTTATGTTTTCGTGTCCCTTTAGCTCTTCGCTAATGTCTGTATGCTTATCTGCAGGGACCTCGATGTGGTTTGCTCTGGCATAGTGATCGACAAAGGCGTTTGCGGCTTTCTTACCTGTGATCATTTCTCGCCCTGCTTGATAGTAATTTGTTTATTTGACGGGGTTTCGTCATTCATGGCTCTGACTAGCTTCCATAGCTTGTTCCCTTCTTTGTCCAGGTTTAAACTTTCCGTTTTATTTTTCCAACTTTCTCTTGCTGTTTGCTTGAGAGTGTGTTTGTACTTCGCCGCGGCGGATTTGAGGGCGATGTTTGCCTCCATGGATTTTTCTCGTTCTGCCATGTTCCTAGCATTTGTTACTGCATCTTCCACTTTCTGTAACTCATCATTCCAGTAGGGCTTATAGTTTTTCCTAGCTCCTCTTGGGATGGTTTCAGTGGCGGCTTGCATTATTGCCTTGCTTAGGCTCTCTACCATGGGCTTCATTTTGGTGTTTCGTGTGTTGATGGTTTCACACAGCCCATCTGTCAGGATTGCAAATCTGTCCCAGTCGGCTCGTTTGTAATTCCAACGTGGGAGCGGTTTTGTTTCCTGTGGGCCTACTTCCATGTCAATGGTTAGCCTGATCGGCCTGTGGTCGCTACCTGTATCAGACGATATAATAGCAACTATGTTACCTAACTGTAACCTTAACCATAGCCAAAAATCTAAAACCTAAACCTAACCCTATAAAAGTAACTCTAACCGTAACCCTAAACTTCGCAAAACTGAATATAAACATCTTTTCTACACTTGTATCGTTATCTAAGTCTTTAATTATTTATTTTAAATGAAATTATATTGACCAGGCCTTCCCTTAGCCCGAAAAGGAATGTCACGTGACGCACGATGAGAACCAAGGGAACTGAGGGATTAATTAAGACGTAAGTATCAAATGTCCTTCAGCCATACATGTAACTGAAATTTACGATGGTGTTTAAGATTGAAGTCTTTGTCTAAGATATTTCTAGTGGCATATACGAAAGCTGAGTTGGTAACTGGTTGCACGGTCGATATCCTAGAGGATGACAAATGTTTATAAGGTCAGGAGCCAGGTAAAAACAAACGTAGAAGCCACGCTAGATGAAAGGACACACCTCGATTGGGGTTATTGTGTGACACTGGTCCTGAAATGTTAGGCGCCATAGCGATATTACTAGGCGCCGTGGCGACTTTGCCCCAGCAATTTATCCTGCTAAGTGATATCCTATCCCGCAGAAACTAGAAGACATGTGAGAGAAGAAAAATACCCATAGACCCCACACATAGTAGGACAGGGGTGATTAACTCTTTACAGTCCAAATTGTCTATTGCCGTTAACTAGAGTAGCCTCCCGATTTATCTTAATTCCCATGTCGTTTATTAATTTTATATCATCGTATTTAGGAACATTTTATTTATAAACAAAAAGCTGTATCTTTATATTTAAAATCCATAATTTTAGTTTCAATGACTTTTTCATTTGTTAACCATGAAACATAAAATTACTGTTCGTGTCATGGATATTAAGACTAATATCTTGTAAATTAGGTTGGATTGTAAATGGTTAAGCCTAGTCAGGTCATTCAATAGGGTTTGAATGCCTCTATGTTTCTTGTTTACTCTTTACCAAGCAAAGGACCACATATAGCTAACCATCTTGAATAAAGAATGCGTCAAATGACGGTACGTAGTTTCTACAGCGCTATGTTTAAAGCAAAAATTCAGATCTGTTTTACGATATGCGACGAACGGGAAATATGGAGTCAGGCTCATATTATTTGGTGACCAGCAGCACACAATAGGTGATGTGGTCAGTATCACGTCGACCGCCTTTATTTCCCAAATTGCTATGATACCCAATTTCTGGGTCTGGGTCGACCACTGGGTAGACCCCAGAAGCCGGTTTGCGAGTTCCGCGAGTTCCTGATCGCTTCTCTAGAAAGCCGATGCACTGAACACCGCGTTACAGTTCCTCAGAGCAATATGTTTGACATAACAGCGGTTACGTGTCGAGCGGTGGCTTATCGAAAAGCAGCTATTAGCTGTGTAGAAGAATCTCGTTGCTATTATTAAAGTGTACAACACATTTCCTTTACACGATTCTATCGGGACTGCACGGGTAGATGGTTATGTATCAATTTAGAAGTACTGCAAAGTCTGTGGCGGGCAGTCTTACATCTTGTCTTATCTTGTCTCGCGTTGTCTTGTCTTGCCCAGCTGTCTTGTTTTGTATTGTCTTGAGTTGTCAAGCAATTCCTTGTCTTATCTTGTCGTGTTTTGTCCTGTTTGTATTTTGTTGTTTTGTCTTGTCTTGTTTTGCCTTGAATCCTGTCTTGGCGTGTTGTTTTGTCTTGTCTTGTCAAGCCTTTCCTAATCGTATCGTCTCTTGCTTAGTCTTGTCTAGTTGTTGTCTTGCTATGTCTTGTCTCGTTATGTCTTGTCTTGCTAAGCCTTTCCTTGTCTTGTCCTCCTGTTTTGTAATGTCTTGTCTTATTTTTTCTTGTCTCGTTTTGTCTTGTCGAGCCTCTCCTTAGCTAACCGTATCTTGTTTTGTCGTGTCTTGTTTTGTATTGTCTTGCATAGCATTTTCTTGTCTTGTCCTCCTGTTGTATATTGTCTTGTGTTATTTTGTCATGTCTTGTTTCGTGTTCCTTTTTTTGTTTTGTCTTGTCGAGTCTCTTCTTGTCTTATCTTCTCTTAACTTCTCTTGTTTTGTCTTGTCAAGGCTTTCCTTGTCGTGTTCTGTTTTGTCTTGTCGAGCTCTGCCTTGTCTTGTCGAGCTCTGCCTTGTCTTGTCGAGCTCTGCCCTGTCTTGCCTTATGACTTGACTTATTTTATATTACTTGTATTGTCTTGCTGAATCTTTCCTTGTTTTTATCTTCTCTTGTCTTCCCAAATCTTTTCTTATTTTTGCGCCATACAAAGAATAATGCGACCACTGCAGCTTCCTGAAGCCAATTTCAAAGCGCTTACGTGTGTTCGGGTAGTGGTGATCTTTGTACCGATTCATTTTATCATTATAAGGTTGCCAAGCTCATACCCTGTTTAATCGCATTTTGCGACGTATGAAGACACATCAGTGCTATTCTGTTTTCCCTAGGCGCAACTCATAAAGTTTTACACTAACTTATTGTAAACAACTTTCAATAGTCCATCGTCACAGAATCCGATCCGATATAATTTGCTCATAACACCTGGTTTCCTCCTGACACATAAACTGAATCTGATAAAGAGACAAAAACTACCGGCCCTTATCATCCAACCGGAAATAATGGCAGCAAAGGTCGTGACAAATTATCAATTTTACGACATACATTTTGTTCGGAAGCGGAAATGGCAAATATTTGACATCTTTTGGTGTGGGCGGTAGACCGCTGTTTTACTTGTCAATGTTCCAAATGACAGCACGCGCCAGTAGGTCACTTGTGTACAGACTAAACCGATAATTGGTGGGAGCGGTGACATTTACTATCAGGTTTCCGCGAAAAGGAGGATGCAGACTTAGCTAAGTGACACGGTTGAATTCAGTTGTAAACCGTCTATAACAGAGCAGGACAAATTCCAGGCGCCAGGTCGCATTGTTGCCTAGAAATGATGATGTGGTGCTAAACATTCAGAACCAGTGTCGGATCTGCTCGCACAATTTCCCCAATTGCGTATATCCCCCACATTTTTAAGCGACACAAAACATAATGGTTTTCCTGCGTTATTTCCTCTTTCTGTCAACTTGCAAGGTCAGACTGCAAGCATCATGTTACGCACCATCGAGTGCATAACACAACTATGTACGCATGACACAAATATGTAATAGCAGAAATATGTAAGGATAACACAGATATGTAAGCATAACACAAATAAGTAAGCATAACACAAATATGTAGTGTCATAAATATGTAAGCATAACACAAATATGTAAGCATACCACTAATATGTAAGCATTACACAAATATGTAGCATAACACAAATATGTAAGCATAACACAAATATGTAATAGCAGAAATATGTAAGGATCACTGGATTACTGGTTACGCCGCTGCGGGTCCCAACTTCGTTTCCATTGTCTTCTGTTCTGGGCCACTGTGGGCCAGTGGGTGATACGTTTCCCGTCTGTTTTGGGCTACGGTGGGCCAGTAGGTGATAAGTTTCCCGTCTGTACCATCGTAGATATTGTTCGAGGGAGTCGGCCCAGCTCGTAGGTGGTCTTCCCCGTGGTCGTCATCTGTCTCGTGGGCACCAGACTGCTGTCGCTGTGCTCCAACGGTCATCAATTCTCCGAAGCAGGTGACCAGCCCAGCAATGCTTTGTCTTGTCTGTGTGGATAACTGCATCCTTCACCAATAACGTTTGGATTCCATATCTTTTGTAAGATTCAATGTTTTTTCGGCATAACACATTGCAGGTAGAACTATGTAAGTATTACTTTAAAAAAAAGGGATCAAGATGCTGAGCAGCGCATGAGCTGCAGTGGTCAGCGACCCATAATAGCTGACTGCTTGCGTCAGGGCCAGAAAACCAGAGCTGCCAAGACCCTTCTACACCTCCACGCGGTGATCCTCGATAACAGGCTGCAGCAGGGCAGACTGGCTAAGGAGAAGGGATCAAAGAGGGAATGCTAACCCGGTACTCAAAAAATGCTTGCGGAAGTCGGATGTGTTGGACCGAAAGGTGCAAATATCGCAGTCAATCTGTAAACTACGACACAACGCATTCCGTTCTCTGGACTACGTTCTGCTACTTAAACCCTTTCAGGGGTTGGTAGCGAAATATTTAGAACGAACGCAGAAGAAGAAGAAGACCATTTAAAAAAAAAACCCACTAAGATTGCACATCTATAATTCATATTTCCAAGAATAATTCATTAGTATCCGTGTTGTACAACTTTGTGAGAAACTTTCCATCCAGCACAATACGGGGCTCCTACATTTTGTACCTAGATCCTGAACAACTTTGCCCCAGCCTAAAACATCGTGTTCTAAACACATCTGTCACCCTTTGGGCTGTCATGTAGCTTGCTGCAAGTTAGTGGTGCTTTGGTTGAATAGAAAAAAGGTCACGGATATCTTCAAAGCATGTCGTAAAAAGCGCGACTACATACGGTTGTGCCTTGGGGTTAGCAACCTCATCATGTAATGACAATTCTTGGTAATGAAGCCAACGCTGTAAATGAGGCTTTCTGAAATGGACCAGCTATAGTGGTTGCCATATTCTTCAATCGGCGCAGAATTATGGCATCAATAAAGTAATTGAGTAACGGGTAGTGAATTGGTTAGGATATCAGCCATATAGTTAGAAAGGTATGCGTTAATGCGATAGGTTTATTGTTTATGTCAGAGCGAAATAACAAACCTAGTCTGCATACTGCGCGGCGACTTCATCTTCTTCTTTATTTTCTTCGTCTTCTTCTTCTTCTTCTATTTCTTCTTCTTCTTCCTTTTCTTCTTTTTTGATCAACTGATGCTATGCTACTAGCACGATGAGATCCACGGAGGAGACTGTGTGTTTCAGGTCTTCACCCATTCCCTACACATTATCGGCTACGATAGCTATTTCAGGCCACACTGCAGCTCTTTGGTCAGCATAAGTAGGGCAGTCCTGCAGGAAATGTTCTGATGTGTACGTGGGAGCTTCGCAATCGCAGTTGGCGATGTCTCTAAGACCCATTCTGTGGTGGTGGACCTTGAGTCATCAATGTCCCGTTCTTAGACTACAGATTGTTCTTTGCGCATCTCTGGAAAGTTTGTCTCACATGAGTTTCACAACAAGAATTTCACAACCAGTTTCACAACCAGAGTTTCACTATAATAGTTTTACAACAAGAGTTTCACGACCAGAGTTTCCCAACAATAGTTTCATAACAGGAGTTTTACAAACATAGTCCTGCCGAAGACGGATGTGTCGGAACGAAAGTTGCAAATAGCGCAGTCAAGCTGTAAACTTGCAACACAACGCATTCCGTTCTCCGGACTACATTCTGCTACTTGCAAAGCTCTGTTCAGAGCTTGGTAGCGGGAGATTGAGAATGAACGCAGAAGAAGAACAACCATAGTTAAACAAAAAAAGAGTTTCACATCCAGAGTGTCACATCCATAGTTTCACAACAAGAGTATCACAACCATAATTTCACAACAAGTGTTTCACAACTATAGTTAAACCAAAAAAAAAAAGAGTTTCCCAACCAGTTTCACAATACAATATTAGGAAAGAGCGTTGTGCAAGAACTACCATACTAGCGCAGGGTGGAAATAAGCGAAAGTGCATGTCACTAACTACAACCTAGAGCAGACTAACAGAAGAACTGCAGCACGCACGCAGACAATCCTTATAAGGTCTCAACCCCGCCAACAAATCTACACAAAGACTTAGACGTCATATCAAAGCCCACCACTCTGCCAGTGGTTGAGAAGACCTATCTTTGTTCAAGAAACAGTGCACCGTTCAAATGAACACTCAAGTGCTTTGGTGCAGGGCAGTTGAAAAATGGTGGGATCTACATTATCACAAAGAGGTTCGACAGGAAGGATGATAGTGTAGTAGTGGCATGTAGGATGGTAGAGTAGTATTGGCATGTAGGATGATAGTGTAGTAGTGGCATGTAGGATGGTAGTGTAGTATTGGCATGTAGGATGATAGTGTAGTAGTGGCATGTAGGATGAAAGTGTAGTGGCATGTAAGATGATAGTGTAGTAGTGGCATGTAGGATGATAGTGTAGTAGTGGCATGTAGGATGATAGTGTAGTAGTGGCATGTAGGATGACAGTGTAGGGGCATGTAAGATGATAGTGTAGTAGTGGCATGTATGATGATAGTGTAGTAGTGGCATGTAGGATGATAGTGTAGTAGTGGCATGTAGGATGATAGTGTAGTAGTGGCATGTAGGATGATAGTGTAGTAGTGGCATGTAGGATGATAGTGTAGTAGTGGCATGTAGGATGATAGTGTAGTAGTGGCATGTAGGATGATAGTGTAGTAGTGGCATGTAGGATGATAGTGTATTATTGGCATGTAAGATGGTAGTGTAGTATTGTCATGTAGGATGATAGTGTATAATTGGCATATTAGTTTATTAGTTACCCATTGCAAGGGATGATGGTGACGTCATCAGACAGTTTTGTCTGTTTGCCAAATTCCGCTGTATGTGGATTATAGTCAGCAAGTAACTGCCTTCGTCATCAACCCCCCTTACTCTCTGGTCTCGAGCTACCTTGAACCAGTGGCAAGACATAAGTCAGCATATCTGGAGGTAACATAGGATGCATACACTATGGTACCACTTCCCCTGAGGCCAGACATCGCTCGCTTTATTACAGAAGGCCGTGGACCAGGGGTCGCTTGAAAACTTGCGGGATGCGATCGCCCACCGTTTCCTTTGATCGCTTTGAGAAACCAGTCCCTGACCTCTCGAACACAGCGACCCCCGTGTGGCATGTAGGGGGATAACATGTTGTTAAAGAAGAAATATATATAGAGAGAAAGCAGTAATTTGATTCTAACCAATCCCAAATCCCAATCTATTAAAAACATAAGTATTACAGCACACACAGGCTTGACCAATCATGGAAATCCCAGTCGCAGTGCCAGGAACTCCCGGCGCGAACTTCAATTAAACTTGAGATTTAGAAAGGTCAGTCTGTTGTTGGCAGTTACAGCTGTTGTTCCCATTAACTGGGTCTAAAATATCGAGCCGTACTAACTTAGTCGCTCGCTCTCCTTCTGGCCTGATGTGTAGTGGTAATATTATCTGGGGAAAACCATCTTATAAACTCCGCATCTAGGAGGCGTGCGAGAACATCGACGGAAATAGTTATTTTAAACCATTTCATTTGGTCGTGACCAGCATATTTGTTTATAGTCAGTCCGTCCACATAAACATACATACAACAAAACATATTTAGGGTACGCTCATAAAGACCGAGTCAGTGAAAATGGGGAAACGAAAAGGATTTAGGGATGGATGGTGAAGTGAAACTGGTACAGAAATGAAAGATTTAAGCGTGAAACTGCTTAGTGTGAAGTGGCATTTTGACACTGAAACACAGCTGTTTGCGGAAACTATCACTCTTATCTGTTAAATGTGATACAGTAAAATGAGAGTTAATAAAAAGTTTTATCGGAAATCAGAAAAAGTAGCGTAGAAGATGGAGACAAAGAGGAGACGACATGAATTGAAGCAGGTAATTGTGTAATTGAATTTTCGTGGAACGGAGAAATGAACTTCGGTTATTGGTCTTGTGCAGACATTAGAAACGGGTTTTATCCTTCAAGTCTTGTCTTGGAAGGAGGATAATATTAACACATATTGTAATAATTTCTGGTCTGTCTTGGAAGGAGGGAAATATAAACAGGGATTGTAATTATATCTGGTCTGTCTTGGAAGGGGGGAAATATAAACAGGGATTGTACTCATTAATTCTGATCTGTCTTGGAAGAAGGGAAATGTAAACAGGGATTGTAATTATATCTGGTCTGTCTTGGAAGGAGGGAAATATAAACAGGGATTGTAATTATTTCTGGTCTGTCTTGGAAGGAGGGAAATATAAACAGGGATTGTAATTATATCTGGTCTGTCTTGGAAGGGGGTAAATATATACAGGGATTGTAATTATATCTGAACTGTCTTGAAAGGGGGGAAATATAAACAGGGATTGTAATTATATCTGGTCTGTCTTGGAAGGGGGGAAATATAAACAGGGATTGTACTCATTAATTCTGATCTGTCTTGGAAGAAGGGAAATGTAAACAGGGATTGTAATTATATCTGGTCTGTCTTGGAAGGAGGGAAATATAAACCGGGATTGTACTAATTAATTCTGGTCTGTCTTGGAAGGAGGGAAATATAAAAACGCTGTGAAAACCAACTGAGTTGCTAGTAACAGAGATGTGTGACGCAAAGAGACCGTGAACATGATAACGAGAAGTTGTGATAGAGAAGCACATTGCATTGCCGCATCCCAAACAGCGAAGAAGCTGGCAATTGTCAAGGAAGGCAGAAAGCTATCTTAGCGGGATAGAAGTTAAACTTACCAAGAGATAAAGGTGTTTATCAAAGTGTAGATACAGGAACGAGTGGGCGGCAGAGAATTCAGGTCTGAATATAATTTAGGAATATTGTCAGTTCAAAGAAATCGAAAGCAACGGAAATCGTCAGACTTTGCACAAACCTTGATGGCGTCTATTCAACAAACGAAGGATATGAACTAAATATGTGTGTAATCGTCCAAATTCACACACATGCAGACACACAAACAAACACACACAGACACACACAAACAGGCAAGCTGACACGTGAAGCGTAATAGCAATTAAATGAATACACATGTCACGTGTTGTAGCAAGTCAATGAGTACACATATGTCACGTGTTGTAGCAATTCAATTACTACACACATGTCACGCTAGTATCATGTCAACACATACACAAATTTAATTTATATCAAGTCAATTCTTTCCCATACGTCAAGTTTAGTAGTAGCATGTAAGTGCATTCACACATGTCAAGTTTAGTAGTAGCATGTATGTGCATTCACACATGTCGAGTTTAGTAGTAGCATGTAAGTGCATTCACACATGTTAAGTTTAGTAGTAGCATGTAAGTGCATCCACACATGTCAAGTGTAACAGTAGTTTGTCTATACGCATACATATAGTTATACTGCACATGGGACGACGGGGAATTAGACCAACAGTAATTAGGTCATCGCTGGAAAAGCAGTATAACAGAGTGAAGTTCGAGAAAATGGAGTCCAGATTGAGGTCAAGAAAGTAGAGCAGCACATCGTTCTGCTAGCGAAATCTCTCTTTGATCTTTGGTAGTCGAAAATCCGGCAAAGAGGGCAGGAACTGACTAGATGAAAGAGAAGCTTTTCCTGGAACAGTTAGATAAGGATGAAAGCGACTTTGATGCGACTCATTGATCATGGAAGGGGGATTTAGTCCTGGACGTCATGTCTGCTTTTATTCATTCATTACTCACCCAAAGAAATTAGCTTATTTTCTTTTCTTAAGATTTTTACTTCCATTGGCCTTTCAGAAGAAATCATGCGCCAAAGCAATATTTCAGCTTTTGAAGAGTGGCTTATATTTGCGAGGAGTTAAAAAAAATAACCTGAATATTTTTTGAAATAACAATGGGCTATATTACGAGTATTGTTAACTACTCTTCCAAGAAATTATATTTTAATGACCAGATTGTTATTTTAATATACCATTTCTCATCCAGTACGATATGTTTAACACGGAGTAGCGGTGCTAATATCTACTCTAGAGCGACAAACAGCAGAGCATTTCTTGTCCAGTACGATATGTTTAACACGGAGTAGCGGTGCTAATATCTACTCTAGAGCGACAAACAGCAGAACATTTATTGTCCAGTACGATATGTTTAACACGGAGTAGCGGTGCTAATATCTACTCTAGAGCGACAAACAGCAGAACATTTATTGTCCAGTACGATATGTTTAACACGGAGTAGCGGTGCTAATATCTACTCTAGAGCGACAAACAGCAGAACATTTATTGTCCAGTACGATATGTTTAACACGGAGTAGCGGTGCTAATATCTACTCTAGAGCGACAAACAGCAGAACATTTCTTGTCCAGTACGAAAACCGTCAACTCTAAAATCCGTGTAGTTATATGGCTCTGAAATATGAAGGACAACATAGGTTTTTTGGGAAAAGGTACAGACTGTCGTGAATGGTTGTCTGGGCAAAATACAAGGGTGGAAAAGTTACGACAAGATCACCAACGTGGAACTGATTGGAAAAGTTGAACAAATACCAGTGGGGCATTCAAAACGGAGGAGGCAATGGTGATGGATAGGCCACACAATACGGAAACCAGTGGACAACATAACCATACATGGTCTGTTCTGGAATGGACAGGGCAAGAGAAGTAAAGGAAGACCAAGATACTCATGGAAGAGAGAACTGGAGGTAAAAGTCAAAGCACCAAACATGACATGACTCATGATAGAAAGACTTGGCGAGTATTTGTTGACGACCTATGCTCCCCAGGGAGCTGACAGGTTTTTGATTGATTGATTGATTGACGAAATATGTAGTGGTACTAATATTTGCCATAGAGTATCATATACCTGAATGCACATAAGATATAGCTAATTGATCATGGGCGTATCATTTGCTGGTTTGTAGATTGCATGAGATCTTCACGCCCAAATGGCATCCGGGTTGAAATGAATAACACCACCGTAACCGTCCAAGCATGCGGTAAAACGCGACAAAGGAGAATTGTGCAATGACTAGCAACTCCATCATGTAAAACCATTGCTGATGAAACCGCCACTACAATGTTAGAATACAGGGCTTCGTGTAAAGGTTTTTCCTGTAATTGTGGTTAAATCCTTAACATGGAACGAAAAGGTGAGTTAACAAATTAATCAGTTAAATAATTAATCAATAAATCATGAGGTCTTCAAAATATAATAATACATCAGTTGGTGTGGGCCTACTAAAAAGCTTTACGTTTCTGTTTAAGGTCCTCAATACTGTTCTGATGTGGCCCTCTAAGTAGTCCAAATTTGAAACACCCACAGTTAGAGTAATAGCTTGTTTTCTATTTCATTAAATCCAATTAGAGCATAGAGCCTCAATATCACTCACTAGCCATTGATTCATGCAGACACTAGGAAGATTTGGACAAAAGTTCACTCACTAGCCATTGATTCATGCAGACACTAGGAAGATTTGGACAAAAGTTCACTCACTAGCCATTGATTCATGCAGACACTAGGAAGATTGCGACAAAAGTTCACTCACTAGCCATTGATTCCTGCAGACACTAGGAAGATTTGGACAAAAGTTCACTCACTAGCCATTGATTCATGCAGACACTAGGAAGATTGCGACAAAAGTTCACTCACTAGCCATTGATTCATGCAGACACTAGGAAGATTTGGACAAAAGTTCACTCACTAGCCATTGATTCATGCAGACACTAGGAAGATTTGGACAAAAGTTCACTCACTAGCCATTGATTCATGCAGACACTGGGAAGATTGCGACAAAAGTTCAGCCTGTCAAAGACAAAGTTAGAACACACCGACTATGCATGTGATCTCTGACAGTGTGACATTTCTGTCCGTGATTACTCTAACGATGGCTGTGTCGCTGGACGATTCTACCGGCTAAATCAGGAAAATTGCAACCCATTTTCATGCCTACCGCTAGAAACAAAACGCTAAAAGGATCAGGCGAAGCGTGCGCGATGTTCAGAAACGTGTGCTTAAGGTGACATCGCGATAAACTCTGGAATCTGGGGTTACCAGGGGTCAGGGTTGACTTGATGTTATGTTATATATTTATTCTATTTTCGGCATTCCAAAGTAGGTCGAGTTTTGATTTGTGCATTCGTTTTAAATAATCAATGGAGCTTATATCCAATCAGGGTTACTGTATTTCGTGTTTCTGTTTTACCTGAGATAAACAGAGGTTCAAGGAATAGTTACGCTATAACCTATCAACCATATTTCGTGTTTCTGTTTTACCTGAGATAAACAGAGGTTCAAGGAATAGTTACGCTATAACCTATCAACCATGTTGTAAGAGACGATTGAAGAAGGGTGGGCATAGGACTGGCTAAATTATCACGTAGATACTGTAAGGGACGTAAAAGGATACGTCTGTATGCTATGGTGTTGAAGAGCAGCTAAGTCGTCAGACTAAACAGGGTTGTTTATGGGGTTTGCTAAACTACCATGTATCAACTACAAGCCACATAAAAGTAGACCTCTACAAACCATGTGACGAGGAGCGACTTTGTCAAGTCAGACTAAAGAGGGTTGTTCGTTGGGATGGCTAGACTATTATGTATGAGCAGCAAGCCACATAAAAGAAGACTTCTTATAAATCATGTGAGAAGGAGCGTCTTCTTCTTCTGCGTTCGTTCTCTCACTCCCACTACCAAGCCCTGAACGTTCTCAATCTCTCGCTACCAAGCTTTGAACGTTCTCAATCTTCCGCTACCAAGCCCTAAACGTTCTTAATTTCTCGCTACCAAACCCTAAACTGCTACTTTGCAAGCAGCAAGATGTAGTCCGGAGAACGGAATGCGTTGTGTCACTAGGTTACAGCTGGAACGCAATATTTACATTTTTCGGTCCGACACATCCGTCTTCGGCCTTGTGACGAGGAGGAACTAATAAGAGAAGAATGTAATCTTGTCTTTGTTCTATGTGATTTACATGGCCTCGCAGAAAACAGGTATAAAATATCAATTACAGTATTCAGTACATTTTCTTTAATTCTCCGACAATTGTTTTTATTTATTCCTTCCTTCCACTATCTGTCTGTCCGTCTGTCTGTCGTCTCTCTCTCTCTCTCTCTCTCTCTCTCTCTCTCTCTCTCTCTCTCTCTCTCTCTCTCTCTCTCTCTCTCTTTCCACTTAAACCATTTTCAGAATTCTTGTTCCAGTTGTATCATCTCCATTATCTGTGTTATCATCCTATCCCTCATTACTCACGTTATTTTCTTCAGTTGTGTCGGAGATGATATCCCATGTTCTTGCCGCTTCCCTGTATTTATACTAACATCATCTACAACGGATTTCACTGTAAACAAGTAAATACATCACTTCCGTATCCATTACCATTTAAATCGTTACATTATTCTGTTTGGTTCTAGAAAATGGCCACCGACATATTCGTATTCTGTGTCAAAGTTTATGATAATTCTTGCCAAAAATGAAGTATTTTTTTTCATTTATGTTGTTATTTGTTCCTGGCGAAAGCTTTGTGGAAGTAAAGTTCGTATCGTTTTGTTTCTATCCGGACCTAATACCTGATTATCATTACCAACTGTTTGTATTTGTCGAGTAGTCTAATGAAATATAAAATGCAAAATCCAATGGTACGGCATCCCCAAAACTGACGCTTTGTAGAAATCAAAAACAAATGGCAGATAATAGTTCTCGTTATTCTTGCGATACTTCCAATTAACATTACGCCCTTAATATGTTTGCTAGACCTGTTGGTTGCGTCTCACGGACTACAGCGTACTAAGAGTGAACGTAACACAAAAACACACACAATTATTAACTTCACTAGGATTACAGAAGCGATCACCAACGATTGAAGTTGCACGTATATGTATCACTAAATTGACAAATTAAAACAGTTTAAAAGAAGCAGCTAACATTTCTTAAAAAATATAGTAACACAAGTAAAAATATACATTTTTTTGTTTACGAAAACAGAAATGTGAACTGCTATGCTGTTTTTATTTTCCAGTCTTCACAACCTCTTTTTTTTAGTCAAAAAGCTGGAACACGTCTGTAAAACTGAGTTGGAAGTTTTCTAATTTGCCTTAGTTTCACTATGTCTCACCACTGACTGTCTCCGTCACATTCCGGTTTTAGCGTGACGTATCTCCAAACACAGGGGGCGCCATTACTGGCAAAGGTTGACACTGATTACGTTCAATTGAGACGGCTGCGAGTTTACACCGCTGAGCCCATTAGAAGGGGATGAGGTTCTATCTTTTGTGAGGGACGACATTTGATAAAACAAGTTCAGTTTGTGTGTGGAGGTCTAAAATGACAATCTAGTAGAAGGGGTGGGTGGTGGAAGAGAGGAATGGGGAGGGGCGGATGTACTAAGAGTGTCCTGTTCTTCTTCAAGCAATTACGCTTCAAATATTGAAGCATGGATTCGACACTGTATGTAGTCCACATTTTGCTCCAAATGTCGTAGTATAGATCCGACACTGCATCTGGCACTCCTTTTATCCCAAATGTCGAAGCATAGATTCGAAACTGCACATAGCGTACCTTTCGCCCCAAACATAGAAGTATAGATCCGACACTGCACATGGCCTACCTTTGGCCCCACACATAGAAGTATAGATCCGACACTGCACATGGCCTACCTTTCGCCCCAAACATAGACGTATAGATCCGACACTGCACATGACCTACCTTTCGCCCCAAACATAGAAGTATAGATCCGACACTGCACATGACCTACCTTTCGCCCCAAACATAGAAGTATAGATCCGACACTGCACATGGCCTACCTTTCGCACCAAACATAGAAGTATAGATCCGACACTGCACATGACCTACCTTTTGCCCCAAAGAAAGAAGTATAGATCCGACACTGCACATGACCTACCTTTTGCCCCAAAGAAAGAAGTATAGATCCGACACTGCACATGACCTACCTTTCGCCCCAAACATAGAAGAATAGATCCGACACTGCACATGACCTACCTTTTGCCCCAAAGAAAGAAGTATAGATCCGACACTGCACATGACCTACCTTTTGCCCCAAAGAAAGAAGTATAGATCCGACACTGCACATGACCTACCTTTCGCCCCAAACATAGAAGAATAGATCCGACACTGCACATGACCTACCTTTCGCCCCAAACATAGAAGAATAGATCCGACACTGCACATGACCTACCTTTCGCCCCAAACATAGAAGAATAGATCCGACACTGCACATGACCTACCTTTCGCCCCAAACATAGAAGAATAGATCCGACACTGCACATGACCTACCTTTCGCCCCAAACATAGAAGAATAGATCCGACACTGCACATGACCTACCTTTCGCCCCAAACATAGAAGAATAGATCCGACACTGCACATGACCTACCTTTCGCCCCAAACATAGAAGAATAGATCCGACACTGCACATGACCTACCTTTCGCCCCAAACATAGAAACATAGCTCCGACACTACACGTGACCTTCTACCCCAACCGCTGTTAATAAAATAAGAAAATTACCGTGGCAGCTTCGAAGGAAGGGCGCGGTTGCCGTGTCCATGCACACCCTTCTTTGGTCGTTATTTACGACATGCTAGAAAGTTAACAGTGGCTCTGTCGATGCACCCCTTTCGATGGTCGCCATTTACCAGAGGCTAGGAAGGTAACAGTGGCTCTATTACTTTCAGCCAGGGTATCACTAAGAGTAGTATCTTCGTATCAATCAGAGTAATATATTCAAATTCCACTCCGCTCTCCTCTGCCAATAGCAAGACCCACGTGACCACTCGGTTTTTTTTACCTCCATGTAGAAAGTGGCGTGAGAGTAAGTGCTTGTGAATTCTGTAACAGATTGGTTTAATCTAAGGGTAGCTTGTCATAACCACATCAACTGGAACAGTCACTCAGAAATCTTGCCATGAGCATGTATCTTACTAGAAATGTATACCATATGATGTGTCGCCTGTCGTGTGATGTGTCGCTGTAAACATATTTATCAATCATAGGAGTATAATTGTATCTGCTTGTGTGTATATATATATTTGTGTATGTGTATGTGTTGGTGTGTGTTAGTGTGTGGTGGTGTGGTGCCGTGCGGTGCGGTGTGTGTGTGTGTGTATGTATTACTAGAGAGAGGGAGGGTGCCCAAAGAAACGTTTTAAAGATGGTATGAGAGACTCACTGAAAAGGTGCCAGATAGACGTCGACACCTGGGAATGTCTTGGGCAAAACAGATCTGACTTTAGAAGCGCAGTGAAAGTGAATGTAGCTATCAGCGAAGACCATCGTGTTGTGAAAGCCCAGAGCAGACGCGAGACCAGAAAATCACGGACAGAGGGAACACCATCACCTGCTACAGACCTCGTGTGTCCGTTATGCAGCAGATGTTTTCATATCCGCATTGGCTTGTTCAGACACATGCGCACCCACACCAAACATGGAAATCTGTGACAAGGATGATGTCGGCGTTCCTCATTGACAACGATGGACAGCTATTATTATTATTATGTATGTATGTCATCACACACTCACACAAACACACACACACACAAACACACAAAGACACACACACACCCACCCAACCAAAAGCCCACACACAGACCCACCCAACCAAAATCCCACACACACACACACACCAACACACACACACACATCCACACACACACACCCAACCACCCACCCAAATCCCACCCAACCACCCACCCAAATCCCACACAAACCCACCCACACGCACACACACACACACACAAACACACACACATACATACATGTCTTGTCGTCAACATTACAAACATTTTCTCTACACAACCCGTTATCATGCAGATAAAATGAAGGACATCTATTAAATCTATGAAACCCCTCCAGCAACATCAATTACACATAAATAAAGGAGCAGTGAATTTCCAGGTAAACAACATAGAATGGAGTGGTATCTAGCCGGGCGTATGTAGCAAAATTATCACCTCTGATCAGAACTGGCCCTTTGATCAGGTGAGAGCTGGCCAATGAAAGGCCGAGATCCATCAGACAGCCCCCCCACCCACCCCCCCCCCCCCCTACAACTCCAGCTTGACTGCGCGGGGACGGCTTAGGGGAGCACGAACATCCCAATTGTCCGCGGGTCCCTTTTAGACCACAATACACGACTGAAATGCAACACTGGTAGTCTACAGTTTTCTGGGGTCGCTGTGGTCGAGAGTTCAGGCACTTGCCCCCAAAGGCGATGGACAGAAACGGTGGACTTACGAATTCCACAAGTATCATAGTGACCCCTGGTCTCACGGGAGGTGGGACCAGATTGCCTGCATCCTGAGTTGCCTCCAATCATCTTGATTAATGTCTTGTCACTTGTTTAAGGTAGCTCGGGACCAGAGAATGAGGTTGATGGCAAGCGCAATTTTTACCCCGCTATAATCGAAATACAACGCAAAGTAAAATCATCAAGACAAAACCATATACTGATGTGGCCATCATTGCTTGCGATGGGCAACTAATAATAATGTTGTGTGTATGTGAACCGGGGTCCCAGGCGGTTGTGCTAAGCTTGGCTTCATTTGCTTGTCGCTCACTACTACATGGATAATGTCAATCCTCTTCTTCATTAGCGACTGGCTGCTTTGAAAACAGCCCGTTTCCAGAGAGGAAAACGAAGAAGTTGAAGTGGAGGTCTTGGCCAGTATGTTTTGCCTGACCCTGACAAATATCCGTCCCCTATATATATATATATATATATATATATATATATATATATATACATACGTATGTACGAGAGGCGTTCAAGTCAAACCGATTTAAAAAAAATTATTTGTAAGGAAAAACATTTCAATTTATGCCATTTATTTTTCGATATAATCTCGTGCAACGTTAATGCACTTATCTCAGCGCTGAAGTAATGCTTGAAAAGCTTCAGTGTAGAAAGATTTGTCAGTAAGTCTGAACCATTGCAAGACAGCCTGTTTCACTTCGTCGTCAGTGTTGAAATGCTGACCTCCCAGGAAATTTTCTTCTTTTCCATCGATCATCTGATGCTATGCTTCTAGTCCGGCGAGGTTCACGAAGAATACTGTGCATTTCAGGTAATCAAGCATGTTCGCTTCCCCAGAACAGACTGCCTCTCTTTGGTCTGCTTAGATAGGGGTTGAAAATCAACATGAATGGTGCCGTTTGTTCCATCAAACACTCACCATCACTTTACCTGTAGACGGAATTTTCCTACATTTTTTGGGTACTAGTGATTGTGACTGTTTCCACTGCTTGATTGCTCGTTTCGATTCAGAAGTATAATGAAGTGCCCATGTTTCTTAACGTGTAATGAAGCGCCCAAGTTTATTCACTTCTAATGAATCGTCCAAGTTTCTTCACATGTAAAGAAGCGTCCAAGTTTCTTCACATGTAATGAAGCGCCCAAGTTTCGTCACCTGAAATGAAGCGATCGAAAAAGTCATGCCCTTCCATATCAAAGCGTTCCTTCAGTTCAGTGTAGGCTTGAACTCTTCTCTGCCGGTCAAAACCGGAAAGCTGTCTTGGCAGCCAACGTGCATTAACCTTCCGAAATTGCAAATGTTCATGAATAATAGTGTTCACCGTACACAGAGTAAGACTTCCCGCTTGTGCAATTTCGCGACATGTTATGTGTCCATTTTCAAGGAAAAGGAGTTGCACAATCTGTAAATTCACAGGAATGATTGTGGTGGGTTGAGAGCCACCACGGCCGGGATCATCACTCACAGATGTACGGCCTTCTCTAAAACGTTTACACCATTTAAATGTCTTACTGCGGCTGAATGTCTCATCACCGTATTGTGATTGCAGTCTTCTGCAAATTTCCACAAGTTCCACGCTTTCTCCTTTTTTCACAAGAAATTTCATCACAACACGCTCTTCCATGCAAGCACTAACAGTGTTATAAGTAATTTTTATTTATCTGTCATGTGACTGGCCCATGATTAATGGGCCACCTAGGAATAATAAGACACAAGTGTCCCTAACTAAAGATAGTAGTTCCAGTACGCTATAATCCATTCAGGAAGAACTTAACAAAATATCCCGGTTTGATTTGAACGCCCCTTGTATTTATATATATATATATATATATATATATATATATATATATATATATATATATATATATATATATGCACTCACACACATATACACACACAATAAGGCCGAGGAATGCGTGCTCTTAAAATATTTTTAAAATAATCAGCTGAAAAGTACCCGATTATGAAATTTTGTGTCAACTTCGGTAACAATTTCCTTTTTTTCGAATTTTGGCTTTCAGATATAGCATTTCAGACCAATGATTTTTTTCGCCTTGCAGGTAACAGAAATTACACTCAACTGCAATTCGTTTGCTACAAACTGGCGTTCACTGAAGACGAAAATACAGCACTAAAATGTATTTTCCACAAAACCAACATTATGATACAAAACGACTACTTACGGTGTTTTCAATAAAGAAATAGGCTTCTGGCGAACCGAGACATCTTTTGCAAAAGATGGACTAGCCGGCATTGTTGAACGTTGTAAAGGCGGTGACCGGACACCCACTGGTCTCACTTGTGATACTGATATTGCATTATGGCTTATGCAAAGTCAAGATGCAGGTCCGCGAACATAATATTTCCCAACGTCCCATTTTTTGCCAAAGGTTCCTTCACACAATCACCAAAAATGAACTTAGTTCAAATCTTTGAAAAAACATTTGGCGACAATGTTGTCAGGAAACAAAAAATAGAATTACGGCGTTCTTGGCGCCAAGATTTCTTGCCCCGCTTCCCAGAGCTGAAAGTCATATGTTTCACTGGCTGAAAAATGTTACTTTGGCCTACCAATAGCTAGAAAACCGCGTTGCCGCCTGAAGAAAAGAAAAGTATCTACCTATCAGTTGCTGGAAACAAAGACAAAGTTAAGCAAATCAGTAATAATTCTCTTACTGTCTCATCACATGGCCACATTGATCAACCTA
Source organism: Ariolimax columbianus (assembly GCA_036924085.1). NCBI lineage: Eukaryota > Metazoa > Mollusca > Gastropoda > Stylommatophora > Arionidae > Ariolimax > Ariolimax columbianus. The sequence goes on from JAVGWX010000002.1 coordinate 111,210,268, forward strand.
GCATCAAGAGATAGATGACGATTCCTACCGCAACGAATTGTTAATGAAGTGCCTTCTTCCTGACATGAAGAAAATGAAAGAATTCGTCATCTTCCAGTAAGACGGAGCGTCTGCTCATAAAGTGTCTTCTTTTTGACACGAAGTGTCAGAATTCTTCATCGTCCTTCAAAACGGAGCGCCATATCATCGTCCTATGGATACAGTTGCGCTGTTCACACCGGGGATACTCGCATTAATTGAATTGAATTTGAGGCATCCAAAATAGTCCAGATGGGAAATCCTTGAACAACGAGATTGCGGGTCGGTTGTAAGAGAATGCTTACCAATAGGAAATTGGCAAAATGGAGAAGGTTGAAGATAACGCGATCAACAGCACACAAGTGACGCGTCAGTTAGAAAGCGGCGTGCCCAATTGTATGCATGCATTGCAGATCACAGGCAATATTTTGGGCACCAACTGAAATAGGCAATATTTGGGTTCACATCTTCTCACAAATGTTACAAATAGGCAATATTTGGGTACACATCTTCTCACAAATGTTACACAAATTCTAAATAATCGGGATATTACAAGCCGAAGTTAAGAAACAAATATGTAAAGGTCACAGATGGCTCGATCTCACTGTGTGCGTGCGTACGTGTGCGTGCGTGAGTATGTATAAATGCATGCATGCACACGTACGTACGTCCGTACGCACGCATGCATGTTTGTATATTTGTATGTATGCATGTATGCATGTATGTGTGTATGTATGTATGTATGTATGTATGTATGTATGTATGTATGTATGTATGTATGTATGTATGTATGTATGTATGTTCTTCTTCTTCTTCTTCTGCGTTCGTTCTCAATCTCCCGCTACCAAGCCCTGAACAGGTCTTCGCAAGTAGCAGGATGTAGTCCGGAGAACGGAATGCGTTGTGTCGGTAGTTTACAGCTTCGCTGCGATATTTGCACCTTTCGATCCGACACATCCATCTTTTGCGGGAATGTATGTATGTATGTATGTATGTATGTATGTATGTATGTATGTATGTATGTATGTATGTATGTATGTATGTATGTATGTATGTATGTATGTATATATGTATGTATGTATGTATGTATGTATGTATGTATGTATGTATGTATTGTATATGTATGTTTGTATGTAAGTATGTGTGTTGGTATATTTAGGGTGTATAGCAGAAATATAAAGCATAGTTCCTCACAGTGATTGTCAGCCACACTTGTTATGGCCAGGCGCCTTTTGTGTTCTCACATATTTGCCCCCAGGTAATGGCGTTGGCTGTCCGTCAAAGCTACGTCAGAGAAACGGAAAAAAGTGATTCTATTCCTGCCTAGTATACACAGCTGCTTGGGCAAAAAGATGGCCACTAGTCGACAACGACTGACGGCAGCAGCTGGAAAGGTCTGTCGCGAGCTAAGGGTGCAGCATGGACAAAGGCTGGTGAGCGGACAGAAGAACGTACAGAAAGTAAAGGCAAATCACTAAATGAAAAATTGTAAAGAAACCTATGACAGTCGATGGTACAGAAAACCAAGGATCTGATGGCGAGGCCTTCAGGCCAGGCAGATTACAGACGCAAAATTGGAAAGAAGACCATTTCATAGCCAGTGCAAGTTATAGAGATGGCGGCAAAAAACCAGACTGCATTACAGTGGAAAATTCAGAAATATAACTAAAAGCACAACGAAGGATAGGCACTTGGAACATCAGGAGCTTATAGAAGGAGAGATTACTAACGACTGGAAAATAAATGCAGAGAAATAGGACAGACGTTCAATGAGTTTGAGAACATAGATAGGCCGATGAAGGGCACTGTATGAGCAGCCATACCTTTATATACTCTGGGAAGAACATAGGCGGGCAGAGCGCGGTCGGTTTATCCTGTCAAAAAGGACGGAACCTTCACTACTTGGCTAGAACCAAGTTAACGACCTCATCATTATGATTACACTTTAGGGAAAGAAAAGAAATCAAATAATAACAGTCTACGCACCAACATCAGGTAATTGCGAAATTGAGGAATTCTCTGGAACATCTTACAGGAAATACTTTAGAAAGCAGAAACATTCTTTTATCACTGGAGATTTCAATGCGAAAGTTGGCAAGAAAAGTACAATGAAGGAGAGATGTGCGCGAGGACCTTAGGTTTATGATGCAGAAATCAAAGAGCTGAAACATTTGTAGAATTTTGCATTCAGAATAACTTTTTCATTGCCAACACTTTATTCAAACAACATCCGATAATATTGTACACGTAGACCTCCCCTGGTGGTAACAGCAGGGACCAGACAGATCACATCCTAGTACAACAAAGATGGATGTCAAGTATGCTGTCAACATACACTCTTATAGGAGCAGACTACGACACAGATCACGAATTCCATGTTGCAGTTTTCATGTTGAGGGCAGTCCAAGAAGAAATATCATCATAGGAGAACACCACACTTGCAAGGGGCAATTTCATTTATGTTACGGATGATTCCCAGAATGACATACAAGAAACTGCATATCGGAATAAACACTGAGGATCATAGAAAATATGAAACAATTCAAGCAAAAATGATTTTAGAGAACCAACACAACATATAGAAACAATGCAAGAACAGTCAGCAGAGAAATAAAAGAGAAGATAAAGTACAAAACGGATACCTGTAAAAACATTAAGGAGCTACAATTACAAAGAATGGAGGGAGATGCCTGTAAGAAGATAAGAACACTGACAAGAGAATGTCGGCCAGTAATACATGTCATCAATGATAATAGGACAACACATTAACAGAAAAAACAGATGTTTTGAAATGATGGAGGAGTACTGCGGAACCATATAGGAAGATCCCTCAAAGTGCCCAGTTACAATAATATCGAACGAAGAGAGAGATCCTAAACCCATATTCGGCGAAGAACGCTCGGCAATCAAAAGACCTAAAAAAGAAAAGCGATTTGGGTGCGTTGACATGCCAGCTTAACTAGTACAGGCTAGAGGGGTGGCCAGTGCTGGAGTTTATCTTGCACAATGCAAGAGTATCTGACACATCGCAGAGTGACCAAAAACATGGGAGAGATCAATCTATATTCCTCTCCCAAGGAAAGGCAACCTAAAGCTGTGCACAAAGTAACGTACTTTTGCGATAATAAGCCACGCTAGCAAAAGATTTATTTGCGGATTATATTAAAAAAGATAGAACAACAATTTTAATGCGAAGTCCATGAAGTGCAAGCAGGCTTCTGAAACGACATAGGGACCAGAGATAACATATTTAATATGAGCAACATCTATGAAAAATGTAGAGAGTATAACGTAGATCTATATACATGATTTAACGATTACAAAAAGGCCGCCGATTACGTAAAACATCAGAAAATGTGGACAATAATGATTGTGTTTCCAGTACATCAAATCCATCTAACCAAATCGTTATATCATCTACAACACGCTGCGCTCGGAGCAACTGGTGAAACATCATATTGGTTGGAAGTACAAATGGTGTGTGTTTTGCATGACCAGACGTTGGCCTAATCGTCCAAAACCTATTTGTAAACATAAACAAAACAAAGATAATGATCACCGACAAAAGAAGTAGTGGACATAAATTCGAATTCGGGGGTGTGGAAATAAAACAGGTCACGAACTTCGAGTATCTGGGCTCCAAAATTAACAACAAGGTTAATGCTCAGAAATCAGAAGGAAATTTTAAATGGCACTGCATAGGCTTCACAACGTGAGGAAACCATGGTAGTATACAAGCAAAATAACAAAAATGATCATTTTGAAAGCCTGTGTTTATCATGTGACAGATTACGGCAGCGAAACATAGACAGTTTTCCAAAATTCCAAGGAAAAGAATCGAGTCCTTCGAGTCGAAATGTTATAGAAAGGTCCTCAGAATTCAATGGACTGAAAAAGAGAAGAATGCAGATATTCGAAAAAAGTTAGGCAAAGAGGAGAACTAGTTCATAAATGTCATGATGAACAGAAAATTGAAATACTTTGGCCACATCAAAAGACACAACGCTCTTGAGAGAACGGTAATGGAAGGTATGTTGCCGGGCAGCAGAGGCAGACAAAGAAGGTGATGGCACCAAGATCTCAAGGAATGCTTGGGCTAGACTCTGGAGCAGGCTTGAGATTTGGCAAGAGATCGAGTTTCTTTCAGATGGCCTGTGATGGGAGTGAGGTTCTGCAAAGAACATGCTACATTATGATGATGATGATATATATATATATATATATATATATATATATATATATATATATATATATATATATATATATATATATATATATAAAGACAGACTCATACTTCCATTTATCCTACATACGCAAACACGGAATTTCGTTGCTGTGTTAATATTATTACCGTATTATTATTATTGTATGTCTGGTTCGGCATACGTAGGTTTTGTTTTACGTATCATTCTCCAGGCAGATTTACCTAAGCCAGTCGGGGACTGCATGTATATTATAACGCATCTACGTTAGAATAGTCCCCAAATCATGAGAAAGAACGACACCGTGTTTGTACTGGCTTACGTCTGCTGAGTATGGAGTAACTCTTTAGGTTGAATATGTAGCTCTAGAAACACAACTCTAACATAAGTGATACATGAATAGACGTGCCAAAAACTCCTTCTCTAAGGGATTAGATGAAAAGGAAGACGATCTCTACATACATACGTAAACAAATACACACACACAATCACACAGGCTCACGCGTGGTAGCAAAGAACAGTCGGGCTAAACAAACAAATTAAATGTTAAAACGTATGACAAGATATCAGCAATTTAAATTAGGATACGCATAACGTATTAACATTTACAAATGAATAATGAGCAAATGAGCAACAAACTTCGACGGAAGAAATAATGAATGAAGTGACATCAGTCATTGGTTTATAGGCAACTGCTTGCAACGTCAGGGACAGTATATCATAGCTGTCCAAGCCCTTATTCTGTCTGTAAGTGGCGACCCTGGCAAGAGACTGCACCCATGCAGCCTGACTGAGAGAAAAGGAATCAAAGAGAAATGGTAAACATGGTCACACAAAAATGAGGTGATGAAACCAATGTATCGGGTCGTTAGGCGCAGATATCACAGCCTACGTGTAAACTACAACACAGTGTAACAAAAAGCTCTTTTCAAAACGAAGCCAGAAGAAAAAGAACCAACAAACTTGATAAACTTCTGCTAGCAGGAACCCAAAAGACAAAATGACAGTTGTTTTCACAGCAGAGCGGTCAGCGACCCAAAGCTGAATACTAGCGCCAGGGCCAGCGAACCAGAGCTGCCAAGACCCGTCTTCACCTTCATGCGGTGATCCTGGATAACAGGATGCAATAGGGCAGACTGGTTAAGACGATGGGATCGATAAGGGAAGGCCAACTTGGTATCCAATAATGCCATGCTGTAATCGGATGCATCAGACTGAAAGGTGCAACTATCGCAGCCAAGCTAAATTACGACACAACGCATTCAGTTCTTCGAACTCCATACAGCTACGTGTAAAACCTTTTTCAAAGCTTGGTAGCTGTAGTTTGAGAACATGGAAGAAGAAGAAGAAGAAGAAGAAGAAGAAGAAGAAGAAGAAGAAGAAGAAGAAGAAGAAGAAGAAGAAAGCAATGAAACACAACCGTCAAAAGGCCATACTTTCACAGTAGAAGAATTAAATGGTTTTAGAAAATTATTATGCAGAAGGAGAAAGTGAAGTGCAAGCAGGATTAAGATCACTGCCAGATGAGATGTTAGTTTACAAAGTTTAAGAACCCCTGCTGCAGTGTGAGATATCAGGAATGTGTTTTAATACGATTCGGTTGACCAGGAAAGAACAATGGCAACCGCGATGGGAAGCGAGGTTGAGAAACGCTAGACCCTTGGATGTTACTCGGCGTTCCATCATTCATAACGAGAATCCATGAAGTTGCGCGCATTCCTTACCTTATGTCGCACTTTGTCGCCACGTTGATGCGCTAGGACGCAGTACGGGCAATGAGGTAAACACGACTTGAGAAAGACCGTCATGTTTTTAATCAATCGATAGACAGCAACTGCTTACGTTGAACGCAAAGGCCAGGGAACATGTGTCGTCAGATGTGATCTCTAACACTTTATTTGAATCCCTATAATGTGGCTCCCATCTTTGAGTGCCGCTTCTACTTCTACATCTTTTTTTTTACATTCTACATTGTCATCTCCATCTTCTTCTTCTGATTATTATTGTTTCTTATTCTACTCCTTCTTCCTGATCACATTATTCTTCTTCTTATTATTTCTCCTCCTCTTCTTCTTCGACTACTACTACTTCAAATACTACTATTACCACAACAACAGCAGCATTAGCAACAACAACAATAGCAATAGTAACAACATCAACAACAACAGCAACAACAATAACGTCAGCAACAACACCATAAATGCACATAAAACAATAATGACAATGATAATGATAGTATTGATAATAATAATGATAATAATAATAATAATGATACAAATAATGTTCGAACTCAAGGCTCATTGACACATTTCACAAAGACACAAGTTTATTATTTCCTGGTACAAATAACTGCATATCGTTTTCATCAGTACAGGTGAGTCTGCACGTAATCGTCTAAGCCTGTGTTGGATAAAATTGAATAGGTCAAAATGTATCACGAAACGGCAGTGGCTGTCAAATTACCACTCTTTACGATACATGTAAAGTTGAGAATTGCAGTGTCAAACATTTGATACACCTTAAATAACTTTTTGGATAACCAGCTGATAACCGTCAAAGCAATTAGTGGCCATAACAGTTGAAAGCGTATTTGACTGCAGCAACGCCTACCAGCCGTTTCGCTTGGTTTACAGTCACACTTCACTGGGTAGACGACCATTCATTGTACGGAGCCCAAACTGTAGTTTATAATTTCATTTCAATATCTAGCTCTCTACTAAGCTCACTTAGGTCTGCCTCTTTGCGATGCTTAGCATGGTTGTTCTGGTGATGGTATCAAGCTCTGCTCTGAGGACACTGCCGATTCAATTCCAGCACCGTCACATTAAGATGGTTTGTATATCTTCTTGGTATCTCTTGACACACAGCTTTTGACTAGTGACGTTTCCGTCCAGAAGATCGATGAAGAAACAATAAAAATATATTGGGAGAGGGGACTAACGACCGGTCAGGCAAAACGTACTAATCAGACTTTTAGTCATGGTCAGGTGAAACATACTGATCAGACTGTTCGTCAGGGTCAGGTGAAACACACTGATGAGCCTATGATGTTGGTCAGGGTCAGGTGAAAGAAACTGTGCAGACAGATCGTCAGGGTCAGGTGAAACATACTGATCAGCCTATGATGTTGGCCAGGGTCAGGTGAAACATACTGATCAAGACCGCCAACTCACTTCCAGACAGTTATCCATGGGAACCGGCTGTTTCATGGCAGTCTGGCTAACGAGGTGGGTGATCGGTAATGTGATTCCCATAGTGGAGAACTTAACGAAGAGCCTTTCATTGCACTACAGCCAAGAGGACCGTGTCCACCTTCTCAAGTATGCCTGGTGACGCGAGGAAAGCCACTGTAACCAACCACCAAAGAAAGTCGTGAAGAGTACGAGTGTGATCAAGATGCTTAGCAGTGCATGAGCTGCAGTGGTCAATAACCCATAGCTGACTGCTAACGTCAGGGTCAGCGAACCAGAACTGCCAAAACACGTCTACACTTCCAATCGGAAGATACACATATCGCAGTCAAGCTGCAAACTACGACACAACGCATTCTGTTATCCCCGCAACATTCTATTTGCAAGGCTATTTTCAGGACTTGGTAGCTGAAGATTGAAAACGAACCAAGAAGAAGAAGTACGAGTGACATTAGCAACAACAACATACGAGACGTGTTCAAATGAAACCGGACCTAACTGCACCAAGTAAACATACATACGATGCTCAGGGTGACGTCACTTATGATGTAAACAGCACATACCAACCGTCAAGTTTGCAAAATGTTATTATCCTCCCACTCATAGTTTCCTCAGCAGACCATTGAAAACATGGTGGGTATATATATATATACATATATATATATATATATATATATATATATATATATATATATATATATATATATATATATATATATATATATATATATATATATATATATATAAGGAGTTTGTCATAAATCTTTACCCTAATAATGAAGGAGTAGGAGGAGAAAGTAGCCACCACATGAATTTATACATTTTTGCCATCTCAGCATGACCTTGAAAAAACATTTAGAATAAAGAAACCTTTTTTTCGAACTAAACCAGTTATCAAAAGCCTGTATGAGATCTTCGTCACTGTCAAAATGATTTCCTTTCAGCTATTGCTTAAGTTTTGGGGAAACAAAAATCCGGAGAATATGGTGGGTGTGAGGAAAGTTTAATATTCAAATCGTTGGCTGTTTGCAGCACATACCTTGCTTTATAGGAGGGCGCGTTGTCTTGAGGCAAAGGCATAATTTGAGTGCGCGCTATTCCGCGTTTTCTGGTCACAGTCTTTCTTAGTTTGGTAAAAAGATCTGTATAATATTGCCCATTAACTGTGTTGCCATAAGACAGGTAGTCTTTCAATATTACACCGTTGACGTCCCAAAAAGCAACCACTTTTCTTGCAGATTTCTATGCACTTCGCTTGATATGTTTTTCGACCTACACATTTTGAGCAATTTGCCACATCAATCAACCTTCGTTTGTTTCTGTTCACATGTCAGCAGACGCGGGATCCAGCAGGCACACACTTTTCTCATGTTCAGTCTCTTGTGTAAAATTCTAAAAAATGTACTTTCATTCAGTTTTGGAGACCTAGATATCTTTGCAATTGTTATTTTCCTTTCCTGGTCAATGATTTTCTTCTCTCTTGCAGCATTTTCATCGCTGCACTCCAAGGATGGTCTTTATGATCTTGGAAGATGAGCAACATGGGAACGACCACACTTAAACTGCCTACACCTGTTTTTTTACAGAAGCATACGAAGAACGGAATTCCTCAAACACTTGTTTCATCTCCGTGTGTATTTCTTTAGGTGTTTTTTCCTGCAACATCAAGAATTTTATCACAGTTCTGGCCTCTGATTACTCCATTGTTCTGACAAACATTTAGAGTAATAGAAACGGTGAATAAGGTATGTTTCGCAATGCACCTTACACGGTAAACCCGTCGTGGAGGGAAATTCATACTTTTTAAGCCCAGTACAAATTGAATGATCTACTTATATGTCAAATTTCAACTTTCTCGGTGTACTCCTTCATAGTCAGGTTAAGGATTATATGATAAGCCCCTTGAATATATATATATATATATATATATATATATATATATATATATATATATAATAATAATAATAATAATAATGTTCCGTCACTCCATCTGTTAAAGCATAAGTACAACACTGCATTTGGCTTACACTTTCCAGCTTTCTGGAAAGTCTAGTCCCAGTAGTTTGCAGTGCAGTATCATAACCATGGTTTTTGCATGATGGAGACGTATCGACAAGCCTCTTTAGCAGCCTCTTGCAATATATATATGTCTCTGTGTGTGTGTGTGTGAGTGTGTATATATATATTTTTTTTGCGTTCGCCTTATTTCTATAATCCACAAGTCGGTGTGCGTTGCACTGTGGTTTTTATTTTGCGCCTGTCGGCCCAGTATATCCGACTTCAGCATGCATTTTATGTAAGGGTCTGCTTCCACCTGCATTTAATAAGGGTTTGCTTCCCCTGGGTAACGGCCGGTGCTGTGATGGGGATCGAACCCAGCACCTTCGGATTGTGAGCCGTGCCACTTAACCACTAGGCCACGTCGCCCCCTGTGTGTATGTATGAATGCAGTTGTTGAACATACGCTTTTTTACGGTTAAGTTACGGGTTCATCTCTCGCAACTGGCACGCTCTAGTCAACAAAATTTGAGCCAACTTATCACCAAGTCATCCGTACAACTATTCACAAACCACAAAAACTTAGTGACGTCTCACCAAGTCATCAGTACAACTATTCACAAACCACAAAAACTTAGTGACGTCTCACCAAGTCATCAGTACAACTATTCACAAACCACAAAAACTTAGTGACGTCTCACCAAGTCATCAGTACAACTATTCACAAACCACAAAAACTTAGTGACTTCTCACCAGGTCGTCAGTTCAAATATTCACGAACCACAAAATATGAGCCGACTTCTCACCAGGTCGTCAGTACAAATATTCACGAACCACAAAATATGAGCCGACTTCTCACCAGGTCGTCAGTACAACTATTCACAAACCACAAAAACTTAGTGACTTCTCACCAGGTCGTCAGTACAAATATTTACAAACCACAAAAACTTAGTGACGTCTCACCAAGTCATCAGTACAACTATTCACAAACCACAAAAACTTAGTGACTTCTCAGACAGGTCGTCAGTACAACTATTCACAAACCACAAAATATGAGCCGACTTCCCACCAGGTCGTCAGTACAACTATTCACAAACCACAAAAACTTAGTGACTTCTCACCAGGTCGTCAGTACAAATATTCACGAACCACAAAATATGAGCCTAATTCTCACCAGGTCATCACTACAACGAGTCCACCACTTAGAAAAAGTACGTCGGTTGAACTATGTTTGAATTCACGGATGGTCTGTCACACACAGTAAAGTGACGGAAATACAGGGGGGAAAAAATCGCATAACAAAGTACAGGTTAAACCGACCATATTAAGTGTGGTTTTTAAGGATACTGAAGCTTGTGTCGTTCAGGCGTGACGTGACTCATTCAGCCGTAGCTGTTTGCGATGCTCTCCCGGTCTCCGCGTACCGTATTCAAATAGTCTATCTCAGCGCTCACAAAAGTGGTTTCGGTTTATCGGTGCCACATTCAGAATTGTAAACACTAAATATACCCTCCAGATAAGATGTAGGTAAATGGCTCTGTAATAAAAAAAAAAAACATACGTTTGAAAGTCGTTTTACGGTTGTACGACGATAGCGTGTATTGTGTGAGATTACTGATCGACGCTAGACACGAACACAAGAGAAAACAAGTGGAGAGAATTGTAGTTGGTTTCAGGTTTTGTTGCGTTCCATCTGATCTGAGCTAATTCAGCATTTCCTACATCTTTTTTCTTATGCCACGGGTTCAATCTCCTACCTTGACACGCTCGTATACTCAGCTGCAAATTGGTACCTAACTTACTGATAATCAAGGTAAAGTAGCAGGACCGGGCTCTTGTCATTTCCCAAAAGACAATGAAGCGTGTAATGAAGTCTAACACTTCAATTTACGATGGCAGTGTATGCTATTTGACCACCATATCCATACATTTGAAAAATGAATTGCTCACGTCCGGGCCAGGTGCAGCCAACTAATCTCACGTCTTCGTCTGGGCAACGAGGTGGGGATCGTCACCTTGCTCTCCGCTAACGTGAATCTCCTGGTAAGCCTAGCATTGTACTACAACCAAGAAAGCCTAAATCCACATCTGTCAGTACTCCCAGTGAGATAAAAGTCGGAACAACCTGCCGATTTTAGAATATGACGGTGTACAGCGACAGTTACTTGATATCGTGAGAGTAATGTGTTCTACGACTAAAAACATCATAAGAATGACTGATGGTGTCCCGTATGATTGTGACGGACGTGAGACAGGCGTATGTACCATCCTCGCTGCTGTTCAACATCGACAACGAGTTTAATGTAGATAAATGTACAGTCACCCACACGGGTAGATCCAATATGGAACATCATTACAGAATTGACATATACAATTTTAGAAAGATAGATAAGGAAAGGGACATAGGGGGTTTAATAGATCATACAGGTACGGTGAGTGAGCAAGTCCAGCTAGCAGTGAATAAGGCAAATGCAATGTTAGGTATGATAAAAAAATTTTTTAAACAAAGCAACAAGGAAGTGATAGTCAAACTGTTTAAAGCATTAGTTAGACCTAGATTAGAGTACTGTGTACAGCCCTTATCATAGATGGGATATAAACTTGATGGAAAGCATACGAACAAGAGCGACACAGCTGATTGTGGGATTCAAGAATTACAGCTATGAGGAAAGACTCATAAAAAGGAGAAGGGATCGAAGAGCGAAGGCTAACCCGGTACTCAAAAATGGTATGCCTGTGCCGGATGTGTTGGACCGAAAGGTGTAAATATCCCAGTCAAGCTGTAAACTACGACACAAAGAAGAAGAAGAGAACGAATGAGATATTGAAAGCGCAACCAAGTTCTCCATGCCAACTACTCTTTGATGATGATCAGTCGCTGTTGTACGATGAAGAAAATAAACTGGAAATTCACATGAACGCGCTTCGTGACAGCCAATACAAACTTCATCGAGTAAGCAAGACGAAGACAGAAAAGATGAGGATTAGCAAAACACCTGGTCTACTCAACATAAGTGTAAATGATATTACTCTTCAACAGGCTCATGAGTTCAGGTATCTGGGCAGTATTTTTTTGGCAGTTGGTAGGCTGGGAAGGTAAACGGAGACCAGGTGTCAGAAAGCATCTGCCGTGTCCTGCCAACTGTCGCCACTGCTTAGGCATCCGAGAATTAGTTTGACGATAAAGCAACAGCTGATAAACAGTATATTTATGCCGACTCTGTGCCAACAGTGCTAGACATGGCCCTTGTGCATGGCGCGTGAGAGCAGAGTTTCGACGCGTGAAATGAATCGTTTGAAGATAATCATAGGTGTTACCAGAAGAGGTTGATTTGCGAAACGAGGGGATTGAAAATATGGTCGGCGCTACGCCTTATGTTAATGACACTTCCAGGGAAAAATAACAAGATTTCTGTCATCTAACGAGAACGCATCTTAATCTACTTCCAGTGATGGCTTACAGCGTGTAGATCTGACTACTGGCCAGATGGATAAATGACATTTGGTTGTTCTTGCTACTATATGGGCGTGCAACGGTTTACTCAACGCATTTGGTCAAGGACAGACGACATATGCTCCCAACGGCGCTCAACGGCAACAGTGGAAAAGAAAAGTAAATAACTAACAACTCGCCATCAGAGAAAATCCGACAGGAAAGGAAAACTCAGCACAAGACACTTTAGACAACACTGACACCATCTGGACTTTGCATCCACAAGTTATGTCAAAACGATCATCTTTTCATAGAAACTGTCTTAAACGGATTCAAATACTTTTTTTGTCGGACGGTGTGATCTAGTGGTTAAGTGACAAGACTCACCACCCGAAGGGCTGGGTTCGCTCCTCAAATACCGCACTGGCCGTTACCTAGGGGAAGCAAACCCTTAGAAAATTGTAACAGTTCCCGCCGGAGCAAGGGGAGTTTAGGATGCCTGAACATGTTAAAGCTTAAAGCTACATGAATGCATGTCAAGGTCACTCACTGTCTCAGCAAAGGAGAACAGAGTTGGGTTAAGGAATGTGGACAGGTAGAAACTGACCACTGGCCTTCCGATTTTGGTAGGGGGAGATTGATTGACAGACGAAATTGGCAACGGGGCTTGCTGCGAGAGAATGAGTGACAGGTGTGCAAAGTGTTTCGTTCCAATTGGAATTGAAGATGACCATACCTGAGATCGATTGGTCAAGCTCTGGTCTTGCTTGAGGATATATAACTCGAGACAAAGTTTAGCTCGACAGGCTGGATGAGAGGCTGGAGGGGGCTGGATGAGAGATGGAGAGGCTAGATAGAGAGAGGCTGTATGGGAGAGAGAGAGACTGAATGTAGATATTGTGTTTAACTCACCGACTTAGATAGAGGAGCGATTGATAGACGGTTGGACGAATGTTTAGTGATAGAACAGGATCGCTCAAATAGGTGTGTGAGTTTTGCATTAATGGATAATCTGAAAGTGTGTTTGTAAGCAAGGACACATTGTGAACGAGTTATGTCGAGATCGCCCGCCTGAGGGGATTTCAGTGAGGAAGAGTATTTGATAAGGTGTGTTGAAGACGCAGTTAAGGCGATATGTGTGTGATGTAATTGCAAGGCAATAGAACTGGGTTTTTAGTTCGTTGGGAATTCCATCAATAGCTAATGCTTACAATTCCCGTTTTAGTAGAATGTTTAGTTAAGATATGTATTATATTGTGTTTGTAATTTCTCTACTCATTGTATGATATGAGTATGATATAATAAATATGCCACCTGCTGTTTGATATGTCATTTACTGAGTATGGTCATGATGATGTGGATGAGAAAGAGAATGTTCTAAGTTAGATCACGGCCAAGGCAAACAGTGGGATCTGCTACAAAATGCATGAGGGAGCAAACCCTTACATAAAATGTTTGCCGAAGCCGGATGTACTGGGTCGACAGGCGCAAATTAAAGACATAGTGCAACGCACACCGCATCGAAGAACAGGCGAATAAGGCAAGCGCCCCTTACCCAAAAACCAAATAAATAAATCGTCATCGACAATCCATAACTGCTTGCCCGGAGAAACGACGTACACGTTATCATGATCCGTCTACAATGGAATTGAATAAGCCATGCCTTAGAAAGAAAGCCTGACGCCAGCAACAGAATCGTCATGGCATTGACTTCGGAGGGAAGACAAGAGAGAGAACCGACCTAAACAAACTTGTCGAAGAATCGTGGAAGCCGAAATGAAAATAACGGATGCGGAATGGTAAATTATACAATAGGCTGCTTCAGACCGTTCAAAGTAATGGCAGTTTGTTGCTGAGTTTAAATACGCCATCAGAAGTGATGAACATTGACCGCTTTGGTCAGTCACTGACATAGGATCTAAGAAAAAGCAGATTTAAGTCCAATCTTAAAAAGACAGCAGGGAATATATCGTCTTATCTATGTTCTATTTCAACATTCTATGATGCATCAGGCATGTGTATAACATGTCCCTAATTGTCGACCTACGATGACTCGAAAACTTTAAGTCATTGGACATTTGTATCTACACCAGTGACTGACACGGAAGATAATGCAGCACAGAGAAGAAAATCAAAATCTGAGATGTTGTGGTAACATTTTTTTGGAAAACTCCAGTGAATAAGATAACTGGTTACTGGCTTCAAAGGATACTGGACCGCGTGGCTAAATGGTATCGATGCCTACGTGAGGACTAGGAGGGCAACGGAACGAATCCCAAATAAGGAGTATGTTATTTTTCTGTTGGGGGTGAAATAAACAAACATAACCAGCACACGGCGTGGAATTAACAGTGTGGAAGCGGTCTGTAGGCCTCAGCCTAAGAAACCCTCGACTACCCTACCCCAGCAAGGGGAATAAAGTCGTACAACATTAAAAAACAAAAAAATGTTCTTCATACGGGCTCTCATGGCAGTTCATGCTTCAAAGCCTCCACAAACGTGGGTCCGCCACTGTATATTTTCATACACATACTTTATGTATGTATCTCACCGTGCAATTTGATGTGGACAACGTGATCTGAGAAATAAATAGTAGAAACTGATAACCTTTTCAATTCCAAACAAAACCGAAATATTATTTTTTCTTTTTTAAAGAAAAAAAATGATGCATCGTTTGTGTGTCGACCATTTCATTCAAGGTTATGTCCTCGGGATCTCCCCAAATTGACAATGTGGCCCACGACTTTGAGGGTTCCAATTAAATGCGTGTGTGGCTATATTGTGTTTATGTGTGTACTTGAGTGTCTCATTTTCATCTATATTTGTCTTATTTAATCTATTTTCATCTATTTTCATCTATTTTCATCTATTTTTGTCTTTTTTGATGGTTTTGTTGATGGGTGTAGTGTTGCCGTTGGCCATTATTTTATTTTATAATTATTCTGCGTTTCTTGCACATTTAATAGCCAGTAGGGGCGTATTCATAGTTTGATGGTGAGCCTGGGGGGCCCTGTGCTCATCGAGGATCGGTACCGATGACTCGGCGAGGTTTGTAACCACAGTCTTTATATTATTCTCGAACAGCGATCATTCGGAGAAAAGTCTTGTTTTAAAATTCACGGAAAACGATATGATATTGTGGCGCAATAGACCGGACACGAGAATGCTGAGTTATCTTTGAAATATTAAATTTCCTATGTGCCTACGCCTGTCGGTATGGCACAGGAAGATCGACAGATGTGTACATACCGAGCTTTGTCAGTCCATGAATTCTCATACAGTATTTTGTCTTTACATCAAGTGTACGTTATACGAATTGTATTTCCTCCATTGAGTTCACAAAGGCAGCCATGATTTATAAGACTTCTAATGCACAGTTTTGTTCATCAATTTTGTTATTGACCTTCAGCTATGCCACAATGTTAACCTCACTAGATTTGTACTCTCTACTATAGAAGCTTAGGGTGTCATTGGTCGCTCCTACCCGGTTCATCTTATCACTATGTACTTGAAAGTCGTCAATGACACCACGGGTTCTCTTCTCCTATTCTTCTCACGGTAAAACAATTAATTCATTTACCCACTCTTCTATTTTCCTATAGCTGCTAATATTTGTTGGTAAACCGTCCAAATGAATTTGTTATCCCTTTTCCTTCCTTTTGAAGAAATTGTTGTTGTTTGCTGTTATTTTCCAAGCAACTCTTGAAGAATCATTCCCTCTTGGCAGATTTTTTCTATGGCAGCGGGTTTGTAGCGGATCTTCTATTATCACGGGATATACTGAAGAAGGTGGACTTGCTTTCTCCTCACTGTAGTGCAATCTAAGACTGCTCAGCAGGTTCACCACTGCGGGGATAGCAGTGCGATGTTCCTGACTCAGAACTGAGATTGTGGCGTTATGTTGTTCCTGTCTCAGACCTAAGATTGAAGGGGTGTTTTGTTCCTGACTCAGACCTGAGATGAGATCTAAGATAGTATAGTACGCTTTATCCTGAAGTTACGTGGAATCTGGGACAGTATCTTACACCTGACCAAGACGTGCAAACCTGTGCGTCCTGAAGACCCTACTGATCTAAATCTGTCAATTACCTATTTTTCTCATTATTTCCGTCTATTTGTCAGCAGTACCTATTTTCACTGTGATAACACACGGGGACCATCAGCTACATCTGTCTTCCTAGTGGCGTAGTCCTGCTCAGGGGATATTCCGAGTGGCGGATTGTGTAGACTGCGCACATCTTTCTGTAAAACTAACCAACTACGCTTCTCATTCAACGTGTGCTTCGATCCACTCAGCTGTAAATTGGTATCTGACTCGTATAGATTGATAAAATTCAAGACATGGACGTATGGAGCTGGTGGCCCTCATCTCACACGATCTGAGACGTCGTACAATGAAGTATTTACCACGTCATCGCTGACGACAGGAACTGCTGTTGGAAACGTCTTTGTACTAGGTCTCAGCTTTTCATGAGGTGGATTGGCTAGTTCCCTTACTCACTGCCTTTCCTTCCCGAACAGTAAAACAAGTACCCATTAACAGCCAATCGAGATAAATCTACCTTCCTATTTTGGGGCGAACGTGCGTCACATAGCGACCAAGATGGCGGTACTACTTTGTTTATTCCTCAAAAGACGGCTGCAAATCTATGTTTTGGGTTGTCTTGAGATAAATTCCGAATGTGATTCAACCTTTAAATAGAAACTCTCCATGCTACTGGTGTGTAGGATTGCTAGAAGAGAAGTGTGAAGTTACCAGTTGCTGTGTATTTCGTAATCTAGAAGCAAGCCGGATTAATACGCTTATTTGACGATTGTCTACTGTAGCGCTCTTGACCATGTTTGTGATACTTGTCATCCTTGTAACGTGTGACATTTCGTAGTGAAGGTAGAGGAAATGTGCATTACAAGCAACGATTTGGACCATACAGTTTCCTGTGCCCACTGTTAGGAGAATAACGATATAGCCAATTCATCATACATTCCAATATCTATTGGATGTTGCACCCCGCTGCTTTGCGGGATACATGTTTACGGGAAAGGCTTAGGGAGTAAACCCAACGGAAAATTCTGCATCTTCTGATATCTCCAGTCGTCTCGAAAATATCTTGCTACTGGTCAAAGGTAGCGCAGGACGAGAGTGTGAGGTTGACAAACAACGCAAACCTTTCTCACTTAAATTCCAAATCACTGCGCAGGTCATTCTTTCATTAAACACCTACTGTGGCTTGAACTCTGGTCGATGACTGGGAAGCCAGTGTACTAACCACTTCGCTACCGCGGGCCCTATGGTCGTATCGGACGAGACAAAATCATTGTTATACTTCCGAATTTCCCAAGTTGTCTGTCTGTCTGTTTGTGTGTTTGTTGTCTGTCATCACTATGTATTTCAAAGCCAATATTTTGTTTCCATTATATGTTGGTCGGGTGGCTGGGTTGCGTATTGGTTAGATCCGTGTCTGTTGCTGTAAAGAGAGCGGATTCGATTGATGGCCTGGACAGATTCCAGACATGGCAGATGTAAATTGGGTCATTAAGACACGTTCATACCAGGAGAAGCTACATGCCTAAAGAAAAGGCCGCTGGTCACTGAAGTCCACGATGCGTGTACACGTTAGATGTTTTTGTGTTCTCCTCCATAGAAAAAAACATGTACCACCGTACAAAGAGTTTTACAAAGAGTACTAAATGATTTCTCGATGATTAAATAATGATGTCTTGGGAGAACATAACGATTTCTCGATGATTAAATAATGATGTCTTGGGAGAACATAACGATTTCTCGAGGATTAAATAATGATGTCTTGGGAGAACATAACGATTTCTCGAGGATTAAATCAGTATACCTCGAGCAGTACAGCAAGATCTCTCGGAGAGTACTTGAATATTTCTCGTGAACACCACCAACATATTTCCTGGAGCCTCACAAAGAGGTCTCGTGGAAGCGTGTAAAGAGATCTCGGCAAGGCAATGAACAGATTACAGGCATTCCTGACTTATAGAAAAGCACACACAGAGACGCTAATGTATATATTTAAATCTCGAGATTTCTATGCATGTCATTTAATTTAATGTTGTGTTTCATCAAAGATAACTGTTGTCAATCATTTATACCGTGTTGCTCTCCCCTGTCTCTTTCTGCGTGTCTCTGAACTAGAGTTAACACATTTTGAACACTGCCGATAATAAGTCTCATTTGTCGTTAGGCGTACGTTTCTTACCAACCCAGCTGTCGGTAAGAGCGAAAGTAGTTCTGTTATTGTATTGAAATTAATTAATGTTAGGGTGGAGTTGATGCAGATCGGTGCTTCTCAGACCAGCAGTCGCCATTAAAATACCCAAGCGTATATCGGTAGGAAACATGATAATAAATTACGGATGATTTCAAACCCATGCAATTATTATTTTAAAGTTCGTATGTTACCAGAATCCAAATGGGTAACAACGAGTAATAACACTGAAACCTGCCAGTATTTCGTAAGAGGCAACTAAGGTGGATTGTGCATGAACCCGGCAGCTAACCTCTGTAAAACTATAACCCACAAGAAACAGAAACGACCTATACATCTGATGGTAGAAGACTATACACCCCATGGTTGTTGTTGAATGCCCACACTAAGTACACCATTCTTTTGTGCGCCCTGAAATCTGCGCTAAGTGTCGAATTGCAGTAGTTTTCCTTATAACCCGAGCGTACTGATGAATGTGGACTGGGGTCCTCCAGATGGTTGTAACATGCTAAGCTTCATCTTCACTACAAGGATCACGACGATGATCCCCCACCTCGCTAGCCAGGTTGCCATGAAAACAGTCAGTTTCCGGGGAGAACTACGTGGAAGTGATGCGAGGGTCTTGGTCAAAATATTTTACCTGTCCCTTACTAACATGTACAATTAGATTTTGCCGGATAAAGCATTAGTCTCCTATTCCGACATCTAATGGAAGAAGAGGAGCGACTTAGTTAAGTCTGCGATAAAGTGTTGACCATCGGGTGACTTCTATACCTCACGGTAGAATAGAAGCGACTTCATAAAGTCAGGCCACGGAATGTTGTATATCGGGTTGACTTCTATGGAAGAAAACTATACACCCCGTTGTAAAAAAAAGCGACTTAGTCAAGTCAAGTCAGGTTCTGGAGGGTTGAACATCGGGTCGGGTTCTATACCCCGTGGTAAAATGTGAACGACTAAATCAGGTCAGGCGATAAGGTTTAACATCATGGTCAACATTTAAAACATGCAGCAACTATCAATCAGCCAATCAATGAAACCTCATCTCTCCTATCGGACATAAACTCTTGACCACAGTTCGCTGCATACACGGTCCTGGCCTACTCTTTCTACCTCCTTTCAGGTTTAACCATTGAATCGTAGTTCCGTCTCACATTCTCGTCTCCATGTATTTTGGGCCTACCTCTCCTTCTCTTCCATTGAGGATTCTATGTCAGAGCTTGGCTGGCTATGTTGGACAGACACAGTGGTCTCGAGGTAAGACCTCGGTGTCGGGTGCTGGAGGTCGCGGGATCAAATCACGGTGAAGACAGTGTTTTTCGTCGTGGAATTTCACGTCCGTTTCCAGGACGACCAACTGGGAAGTCAGGTGAGGGTCTTGGGCAGTACATTTATCCTGACCCTGGCTAACATTCTCTGATCAGTGTGTTTTGCTTGACCAGATTTTAGCCTCATTGTCCCTACTTTCCAGGATGAACGTCACAGAAGACGAAGAAGAGCCGGTGTAATCAGTCACAATGAAAGTTGTCAAGGGCACAGAACTCAATTACGAGTGCTTCAGCAATAGCAACAAACCGTGATTGACAGGCGGGATTAAGTACCTTGGAGGTAAGACACCCATCGTTTAACGCATGTAACGAACGAACATTCAGTATAACTAATTTCATAGCAACGATAAGTCCCATTGATGAAATAAACTGGGAGGATTTATTGAGCGAAGGATTAAAGGTCAATTGTCCCTGCAGTAGCTATGCATAGTACAGGCTAGTTTTAAATTTACCTGCGACAGAAGACAGCAACTCCGTCTTATGACGTTTTTGAACGCATGTACTCGTGGACTAGGATCGACATTCAAAACGCTCGGCCAGTCGGTGATAACACAATCAATGCATATAAAATTGTCACGTCCTGGTCACTAGTAACTAATCACACACTCCCAACATGTGATATTGTCACGCACTTACGTCTAGTCCCTGATCACACACTCACAACATGTGATATTGTAACGCTCTGGTGTCCAGTCGCTGATCACACACTCTCAATATTTGATATTCTCACGCACTGACGTCCAGTAATTGATCATACACTACAAACATGTAATATGGTCATGCTCTGACGTCCAGTCAGATCCCACACTCCCAACATGTGATATTGTCACGTCCTGACGAATAGTCCCTGATCACACACTCAGAACATGTGATATTGTCACGGCCTGACGTCCAGTCCTTGGTCACACACTCACAACATGTGAAATTGTCAAGTCCTGACGTCCAGTCCCTGATCACAAACTCCCAACATGTGATATTGTCACGCCATGCCGTCCAGTAATTGATCATACACTACTAACATGTGATATTGTCCCGCCCTGACGTCCAGTCACCGATCACACACTTCCAACATGTGATAACCTAACGCTTCTAAAATGACCTTCATTCAGTTGGCGTTGTCCACATTAAAAAAATTATCCAGAATTTTGTAAAAAAGTTGTTTTTTCCATTTTCTTCTTATTTTTGCTTTTACAATTTTTAATTTTCCATTCCAAATCGTCATATTCTGCATCTTTTGTCATTTAATTTCCTTGTCTTCTCTTTATTGTTAATTTGTGTCCTCTTCCCCTGCTAGTCTGTATAATTTGTCAAGGCACTTTTTCTTCCTTCCTTCTCTTTCTCCTTTTCTTTTTTCTCCTTTTTCGCTTATTTTCCTTATTTTTTTAAACATCTTCTCATTGTTCCTCTAACCTATGTTTACTTTATTCTTCTTCCCTATTTCTTCTAAATCTTTATTTTTCTTCTGCTTTTTCTACGAAGTCTTGTACTCTTCTTCTAATTTTTCTTCTTTTTTACTTTTTCATTCTTGTTCTTGTTCTTCGGTATTTGTTTTGAAACAAACATAGTGACGTTATATTGTGGTTTACAGTGCGGCTGCGATATCTACGTCTTTTATCCGGTTTCAGATGTCTTTTTCGTGTTAACGGGCTGCATTCTCACTGCGATCCTATTCTTTTATCCAGTCTTATCTTGTACAGTCTTTTCCCAGAGCCGATGCATGGAAGTTAAATGTGGCCTTGGTCATTTGTAGTTGACTGACCTTGTTGTAAGTAGCCAGTAACGAGTCGCTGGATGCTTTAACTCAGTAAACGTGCTGCATCGTTAACCCTTTTATACTGTCTAATAATTATTTGTTATATCCTAATTTTTCTTTTGCTTCAAGTAACTGATCATGTCTTTTCACAGCGTGTGTTCCCCAGAAAATATAATCAACTCTGTTAAAGACATTTACAGCTCAACTATCTTGCTCTGAGATGTTTTAAAAATCCTCCTCTCATGTTTATCATGCACCCCCCCCCCCCTTTTCCCCTCCTTAGTAGAGCAAACATTAATAAACTTCCCTGTGACGTACGTCCCAAAATGAGCACCATTAAACATCGGGCGCCGTCAATCTCATACTTCCTAGAATTTGTATCTGCTTGGGGAATTCCCCAAAATTGCGTATATTTCTGGATTCTTGGCCCGTTCCTGGAAGCACAACTCGGAGCGTATTTCGTTGTTTCAACATACGCCTGTGTGACTAAGAGGGGTATATAATGTGCTTTTTAGCTAAGGCACTAGGTTTGCTCACCGGTAACCACACGCACCAGTTTATCCATTTGTAAATGTGGAAAATGTAAAAGGTCGCTCCATAGCTGACACTGTTGTCCGGAATGAAGTGTTAGAGACAATGGGGTACTTGCGTCTTAATTCAGCTACAAAAAAAGAAATATATAATTTTAGTACCAAATTTGATTGAGTGACGTCACAGAAAAATTCCATAATTTTATTGTTGGGAGTGTCAAACATTTAGCATCCAGTTTGTACAGCAGCATGACATTATCCATGCTGTCAGAAGATATAATAACAACCATATTACCTAACCCTAGCCCTAAACCTAATCATAATCCTAATCTTCGCAAAACTGTATATAAACATCTTTTCTACACTTCAGTCTTTATCTAAGAATTTACTTATGTATTAAAAATATAATTATATCGATCAGCTTTCCTCTCATCTCGAAATGGAATGTCCCGTAAAGCACGATGGGAACATCGGAGACTCTGTTCGGTGTGAATTAAGACGCAAGTACCGACAATTGCACTAGACCTTAGCTTTTAATGGGTAGTGTGGGAGCTCCTTACTTCCCATATATTTCTTTCCCTATCAGTAAATCAGAACTCATATTACAACTGGATTGACTAGAGCGTATCCATAACTAGGACCAAATCCGGTACCTTTAGCTGTGTGAAGTAAGGATTCAACTACTCTGCTACTCAGCCATCAAGTAACTGTGTACTACTTAATTTTGAGGACGTACAAATTCAGACAACAGAAGGGGACCATACTTCAGTGAGCACGAACGTTCTATCTGGTTTGAACCACATAGAAACATCTTGCGTCACTGAAACACTAGCATAGACACATACAGACCGACACATGCATCCAAGGACTGGTCAATGCATTCTGATATCGCCTAAAAGACTACGGCCCTGGGTGGAAAGCACATATATCCGCCAGCAAAATACAGAGAGACAAACCTTTAATGAAAAAAAAAAAACAGCAAGAAAAGTAACTGATCACACCTGATCGCTCGATCCCTCTTACCTGGTTCATACCTGTGCCATGGATAACTGTCCTGGAGACGTTTTCATTTTCTTAGGTACATTGACATTTTAACAAAACATTCTTATGACAATGGAAGAAGTAGATGGCTTGGCTTCGTTCGTTCACAATCTCCTGTACCCAAAACCTAAAAATAGTTAAGTAGCAGAAAGTAGTTCAGAGACTGGAATGCGCTGGGTCGTAGTTTACAGCTTGACATCGATATTTGCACCTTTCGGTCCAACACATACGGCGTCAGGAAGCATTTTTTTTAGTACCAGGTTAGCATTCCCTCTTCGATCCCGTCTCCTTAGCCAGTATGTCCTGCTGCAGCCTGTTATCCGGGAACACCACGTGGAGGTGTATAAGGGTCTTGGCAACTCTGGTTCAATTGCCCTGCCGCTAGCAGTCAGCTATGGGTCGTTGGCCGCTGCGGCTAATGCGCTGCTCGGCATTTTGATCCCGGATAAAGTAGATGAAAAAGAAGATTATTAAACGACAAGAGAAAATGTGAAAGATGAAAGGGGTAAAGGGGTAGGTGGGCGTGAGTTTTAGGTGAATGTGCATTTTGTTTTTTAAAAAGGATAAAGAATTTGAGAATATTAAAAACGGAAGAAAGTAGCACGAGAAAGCCAGCAGTATCAAATGTAAAGAAAAAGAACTAAGAATAACAGAAGATGCCAGTCTGAAAAAAGAAGAAAGAAAAGGAGAAAAATAATGATAATCTAATCGTAATTTTGAAAATGATATCATCAGAGAAAAAAGCTTGCGACGAAGGAAAGACAGAAAATGAATTGCATTATTTACTTGAGCGGATAATACCAGGAGGATTATACAAATGCTTATTGGAAGGTAAGATTACTGACGAATGTAGAATAGAGAGATGAAGGGAGAATGGAGAGGGGAAGGAAGAATAGACAGATTAAGAAAGAATAGAGATGAAGGAAGAATAGAGAGGAGCAGAAGGAATAGACAGAAGAAAGGAGAATAGAGAGATGAAATAAGAATAGAAATTAGCATTAGAATATAGATGGCAGGACAGATAAATAACGAGCAACACAACTAATAAGAAGCAAATAAAGGAAAGGAACAACTAGATAGCAGCACCGAGAAATAGTGAGTAGTAGTAAGTGAAGATTAGTAGCGAGAACTAGACGGGAAAATGAAGAACTAGACGGAAAAATGAAGAACTAGACAGCACCATAAGAGAGAAAAGGAGAGACGCAGAGGACAACAGAGAGAAATAGTAAGTAGTAGTAGTAAGTGAAAATTTGTAGCGAGAACTAGAGGGGAAAATGAAGAACTAGACATCACCATAATTGAGAAAAGGAGAGACGCAGAGGACAACAGAAAGAACTGTGGAAAATTAGACGAGCCAAAAGAGAGAATTACAATAAGTAGACGACAACAGAGAGAACTAGACGAACCAGAAGAGAGAAATATAATAAGTAGACGATAACATAGAGAACGGAACAACTAGATGACCCAAGACAGAGCTAAACAACACAAGAGAGACCTGTAGAAAACTACAGTCTACGAGAGAGAACGATAAAAACTAGACGATACCAGACGGAAGTGGAAAGACAATGTCAGAGATAACTGCTAAATGACACGAGCAGTATTGGAGAGAACAAGACAAAACCAGAGAGACTTAGAGAAAACTATCTAATACCAGATAGACATGCAGAGAGATAAACAACACGAGAGAGATCTGTAGAGAATTAGACGAAACCAGAGAGATCTGGAGAGGCAGATTACATCAAAGCGAACTATACGACAGTATAATCAACTGACCGAAGAGAGCTGCACTACACCAGAGTGAACCGGAGAGAGCTAGATTACACCAGAGAAAACTGGAGAGAGCTAGATTACAACAGAGAGATTTGTGAAATTAAACGACGTCAGATAGCTGGAGAGAACTAGACGTCAGTAAAGAGAACTGATATCACCACTACATGACAGAAGAAAGAGCTGGCGATGTCTAGACGGGACCAGAGATAACTGAATAGAACTAGACGTCATGAAAAAGAACTGCAGATCACCACTACACGACAGAAGAAACAACTGGCGATGTCAAGACGGCACCAGAGATAACCGAAGAGAACTAGACGTCATGAAAGAGAACTGCAGATCACCACTACACGACAGAAGAAACAACTGGCGATGTCAAGACGGCACCAGAGATAGCTGAAGAGAACTAGACGTCATGAAAGAGAACTGCAGATCACCACTACACGACAGAAGAAACAACTGGCGATGTCAAGACGGCACCAGAGATAACTGAAGAGAACTAGACGTCATGAAAAAGAACTGCAGATCACCACTACACGACAGAAGAAACAACTGGCGATGTCTAGACGGCACCAGAGATAACTGAAGAGAACTAGACGTCATGAAAAAGAACTGCAGATCACCACTACACGACAGAAGAAACAACTGGCGATGTCAAGACGGCACCAGAGACAATTGCCGATAGCTAGACGGTGTGAGAGAAAGACAGGCCTTAACAGAAAACAATTATTATTTCAACTATACGTTGGCGCAGGTGTCCAAATAGTGAAGTGGTTGAGACTCGCTTTTCTAAACAAAGGTACGGGGTTCAGACCCTCGCTTACGTCACGATTCAGTTGACCCAGTTGTATAGATGGTTCATTTGTAAATAGATACACGAGCTACGGTTAGTGAAAGAATGATAGAGAGGAAGAGAACTGGCCACCCCACATCACACAAGTTGTGGCTTAATACAATAACGTCTCTATTACTTCATCCACTACGGCAGTTTTTGCTATGGGATTAGCGTTTTAATTACTTTAGTAATCATATTGAGTGTCGATATATGCGTACAATTTGGGCCTGTTTATATACTAATTGATGTACACTCTAGCCTAGTCGACAGTAAGCTAGTTTGCTAGGATTGGGATTACACCTTGCCAGGGTTCAAAATCACGGACAAACAAAATCAGGGGCGTGGTTCGTGTCTGCCAGTTGACCCAGTTGTAAATGGATACTGGACGTATGAGTATAAGAAGATAAAAATAGCAAGGAAGAAAACTGTTATCCCACCTCACTTAAGCTGCAGCTTATCCTATGAACAGTTATCTTCATACCAGACGACAATTTTTTCCCTTGAACTGACTATTAGCTTTACCTTTATATTCGAATAAACAAATCTAATAACTACATTTGGTTGTATGTTATATTTCAGAATTGCACCGGTGATCTCATTCACAGACGTCAACAGTTTCAAATCAAACTTGAATAGATCATGACTGATACCTGAGAGTAGGAAGCACGAGTGTGTACAACCAAATAGCTAATAGAACCATCATTCTCGGTACTGTTTGCCCTTATTTGAGAGCAAGAAACAGAGGGATATATATATATATAAAGAGAGAGAGAGAGAGAGAGAGAGAGAATATCCAGGAATGCCGATACTATATAACATAGCAAACATCTCTAGCTGGGGGTCGCTATAGTCCGCGTGTGAAGAAACGAACCATAGCACGAAATGGTGGTTGAGTCAAACATAACAAACTTCAACCGTCTCCTAGTCACAAAGCAGCTGGAATCAATCTCTATTGGAGACGGCCGCTAAACACAGTGGTCCGGTACACAGGTTGAGCATGTAAAATAGAGCTTGGCAGTTCGAAATCTAAAAGAGCAAGGATTACTTGGAATACTTGGAATACAGGAAATTGTGTTAATGTCTGCTGCCAGGTAGCAGAAGGCTCTCTGTAGTACGTATTTTAAACTTCCCGTGGCTTACTCTGGGAAAATAAGGGAAGGTACAAATAATATGGGCATATTTTTAACTAGAATTTTGTCCGGGCAGCGGCCATTAAGCCTAAACTTGTCGATTTCTAACTGCCACGCGGTTTTTAAAGTACTCGACATTGAACAGTGGAGATGCTGAGCAGCAAATGAACTGCAGTGGCCAGCGACCCATAGCTGACTGCTAGCGTCAGGGCCAGCGAGCCAGAGCTGCCACGACCCTTCTACACCTCCACGCGGTGATCCTGGATAACAGGCTGCAGCAGGGCAGACTGGCTAAGGAGAAGGGATCGAAGAGGGATTGCTAACCTGGTACTCAAAAAATGCTTGCTAAAATCCGATGTGTTTGGACCGAAAGGTGCAAATATCGCAGCCAAGCTGTAAACTACGACACAACGCATTCCGTTCTCTGGACTACATTCTGCTACTTAAGCCCTTTCAAGGTTTAGTAGTGGGAGATTGAGAACGAAGAAGAAGAAGAAGAAGAAGAACATTGAAGTCCAACCTTACTATTCAGAGATAAGTGGAACTTTTATTAGAAGATCTACGATAAAAAATACCGGTCTTCATCGTAATTCGAACCGTTGACCCGAGGCGGACACCTTACCTCGAGACCACTGAGTCTGTCGTTTTCCATGCACACAATCCGAAACGTAACGAAATTCTTTAACAGTAGTGGCCGACATGAAGGTCCAAGAAATAGGCAACAAACACAGCAGGACAATCACCTGTTTGTCTGCGCACTCGATGGTTAGTATAGAACGACATATATAACCTAAATGGGTAGAGGTGGAGTAACCAATTAAAGTGAACAGCTCGAAGTCCTCGAACATTTTATGTTTCGTCTCTTAAAAAATAAAATTTTATATCTGTTTGGCGAGACACAGCACTATTGTCCGTGTGATGAGTTTTTGGATTCTTATTAAGACCCGTTTACCATCTCGATGTTTAGCCGACGGACTGGAATTAACTCTGGCTAGAGCTAATTTATTTGTTCATATCGTATGGCCTGATATCTAATTTGGTTCTTTATTAGAAGTAACTGGCAAATAGAGCAGGAAATTGACTTAAAAAGAGTCAATTGACAAGAGTTTGACTTCAATATCTCCTAACGATAAAACATTGTCACGTGGCACGTATTCTTAACATTCTTGTACCGGAGGTACCTTCGAAAAAATGGTCAAGTCCTGGAGAGACTTAAAATAGTTGGTGTGTCTGACATAGCGATTAGGGATCGAAGAAGAAAGGCAAATCTTGTCCCAAAGATGTCGTGCTGAAATCGGATGTATCTGGTCGAAATACGTATATATCGCAGTCCAGCTGTAAACTAAATACCTGCTCTAGTATTATATATAATTCATACTAAAACTATAAGATTAATGCATATGAATAAGCACACCATACAGAGTACTGACAAAGGGACTGTTTGGTTACGGCTCTGCCACTGCAAACGTTGTCTTGACCTGCACGAACTGTTTTAAAATGGTGCTTATGCCGGTCTAATTGAGTGACACCTAGAGGACATCTGATTGACAAGCATTCAACAAAAATACACGTTTTTTGTGCGAAATGGAGACGTTGCGTTTCGTGTTAAACATTGATTATTTGTTTTTAAGCCGCATCTTACTACGTCAAACGTTCAGCCTTTTCAATCTCAGACAAGTCTTTTCGGTTAGGATTCACGTGCAGCAATGAGTAATCAGGGTCAGGTGAAACATGCTGATATTCTTCCTCGTTCGTCTTTAGACCGTTACTTCATTATCAGCACTAGGTCGAATATGCTGCAGTGTACGGAAAGTAATGGCAACCTACCGTACTACACACTTACCAAGAAACTTATAACAACCAAATAGGTTGGCGGTTGTAAGAAGCTACGTTCTGCAAAGGGGAGGCTACTTAGTCATTTATAATTTTATCGGAGCTGACAGCAACCAGCGACTCGTGAATGGCTGCTTGCATCAGGATCACTGACCAATAACTGACCAAGATCTTATTCCGCTCCTCTAAGTGTTGATCCTGGAAACATACTGCAACCATGCAGTCTGACAAAGAAATTAGGGGTCGAAGAGGGAAGGCAAACTCAGTCTCCACAATGCCGTCCTGAAATCGGATATTTCGGGCCGAAAAGGTACATATATCTCAGTCTAGATGTAAACTAGGACACACAGTCACAAATATCACTTTCAGGACGAACACAGAAGAAGGAGAAGATAACAGTACGTGGAAACAAGAGTGTGGATGCAAGTGTGTCGGTACTGCGATGGCCGATGTACGCACAAAGACCTATATTTAGTTAGCATTCCACGGCAGATGATGCCAAAGTTGTAGTGACCCACCAGTGTTACTTCTCCAAAATTAAAAAAAAATGCAAAGATCAAACGCTACCGAAAAATAAAAAAATACCAGCTAACAAATTACATCCATTTTTTCTCGCATGTGTGTGTGTGTGTGTGTGTGTGTGTTCAGTGCGAGTGTTTGTATCATCTGGTGTTTGCATGTGTTATGACTACGGAGAAAATATACATTTACGAGGTGTGTTCAAACAGTATCCCACCTTTGGGCTCTGAAAAATTCAATTACTCTCCTAGAGATTTGAATCTCTAATCCCCTTCAAAGTACTCTCCTTGGAACTTCACACACTTCTCCCACGGGCTCCGCCATTGTTGGAATCATTTCAAGAAGGCCTCTTTGGGAATTGAGTACAGTTTGGTCGTCATATTCCGTGTGATGTCTTCACGTGACTCGAAAAGAGAAAAATTCGTGGTGACTTAATAAAGGTTTATAAGATGATCAGAAGAATATATAAATTATACTATAACAAGTTTTAAAAAAAAATACAGCCACCCCACAAGAACAAGGGGGCATAGCTACAAATAACTAAAGAGAGGTCCAGATTAGATATTAGGAAATATTTTTTTAGTCAGAGAGTGGTGAATGCTTGGAATGCATTGTCACGGGAGGTAGGGAAGGCAGGGACAGTTAATGCATGTAAGAATTTATTGGATGCGCATAGCTTTTAGAGCAAGATGATGTAAATGAAACTGGTTGTATACAGACTCTGCAGAGTCTTCTAAACCAGCATAAAGACGTGACGTTAAGTTGAGTTAAGTTAAGACTCAAATCGAGTCCCTTTCAACTGAATTTTCAGCTTGAGGAACAACCACAAATCACCAGGATAGGGAGGATAGGGAGCGTGACGAACCAGAGGAATGTTGTGTTTGGCCAAGAAAGTCTGAAACAGATGGGAAGATTGGTGAAGGTCCGTTGTCATGATGGAGCTGCCAAGTTCCCCTTGTCCACAGGTTCGGTTGTTTGCGTCGAACAGCATAACGAAAGCGACAGATGACCTCCAGTAATAATTGGACCGTGTGGTGTGTACTCGTAATGCACGAACCCACGGAATTTAAAGAATATGATCAACATGACCGTGACATTGCTGTTGAACGAAACCCTACCGGGGCTAACTACACTCAGCACTGAGTCGAAGGCACACAATTGGTCATCTTCTTACTCTTCTTCGTTGGCTCTGAAATAATCACAGAGGGGACGGCGTGAGCTAATGGTTAAGTAACATGGCTCACAACCTCATCACACCACTGGCCGTTACCCCGGGGAAGCAAACCTTTAGAAAATGCAGGAGGAAGTAGGCACTTACATACAATACATGCTGAAGTAGGATGCACTTGGCCGACAGGCGCAAAATAAATACCACAGTGGAACGCACACTGCCTTGGGGATTAGAGAAATAAAGTGAACGCCATATGTTTTCCTCACAAGTCCGGAATCCTCTCATGCTTCTCTCGTCGTCATACAGTTTATCTCGTAATTGGGTTAGGGAATGTTTAGTAGTCACTGTACTCCTCTCGTGGAGTCAGCAGACCAGTATAACAAGTTCCACCATTTACTTGTTGTCCGGACATGGGCACATGTCTGTATGTATAATTTGTATTTGTTCAACAGATGATTTGTGTATTCTATGGTGGCCAGTTCACAGTCCTAAATACAAGGGGCTTGTCATAAGTCTTTACCCTGACCGTGAAGGTGTAGGAGGAGAAAGTTGAAATTTGGCACAGTGCTTATTCCTTCTCAATGGAGGCACCACCTGAATTTATACATTTCTGCCATCTCTGTGTGACCTTGAAAATACCTTCAGAATAAAGTAACCTATTTTACGATACGAACTGAACCAGTTATCACAAGCCAGTGTGACATCTTCGTCAAAATGATTTCCTTTCAGCTGTTTTTTTAAGTTTTGGGAAAAGAAAAAAGTCTGATGGAGCTAAATCCGGAGAATGTGGTGGGTCTGGAAGAATTTCAATATTCAAATCATTGGATGTTTGCAGCACAAGCCTTGCTTTATGGGTGGTCGCGTCTTAAAGCAAAGGCAGAATTTGAGTGCTCACTATCCTTTGTTTACTGGTCACAGTCTTTCTTAGTTTGGTAAGGAGATCTGCATAATATTGCCTATTTACCGTATTACCATGAGGCAGGTAATCCTTGAATATCACAAATTTTACGTCACAAAAAACAGTCAGCATCAATTTTCTTGCAGATTTCTGTGCTCTTGGCTTGACATGTATTGGTGAACCCCGGGGCTTTCCACTGCAGGCTGGAAATTTTGAATTCTTGGTCATAACTGTAACCCCAAGTCTTATCTACTGTCACCATGGTCTGCAACATGTTTTTTGACCGAAACATTTTGAGCAACTGGCCACAGCGATCAACCCTCGTTTGTTTCTGTTTAATGTCAGCAGACGCGGGACTCAGCGGGCACACACTTTTCTCATGTTCAGTCTCTTGTGTAATATTCTGAAAACTGTACTTTCATTCAGTTTTGGAGACCTAGATATCTCTGAAATTGTCATTTTCTAATCCTGGTCAATGATTTTCTGCACTTTTGCAGTATTCTCATCACTGCATTCTGAGAATGGTCTTCCTGATCTTGGAAGATGAGCAGCATTGGAACGGCCACACTTAAACTGCCTACACCAGTTTTTTACAAAAGCATACGAAGGACAGAATTCTTCAAACACTTGTTCCATCTCCCTGTGTATTTCTGTAGGTGTGTTTCCCTGCAACATCAAGAATTTTATCACAGCTGTGGCCTGTGTTGTCTCCATTGCTCTGACAAACCATGAGGGTAGCAGATACGGTCAATAAGGTGTTGCGCCATGCACCATACCGGATAAACCCGTCGATGAGGGAAATTCATACTTCTCAAGTCCATTCCAAATTGAATGAGCTACATATGTGCCAAATGTCGTCTTTCTCTTCTTACCCCTTAATAGTCAAGGTAAAGACTTATGAAGAGCCCCTGGTATTGTCATTTGATCTCTTCTTGGTAATGATTAGTATGCTTCTCCTATATCAGATCGAATGTATTATTTGTGCAATCTTTAAAGTTAATTGATATCGTTGTCTGTATTTCTTCATATGTAGCTCTGTCGTAATTTCAGGTAAACCCCCTCCATCTTTTCCCAGTCTATCTGCCTCCTCACTGAGGTGTATTTTTTTTAAAAAAGGTAAGTTGTCCATCGCAAGCGATGATAACGACATCAGCAGACAGTTTTTGTCTTGATGACGTTACTTGCGTTGTTTTTGGATTAAAGTGAGGAAGAAGCTGCGTTGGTCATCAATCTCTCTCTCTCTGGTCCCGAACTACCTTTGACCAATGGCAAGTCTAGATGACTGGAGGTAATTCAGGATGCAGGCACTCTGGTCACAGCTTCATGAGACCAGGGGTGGCATGAAACTTGTAGGGCTCGAACCCACGCCGTTTCCATTAATCGTAAAAATAAAATTGGTATTACTCTCGACCACAGCGACAATGTGTATCTTACAGTGTACAGCGATCCCCTGAATTGTCACTCTGTCGAAATTGGGACTTGTATTCATGAATGCCTCAGTCAACTGTCAAATTACTTACTTACTTTCCGAGTCCTAGGCACTACGTCACAATTCATTCTTCCAGTATTCAACCACGCGGATTGCCCTGTCACTGGCACTCAGAAGGGCATCAGTGCTACAAGTCTTCTGGAGGTATGGGCAAATCATCAGATGGTCCTGATCTTGTGTTAATCCACATTCGCATGTTTCATCATCCTTGTATCCCCATCTTTTTAGGTTTTTGCCTGCATCGGGATACATTAGTTCGAAGTCTATTTAGTGACTTCCATGTTGTGTAGGGCAGGAGATGTCCATGTGCAGGTTCTTCTCATAACTCGATGACGAGGACGTGTGTCAGCAGTTTCCAAAATTTTGATGCTTCGATTTCCTGGACTAGTACGTAGGGGCTGGGCTGACTGTAAGAAACTTCGTCTTGACTTCATTCATCGGCGCTACATCTGATGTCCGCACATAGAGCGTCTTGGGTCATTTACCTGTTTCTCTCTTTCTGTCTCTGACGCGACAGTTCTTCGAATCTTTGGTAGCGCTATGCCGATTATGGGGTATATTGTATCAGTTGGTGTAGGTTTTAGGCATCCAGTAACTATACTGACTGTGTCATTTATTGCTGTAACTGTGTGTTTGACATGTGCAGAGTTCTTTCAGACTGGTGCGGCGTACTCGGCTACAGAGAAATACAGAGCGAGTGCTGATGTTCTAAGGGCATCTGGCTGTGCTCTCCATCTTGTGTCAGTCTTTTTTTGTATAATATTATTTCTCGCATGTATTTTCGGTTTTGTCTCCTGACAATGTGCAGAATAGGACCGCATGCGGTCCAACTTTACTCCTAGGTATTTGGGGGCCGTGCTATATTCAAGATCCAGTTCTTGCCATTTGATCTGCAACTTTCTGTTCGCCTCTATATTTCTGAGATGGTAGGCACATACTTGAGTTTTGTTGGGGTTTGGTTTGATGTGATTTTTGTTAGTAATATAGAGCAAGGGAATAAAGGGTGTTTGTCAGTTTCTGTTCCACTTCTTCGAAGCCCTTTCCCTGGGCAGCTATAAATATGAATTTTGTCACCTCTGTATCTGTAGGTTCATCGTTGGTGTATATATTTTACAGCATAGGTGCCAGGCACTTCCTTGTGCCAGTCCATTTTTTGGTTTCGCCATAAACTTTTCTTACTCCCCAGAGTAACGTAGAATCGCCTATTCTGCAGGTCTGTGAGACGCCAGTCCTTTGTCATAGAGTATAGCTTAGCAAACATCTTCTGGTGGTTTATGGTATCATATGCTGCGCTTAAGTCAATAAAAGTTACTCCTGTGATCTGTTTACGTTCGTACCCGTCCTCGATCAGTTGTGCCAGGTTAAGAATCTGACCGCAACATGATCTTCCAGGCCTGCTTGCTCCTCGATCAGTTGTACCAGGTTAAGAATCTGGCCGCAACATGATCTTCCAGGCCTGAAGCCTGCTTGCTCCTTGATGAGATTCTTGTCCATGAGGAGGGCGATACGGTTCTGGATCATACTTTCAAAGACTTTGTAAAGATGGCACAGTAGTGAAACCGGTCTGGGGTTCTTAGGTTCTGATGGGCATTTTCCTGGTTTTAGCAATCCAACCACATGGGTTTTCTCCAGATTTTAGGAATTTGCATAGAACCGATGCATGTGTTGAAAAGCTTCAGCAGCCATGTGATGGTTTCTGGTCGAAAGTTTTTAATTTGCTGTCCTTAAGTCATCTGGGCCAGCTGCTTTGTTGTTTTTTTCATTTGATGTATTGCATCATTTAGTTCTTACAAGGAAAAAGGGATCGCCAATATGTCATTCTTCTGTTTGCAATCTCGCTGGATTTTCGCTTGCTCTACTTTTTAGTGGTTTTCTCGTTCAGTAGTGATTGTTGGGCTATTTGATTGGGGTGACCTGTGTTATGCCTACAGGAGCACTCGCTGCATCATTATTTAAGTTTTTAATATGTTTCCAGGCGCGTCTACTGTTTTGTTTCATATCAAGATCTTCCACCAAGTGACGCCATTTTTATGTTTTTGGTTTCATCAGAGAGAGGGTCACTTTCAAAAAGTGCTTGATAATGCTCGTATAGCGCTTTTGATTGATCGTGAAGACTTGAAATATAGCTGTCCAGTTAAGTAACAGCTACTGAACTACTGACCTATTTAACACATACGTGATTTCCTGACAATCTCAGCCTGAGAAAAAGCTATGAAAAGTCAAAATTTGAACGGAACATCCAAAATCGTGAAGGGAAAGTCTTGACCTACCCCAGCAAACCACTACATACTTCCTCTACAACGCCCCCTGTCGGCTAACCAGGTGTTATGTCCTCTCTGGTACTAATAGCTGTCAGTTTTTGCGGTATCTGCCTTCTACAGTTTCCGGTTCGCTGCTGTAATGATGGAGTCAGTGTTCATGTTTCCGTTTAGTGGCCCTTGACAGGTTACGGTAAGTGATGGATTGTTTGCTGTCTCCTCGGTCAGATTATTGGTGTCAAAACAGAAAGCTTAGACGTTTGAATCTGTCTTAAGTTGTACGGACACGGTGGGCATGTTGGTAGATGAGACCAGGTGTGCGTGGTACGGGAAATAGACAAACATACACAAACATAAACGAAAGAGTTAACTGATCTTTGAAAGGACGAACAGACGAGACAACAGATACCAATCATAACATACATTTAGAGAAACATAAATTATACATATATATATATATATATATATATATATATATATATATATATATATATATATATATATATATACATATGTATTTACACACACATAGATTGATTAGATAAGTCAGGTGATCTCCCAAAAGTCAGAAGTGGCGGCATGCAAACTTGCTATCCAAAGAGCTTTAAAGATGCAAAGACAGTCATCAAACGACCCACGAGGACGGAATAGACAGACCAGAACAAAGAATAGAGAGACCAGAACAGAGAATAGAGAGACCAGAACAAAGAAATGAGAGACCAGAACAACGAACAAAAGCCAGAATTTGACAGCAATTATAACCTTGGCAGAGGTGAGCAGACAACGATCTTCAGATTCAGAGCGGGACATTGCAGACTCAAGGCGCACCTCCACAGAATGGATCTTTGAGACACCGACACCTGCGGTTGTGGAGCACCCAAGCAAACACCAGAGCATATTCTGTGGGACTACCCTATTTGTACTGACTAAAGAAAGGCTGTCAGTGGCGGGAAATCGGCGATGGGGTGGGGTTGGGGGGTGGGGGTGGGGGGGAGGCGGGGAAGCGACTATACTGGAAAAGCTTTGGGGGACCAGCGAAACGAAGAATCGAAACGAACAGTCTCCTTCGTGAACCTCACCCGTCTAGAAGCACTTCATCTGTTGATCGAAGAAGAAAGTTATAAGATTGGACTAGACAGGCAGGTAGGTATAATTAAATTGACAGATGAGCGCAAAGAGTGGGCGGACTGATAGACAAACGTACAGCTATGTTCAGAATGTATGAACTAACGCCCACGAGAACGTCCACCATTGAAGTGGAGGGATGGTCAAGCTCTTTGTCCAGCGTGGTATTCCAAGGCAAAATGTTGTGTAAACTCAGTACACTCTTTGTCCAGCGTGGTATTCCAAGGCAAAATGTTGTGTAAACTCAGTACACTCTTTGTCCAGCGTGGTATTCCAAGGCAAAATGTTGTGTAAACTCAGTACACTCTTTGTCCAGCGTGGTATTCCAAGGCAAAATGTTGTGTAAACTCAGTACACTCTTTGTCCAGCGTGGTATTCCAAGGCAAAATGTTGTGTAAACTCAGTACACTCTTTGTCCAGCGTGGTATTCCAAGGCAAAATGTTGTGTAAACTCAGTACACTCTTTGTCCAGCGTGGTATTCCAAGGCAAAATGTTGTGTAAACTCAGTACACTCTTTGTCCAGCGTGGTATTCCAAGGCAAAAGAGTGTACTGAGTTTACACAACATTTAATCTCCTGGCATCAAACACTTCGTTGGAGTGATTGAATTCTATGATTGCAGATTATGTATCTATACAATTCGGACGTTAATATCCCATGATGACATACCACTAAACAAACAACGACATTAATATTATATTATGGCAAACCACTAGACACAAGATTGAAGCAATGACATTAGTACCATATGATGGCAAACCACTAGACACAAGAATAAAGCAATGACATTAGTACCATTTGATGGCAAACCACTAGACACAAGATTGAAGCAATGACATTAGTACCATATGATGGCAAACCACTAGACACTAGATTGAAACTATGTCATGATATCATATGATGAAATACCATTAAAAATAATATTAAAACACCGACATCATTATCATATGATGACATACCACTTGACACTAGATTGAAACGACGACGTTAATATAATAGGATGACATACCACTAGATCACAGATTGATAGAACGACATTAATATCACAGGATGACATACCACTAGACACAAAACCTATTGTACTCACACCTGCCAAGAAATGCATAATAACCAAATAGGGTGTCAGTTGTAAGAGCCAGATTATTCAGAGGTCATGCTACAAACTTTATTTTCTTAATGGATTTTTGGCAATTATCAAATATTCTGCCCTGCTCTGTTTTGAATCGGCGTCATTGCACTACGGGTAGACACATGGGTACGAACTCTTTTTCAGTAAATGGCGAAGGGTAAGGATACTGATGGATTTACCCTAGTTCGTTGATTGCGCACACTTTTTCTCCGACCTCTAATGCGGAACATTCTGTTGGTCGCACGGCTGTTTTCACAATTATGCAATCTGTGTGTATCGAGTGGATTGACGTCACACAGGAAGCAGTCATTGATCAACTTCAATATGTCACCTCAATCCATAATTTCCAATTCAAAAACACGGACGTGGAAATTTTAAGCCGAAGACTTAGAATGAATCGAAGCTAGTACATTATGTCTGTTTTTTTCTTCTTCTTCTTCGTCTTCTTTTTAGTTTCCTTTTCTTCTTCTTCTTCTTCTTCTTCTTCTTCTTCTTCTTCTATCTTCTTCTTCTTCTTCTTCTTCTTCTTCTTCTTTCCACTTCTTTTTCTATTGCTACACAACATAACATATATCACACAAACACAATATAACATAGATCGCACAGATATAAATAACACAGTTTCAACACAAAACATGGCGTAGATCACACACACAGATTTACAAAGATAACGCACGCGCATGAGACATAACACATATCATATACACACACACAACATAACACATATAACACACAACAACATAGCATGTATAACAAAAATATTACGCAATACAGATGCCACACACAACATAACACAAATCTCACACACAAAACACATAAAACATAACACAGACCCAACACAGCATAGCACATATCACATGCACAGCATAAGAAATATCCCATACACACACATGAGACATAACACATATCATACACATACACGTCATAACACACACAATAGCACATATCAGGTCAGGTAAGGTCAGATAAGGTCATCCCGTAACCGGTGAGGTCGTTGGGGCACACATGTAGACATCCTCACAACTCCATGCCACCCCTCTCTGTCAGATGCCACTGCCTGTCACTCTTCTGGTCGGAGACCGGTCCATTCTTTTATGTTGTCCTCCCATCTCTTTTTGGGCCGGCCTCTTCGTCGTCTGCCATGCACCTTTCCGTGGAGGATTGTGTTTGCAAGACCATTTAATCTCGATATGTGACCGTATCAAGTGAGTTTCCCTCTTTTGACAGTTGCCAAAAGGTCTTCGAAATGCCCTATTGGTGTTGTAATTCTATCACATATTTTCTCATTTGTAACTCGATCTTTGTACGTGACGTTTAAAAGTGTTTGGAAACATCTCATCTCCAAGGCCTGTATCCTTCGTTGAAGGTCAGCGGTAACTGTCCATGTCTCATACGCATAGAGGAATATTGACAGGACCAGAGTACGCATTAATCTGATTTTCGTGCATAGTGCTAACCGTTTATCTTGCCAGA
Source organism: Ariolimax columbianus (assembly GCA_036924085.1). Classification (NCBI taxonomy): domain Eukaryota; kingdom Metazoa; phylum Mollusca; class Gastropoda; order Stylommatophora; family Arionidae; genus Ariolimax; species Ariolimax columbianus. The sequence continues at coordinate 111,249,622 of JAVGWX010000002.1, forward strand.
TTTTGTTAAGCCGTACAAGCGCCGCTATTGTCTGTGCTATTCTGGCCAACACCTCACATTTTGATCCTTCATCACTGACAATCGAACCAAGATATTTAAAACCGTCAACCACTTCGAGTTCCTGACCGTTAGATTGTATCCTGCTGTTGAAGCCCGTGGCGTTGTTGGTCATTAATTTTGTCTTTCCAGCGTTTATCTCCATACCATAGTCAAGAGCTGTTTCATCGAGTCTTCTGACCCATTCCTGGAGTTCTGCTTCTGAACCCGCCAACCCGTCGATATCATCTGCAAAACGAAGGTTGGTAATCGCTCGGCCCCCTATCTTGACAGTACCAACGTGACCTCCAAGTGCCTCACTCATAATTCCTTCAAGGAATATATTGAAAAGAGTTGGAGAGAGTGTACACCCATGTCTCACACCAACTGATGTGCGAAACCAGTCTCCTCGCCTCCCATTCACAAAAACTGCGCTAGATGCCTTGTCATATCACAAACACATAGCACATATCACAAACACATATAACGTAACACAGATGAGACACACAACATAAACATAATAATGAATACATAGACATAAAACCCAATACACATTACACACACAACATAGGACAGATCACACATACATACAACATAACATAGATCACACGCACAACATAGTACAGATCTCACACGCGCACGCGCGCACACACACACACACACACACACAGAATATAATATATATGGCACATAACATAAACATAACATATATTATACACACACAAAACATAAATCACACACACATGCAATATAACATATCACACACAACACATAACACATATCTCCGACACAAAACATAAATCACACACACATACAATATAACATATTACACACAACACATAACACTGAACTCTCACACAAAACGCACTACGTATAATCGAATTCAAGCATGCTCCGCTCAGCTGAGTATTTGTCCCAGACTCTGGATAACGTGGAGGGTTTTGATCCCGTTGTTGACACTTACAGGTCAAATATTGTACCAGTTCTCGGCAGCTGAAGTAGGCAGTCAGTTTGTTCGTGGTACACCGACCCCCGGGTGATTCAGATTGATAAACCCGATAAGTGACGCTCCTCGCGACTCCTACTAGCCCGTCATACTGCTAAGATGATGTGGTGGTCGCGGTTTGGGGTCGAGTGATTAGACAAATGTGGGTTGCGGGCTTAGACAAATGGGGTGGTCGCGGATTTAAACAAATGGGAGTCGCGGGTTCAGACAATTGGTGATCGCAGATTTAGCCAATTGGAGGTCGCGGGTTTCAACAAGTTGGGGTCGAGGATTTAGACAAATGGGGGTCACGGGTTTAGACAAGTTGGGGTCGAGGATTTAGACAAATGGGGGTCACGGGTTTAGACAAGTTGGGGTCGAGGATTTAGACAAATGGGGGTCACAGGTTTAGACAAGTTGGGGTCCAGGATTTAGACAAATGGGGGTCATGGGTTTAGACAAGTTGGGGTCGAGAATTTAGACAAATGGGGGTCACGGGTTTAGACAAGTGCGGTCGAAGGATTAAACAATTGTGGAAGTCGCGGGTATAGAAAAGTTATGGTCACGGGTATAGACACGATCCATTCGCGGGTTTAGACAATTGTAGATCTTTGGTTTAGACAAATTGGGTCGCAAGTTTATACAAGTTTAGGCCATGGCTTAGACGACGCTAGTCAGGGCTTCATAAGTTGCGCATTAGAGTGGAGATGCAAGAAATTAACAGATGATTCCACAAACTCATTTGTGTGATTCATGAAACAAAGAGAAGAGCGTAGAAATACAACTAATGATTCATGAAACAAAGAGAAGAGCGTAGAAATACAACTAATGATTCATGAAACAAAGAGAAGAGCGTAGAAATACAACTAATGATTCATGAAACAAAGAGAAGAGCGTAGAAATACAACTAATGATTCATGAAACAAAGAGAAGAGCGTAGAAATACAACTAATGATTCATGAAACAAAGAGAAGAGCGTAGAAATATAAGATTGCTTAATGAAACAAAATTTGACATGGTCATCAACCTCACTCTCTTGTCCCGAGCTACCTTGGATCAGTGGCAAGGCATAAGTCAAGACGACTGAAGGTAACAAAGGATGACAGAACTCTGGCCTCACTTCCCTTTAGACCAGATGTACAAGGGCCGGCGTGGGCTAATGGTTAAGTGACACGGCTCACAGTCCGAAGGTGAAGGGTTCGTTCCTCAACTCAGCACCGACCGTTACCGCGTGGTAGCAAACCCTTAGAATATGCAGGTGGAAGCAGACCCTTAACTAAAATGCATGCCGAAGTCTAATGCGCCGGGTCGACAGGAGCAAAATAAAAACACAGTGCAAGGCACACCGCTTTGGGGAATAGAGAAATAAGACACACAAAAATCTCAGTGTGGCGGGAAACTTGCGGGATTCGATCACCAACCGTTTCAGTTCATCGCTTTGAGAGGTGGGTGCCTTATCTCTCGAGCACAGCAACCTATGAACTGATACTAGCATATCGATTCTGAGAATATAACAAATACTAGGACACCGATTAATAAATACGACATACTGTCTCGATCTGCCGGATATTTGTCAGATTTCTCAAAACTAACACGAAGAGCCGTACATAGAGAATTACCATAATCCAGTCGTGTCTTAAGAGTATTGGACTAGCAACCTAATTATTAACAGAACTTACTACATAAACTAACACGAAGAGCCGTACATAGAGAATTACCATAATCCAGGCGTGTCTTAAGAGTATTGGACTAGCAACCTAATCATTAACAGAACTTACTACATAAACTAACACTGCACGAACTCCCACTTTGCTTTGACGTAGAATTCCAAAGGGAATTCATTTGTAATGGTGGCCCTATGTTCTGGCTGTAACAGGAACCAGTGCCATAATGGCAATTATGATGGCCCCGGTGCTCGATACAATTGTCAAAACCAGTAGGGTGGTTAAAAATACAATTGTCATAACCAGTAGGGTGGTTAAAAATACAATTGTCATAACCAGTAGGGTGGTTGAAAATACAATTGTCATAACCAGTAGGGTGGTTAAAAATACAATTGTCATAACCAGTAGGGTGGTTAAAATACAATTGTCATAACCAGTAGGGTGGTTAAAAATACAATTGTCATAACCAGTAGGGTGGTTAAAAATAAAATTGTCATAACCAGTAGGGTGGTTAAAAATACAATTGTCATAACCAGTAGGGTGGTTAAAAATAAAATTGTCATAACCAGTAGGGTGGTTAAAATACAATTGTCATAACCAATAGAGCGGTATAAAGACACGTGTCATAACCAGTAGAGCGGTATAAAGACAAGTGTCATAACCAGTAGAGCGGTATAAAGACAAGTGTCATAACCAATAGAGCGGTATAAAGACAAGTGTCATAACCAGTAGAGCGGTATAAAGACAAGTGTCATAACCAGTAGAGCGGTATAAAGACAAGTGTCATAACCAGTAGAGCGGTATAAAGACAAGTGTCATAACCAGTAGAGCGGTATAAAGACACGTGTCATAACCAGTAGAGCGGTATAAAGACACGTGTCATAACCAGTAGAGCGGTATGAACACAAGTGTCATAACCAGTAGAGCGGTATAAAGACACGTGTCATAACCAGTAGAGCGGTATAAAGACAAGTGTCATAACCAGTAGAGCGGTATGAACACAAGTGTCATAACCAGTAGAGCGGTATAAAGACACGTGTCATAACCAGTAGAGCGGTATAAAGACACGTGTCATAACCAGTAGAGCGGTATAAAGACAAGTGTCATAACCAGTAGAGCGGTATGAACACAAGTGTCATAACCAGTAGAGCGGTATAAAGACACGTGTCATAACCAGTAGAGCGGTATGAACACAATTGTCATAACAGAAACGAAGGATGTAAAGACAATTGTGATAACAGGTATAGCGATGTAAAGACGGACAATTGTGTTGACGGTAACAATATTTATGTAAAGACAGACAAATGTGATAGCAGAAAAGAGCTTTGTACAGACCGACAATTGTGACAACATACAATATCGCTGCAAGGACTATTGTGGTAATCGAAAGAAAATTTTTTTATCAAAAGCGATATAAATGCAATTTTGATAATGGTAAGGCCCACAATAAAGACACCCTCTAGTTTACTGAGCTGTAAATGTGTACCTGACCGTAAAGGAAATAATAAATGTGAACTGGTCACTTCACATCTGTTTATGGCAGTCTGACTAACGAGGTGAGCGATCTACGTGATCCCAGAATTAGTCATCGACACGCTGATGAATCCAATCATAGCACAACCGCATGTAGGACCCAGATCCACATTCATCAGCATGCTCGTGATGTAAGGAAAGCTACAACAAACCGACACTTAACGTTCTTCTCAAGGCGCATAAAGGTGTAAATCTACTTTTTGCGAAAATTCAACAACAACAATAAATCGCTAACTCTTCATCCTGAACTAGAGCGTCTGATATGAGACTTCCTTTTGCTTGTTAATAAGACGAGGATGGTTATCAGAGATCAGTGCGATAATTTCACCAAACATTCACGTATCATAATATACGTCAGCTGGCGATAAGTCTGAACATTTTAGAGCGTTTAGCTCCTAAAATAGCCTAGTTATGTGTAACTTAACCAATTAATGAAAGTTCAGAGGTTAGGGTGGGAGTTCATTTGGTTACATATGATTTCATGACTGTGTACGCTGCTCCATGATGGCGTATATTAGTTCACTTTATACGCTCAATAAAAAGTGCCAGATGTTCTGATCTAGAGGAAGCTGTTTTACTTCCGCTGCGAGAGATGGGCGTAAGGAAGAATAACAAGAAATCGGGAAGATTGCAGGGTATACATTAGCTCAACAGAGAGGTAGAAACAGGAAAACGGGATGTAAACATCGTAGAGGAGCAGTAGCAACGGCACGATTTATACATAAGTGGAACTAGGGGTGGCTTTTGGGATTAGAGAAATATCTTCTCACATCATCGGGACTATGGACGTCAAAGAGGGGCAGATAAACATTTCCCCCATCATCGGGACTAGGGACGTCAGAGAAGGACAGACAAACATTTCCCACATCATCGGGACT